>CM073583.1:45995837-46595837 GCA_037074715.1 Magnolia kwangsiensis
TTTTCCCTTGTCAGGCCAATCACACTTGTACCAGTAGAAAGGATGATTAAAGAGAGCACCGATTCAATCAGATCGGGACCTGAACAAGTACCATAAGGTTGTGACCGTGGGACCCACCTTAATGTATGTGTTGTGCTGTATATCCACACCATTCATCCGTTTGGCATGATCATTATAGGGCATGGTCCCAAAAATGAAGCAGATCCAAATCTCAAGTGGGCCACACCAGGGGAAACAGTGATCACTGAACACCCACAATAAGATATTCCTAGGGTCCACCGTAATGTTTATCTGCTATCCAACTTCTTGGTAAGGTCATGACACAGGCCTGAATGAAGGGAAAACACAAATCTCAGCTTGATCCAAAACCTTTGCGGCACACAAATAAGTTTTTAATAGCTTTTTTTCATCTCCTCCTCTCAACCTCTACTGTTTTTCAATGAACTGCCTATAGCAAAAGGAGGAAAAACATACAGCCATTCTCTATAATAATCGGTTGCAGATGACGCCAAAACATCGGCAACGCTATTTGCTTCCCAATAAACATGGCCCGTTGTCCATCTATTCAGACGTTGGAGTATAGTCCAGCACTTGTGGATGATCTGTGCGATTATTTAGTTCAGTGTGTCTATAGAGAGAGAGAGAGAGAGAGAGAGAGAGAGAGAGAGAGAGAGAGAGAGCACCTATTGCGAGTACAAAATATCCTTTATAATCAAAGTTTTATTATTATTACTTATTGTGATTATTAGTTTCAAATAGGAAATCTCTCTTATTACCAACAAAGAAAAGCCCAAGAGTTGCAAAGAAATAAATATGCCAATGCCTTTAAGCAAAAAGAAAAAGAAAGTAAAGAAATGAACAGGAAAGTGAAAAAGCCCTCACTTGGGGCCAAGGAGAAAAAAAGCTCCCACATTCTAAGCCAGAGATTTAATAATAAAATATAAAAAAAAAAAAAACCATGCTCACATCCCGTGCCAGGAAGAAAAATTACGCACACCCTATGCTAGGGAGAAAACCAACAACCAAAGCTCCCACATGAAAATGACAATATGAGCTAAGAGAACCACCTACGCATCAGGATTAAGATAAAAGCCTAAGATAAGGGATATATGCAAGCTTAGCAATGGTTAAAGTTGTCAGGATCTAATTGATCAAACTACCATGCCAACTAGTTGGAAGGCCAAATACATGTATTTTAGAGATCCTAGGCCCAGCCTGCCCATGTGGTTTTGTTTGCAGACTCTCTTAATGGATGTAATGTTGGAAGGATTAATTTGGATAGAAATGAGTTCCATAGTAAGGTCCATTGAAATTTCTAGCCACCAGTGATTATTTATGGACATCCAGTCATTAGGGATTGGATTAATGACAGATTATAGCAATGTAAGTTGTCTAGTCATGGAGAGGAGATGGATGGATATCCAATGATTAGGGATTGGATTAATGGACATCCAATGTTTATATGTATATAAGGGGAGGCAATGGACATCCAGTTAGGGATTGAATTAATGACAGATTATAGCAATGTAAGCTGTGTAGCCATGGAGAGGAGATCTGATCATTTCCACCCTACTAGTCTAGCTTCGATACACTCAACAAGTGTTTGACAATCGTTATGTTTCATTATGTGATTGAGAATTGGAAGGCTGAGATATTTGGGGTTTTCGTCTCCGAAAGGGCTACTAAGAATGTTTTTGGTAGTAAGCCTAATATTTGATGGAGTATTTTTGGAAAAACATAATGAAGACTTGGTAAAGTTGTGACCTATTTCTTGGCTTTTGGAGATGTTTGGCTACTGATATTGAAGCTTGACAGGATATCATTGTGTCATCAGTGAACATGAGATGAGAAATTCGTGGCACATTTCTTGCCAGGAAAAGGGGAGAATGGATCTCCTTGTCTTGGACCACGTAATGGTTTAAACACAGAGATGAAGAGACACTGTTAAGTATAGAGTGGAAAACCATGGACAAGCATTCTATTATAAGTTGATACATTGTTCTATGAAGCCAAAATGGGTTAACGATTCTTTAAGAAAATCCATTCGACCTCAATGTGCACTAATTCAACTCAATTCACATCTTTTTTTCTTCTTCTTTTTTTCTGAATCACGAGAAAATTTCATGATTGAGCAGAATATTATCTTGGATATTGCACTTACCGGACAAAAGCTGACTAAGTGATATTAGCTTTTACATAAGAGGTCAAAGCCTATAAGAGAAAATTTTGGCAACCACTTTATAGGTGACATTGTATAGGTTTATTGAGCGAAGGTGATGACCATGGATGGACTATGAAGTTTTAGGATGATGACTATAAATGATGTATTAATTTCTTTAAACATGTGTCTTTAGAAGGCTCAAATCATTGAGCAGATGAAATAAAAATTAAAAAAAAATTGTATTGAAGTTGTCTGGTCCTGGAGCATTGTGAGGACAAATTTGGAACAATGCTCATATGATTTCTAGCATAGATGGAGACTGAAGAAGGTTTGGATGGTTGCATGTGAACTATGGTTGTAACGTTTCTTTTTCATTCCAATTTTACTTAAAAGGCCTGTTTGGGTGCCATGTAAAAAAACAATTCATCTCATTTTAGTTCATCATAATTGTGTGAGAAATCCTATTTCATTTAATGATTAGAAATAAAATAAATAACCAGCAATCATAATGTCTAATATATAATTATGATTTATTAAAATGAGATGAACTTATTTTTAAGTGGCACCCAAACAGGTTCTTAGATCTTATAAAGGGTATTGTTATTATATAATGCTCGGACCAAAGGTTCTACATTAAAAATTGAGTTTTAAGTATGTAAAAGCAGATCCCATGTTTCAATAATCCAACTTATTAGAATTTAAAAACCCATGTATATCATGCAATCATTATAGGAGGGGCACATGGTATTGTTATCCAGGCTGTCCATCTGATGGGTACTCTATGTTATGGATAGTCCATACCCAGTCAAATCTCTAATGAGCAATCCTAGCTACTTGATCAGTTGTATTTATTAATGGCTCTCTCTCTCTCTCTCTCTCTCTCTCTCTCTCTCTCTCTCTCTCTCTCTCTCTCTCTCTCTCTATATATATATATATATATATATATATATAGATTATACTATATTATATTTCAGTTGGGGGGAATCTTTCCAGTATGAGTTCATTTGGATATTCTTCTTTGGATTTTAAGGATATGAATTTAGAATTTTTGTTTTTTTATAAGTATCTTTTTGTTATTTTCCCTGATCAGGCGGGCATACTACACTTGTACAAGTAGAAAGGATGATTATAAAAACTCTAATATTCCAATAACTGTCCAATAGATGAGCTTACCTCATCAAACTCCCAGGGCCAATAGTTAGACCGATCCAAAAATCAGGTGGGCCATATTAAAGTTGGAGGGAGTTCCCACGTACCCTTAATTTTCACCATGGCTAGCTTAGTTGCAAAACGACTTAATTTTTTAGTCAACCCTTCATCCAAGCCAAATGAAGGGCCTAAATTGACCTAGATTGCATATACGTCACATGAACTGAGTTCGTCTCATGGGTTCCTTGGAGATTGAGGTGGTTTTTCATTGTCACGCTGGACAAGAAAGCTACCTTCCATTGACAGATGTATTAAATCAGTAGAGTTTTGGGCTGCTCGACCAGTCGAGGGTCTGGCTTGACTAGTCGAGGGTCCGGCTTGACTAGTTGAGGGTCCACTCGACCGGTCGAGGCATGCTCGACTCGAAGTCCAACAACAATGATTTTTTGAGTTCCGTGGTACTGAACCAGTCGAGGGTCAGGCTCGACCGATCGAGGGGATCTTTCGACCAGTCAAGGCCCTGGCTTAACCATTCGAGGGTTACGCAGCCCACACGTGGACTACGTAAATTTGAGGCAGTTTCTGGATAATTCTAAAGAAGGTGCGCAAGTGGAGTTTCCTAAACTATAAATAGGGGTCCATAGGGCTATTTTAAGGTATTTTAAGGCTTTCTAAAGGGGTTCCAAGGGTTCCTAAAAAGGTTTTAGTGTTTCTAAAGGGTGTAGCAAAGGTGAGATTCGAAGTTATTCGAATCGGGTAAGTTCTTTCTCTTTATAATTTCTATTTTCATAGTGGAATTCTGTCACTTTATACTGTGGTTTTTCCGTAAGGGTTTTCATGTTAAATCATTGTGTTCTCTTATATTTGCTTCGTGCTCTTAGATTGTTATCCTAGATCTATATCTGTCACGCCCCAAACTCGAAAACTGGGCTCACAAAATTTTCAATTATTAAATCTGGCACCAGCAACCTCCGTAGTACCCCATTCTCGAATCCCGGCACTATCTATATTAGGTTCTGATCCTGGGATCATATAAGGAGGATTTTGAATATAAATTTATTTCGTAAATAACATAACTATAAACATAACCCACGAACAATAACCACAAGACACTATCATAAAATCCACTATGATAAAAAATTTAAGGTACAATGCATATGAAGGGAAATACAATGATAATAATAACGGAAACTCCTAAAGCTCGACTGCACGCTCCTGCTGTGACTAAGCTATGGCTGCGTCCTGGTGTCACCTGCACGCTGCACGCATCAATCGTGAATAATATTATAGTACTTAGTGGGTAGTGAGAGTGTGTGTGCAATATAAGCGTGCTTAGAATGTAATATTAGAGTAATGCAGAATCATGCTGATAAGTCCATGAATACTAACATCTGTACCACGGCTATGCGATGTAAGGCATGAATGCTATCGATCATACCAAGGCCATGTGATGTGAGATGTAACTTAAGCATATCAATCCTCACCGAATCCACATATCAATGCAGCTCATCACTAGAGCATCAAGTATCAGTACAGTTCTCACTTTGAATAATCACCAGGGTTTAGTACACTTCAAATGACACTGCTCATTTTCCAGGCGCGCAGTCCAAGTGAGCGTAAGAAACCTCACTATCCGCCTGACCAATAGTCTGCCAATACCTATCCGGCATGTCAATAGCGGACCCATTGACAAGCTGGTCATACTCAGCCTAGCAATGCCCCCTACCCTCGGGCAGGTAAGGCCACACACCCTTCCAACCGACCATGACACAGTGGGAGATGCGGCCTTCTGGTATTCGGCCCTCGTTCGTTCATATATCCACTCGGTCTCAACGTTGGAGTCATCCTCTGGTACCATTGGGTTTAGAGATTTTCACTTATGGACATCTATGGCGCCCCAATGCTAGTAACAGTATTTTCGGTGTTTGATCCTGCCATCCACAATATTCTTGTGGAGGCCACAAACCTGATGTTGTTAGAGTGTAGAGTAATCATGTCACACAGATGCGAGATGCATGAATCATGCTATCAGTCATGCAACAATATCCTGCGCGTACCGTGCGCTTATGTGGGGCAACTCTACCTATCAGGGGCCCCCATAAACAATCTACTCAATGGTATATGCTATGATCAGTCACTCTTCATATCAGGCATACATATGATGCGTGTGGGCATGAATCATGGAGCTATATTAAGCATATTATATGGTGATGAACTATCTTCATAACAAAGATGGGCCTAGATGGCCTATACACAACAAGTATGGGCCTAACAATGGGCCCTAGGGAGAATTACAATGCGGACATTTAACCATCATTACCTTACAATGTGGACGTCAAACCATCATTGCTTCCCGACGCCCGATCTTCGTTTATTCTTAAAAATATTTTTAGAGGGTGTCGGAGCGTTGAAGAAAGAAAGGCAGGTACTTTCCCTCGATTCCTTTTTTATATCCAGGAATTAGGGTTTCTTCAATTCATTTCCTCTTTTCTTTGGAACAAATCTAATTTACTATGTATTTGCATTTTTATCTCATTCGTTTTGGATCGAATTAGCATTTGGATCTGTTCTTTGTTGATTTTTATTTCCTTTTGCTAGGATCGAATTTTGTTTAGATTTTGTTCGAGAAATATCAAATATTTCCTCAATTGCATTATTTTTCTCATTGAGCCCTCCATCTCTGTCAGGTTTTAGTTAAGTTCGCATCTGAATTGTTCTTCTTCAACTTTCGTTATGTGTTAGTTTTTATTATTAGAGCCTAATTTGGATGGAAAAATGGCTGATGCGTTGGGTTTTTTTTTTTTTTTTTTTGGTTATTTTGATTTCTATCTGGTTTACATCTGAATGTGCTTTTTTGTTAAGTGTAACTTGTTCTGGAAACCAAATTCTGTTGATTTGGCTAGACTTTCTTGAGTATTTACTTATCTTCCAAGTAGATTTTTATCACTTTTTTTTTTCTTTTCAATTCTACATCTTTTAAATTTTCTACTTTGCAGTTGCTTTATAACCCAAAGTTCGCTTGATTTGGTTGGAAGATTTTCAGTAGGAATTCCTTTCTCCAAATGAAATCCTAGCCATGTGTACAATTTCAACCCAAAAATGGACCGATCTGAACCTTGCCCAATCCGATCCAACTCGGTTTTCTTGACCGAGTTGGACTCAGATCGGTTCAGGCCAGCACATGTTCAAGTTAAACTGAGTTAGATAACCTAGACTTGGTCCCAATTCGGTCTGAGTTCAGGTTGGGTCATGTAAAATTCGGACCGAGTCGAGTTGGGCCAAATCCGAGTCGACTCGATCCGATGCCTAGCTCTAACCACACTTGTCCAGATGGACGGTGTGGAATACAAAACATACATCATGGTGGGTTTCCACAGATGGATGGATGGTGTGATAAACAAAAACATCAAGGTGGGCCACTACACGAACGGTGCAGATACAACACTGCATCATGGTGGGGCCATACATGGCACCGTCCAGATGGACAGTGCAGATGATACATTTAAGGTGGGTCCCATGGAACTTGTTGACGTTTCACATTAGCTATGTAGCTGGTGTGAGATACATCAACCAATCTACTTCTCTCAATAGGTGGGTCCCATGTGGGGCCCACCAAATATATATATATATATATATATATATATATATATATATATATATATATATATATCATATATATTATTATAATTATTATAATAATAATAATAACAATTATTATTATTATTATTATTTTGTTTTAGAAAACCTCTAGTGTCCAGGAAGGGATGGACGGCCTGGATGCAAGACGCATCCACCATGGGTCCCACGTGTGTGGGTTCTGATACCCATACATTGCAGTAGGGTCTACAAATCCCACGTCTTGAAAACGGACGAACGGTGTGGATCACAAATGCATCACGGTGCGCCCCACATAGCCCGTCAGATGGACGACATGGGATGAAACATATACATCACGTCGGGCTCCCACCTGTCTAGTCCATGGACGGTGTAGATGGTGGGACCCACAACACATGCTGTCATCATAGTAGTGGGACCCACAGAGCTTGGTGGCGTCAATGCACCAACTATATAATTGTTGTGTAGTACCCAACCAATCCGTTTTCAAGGTGGGGTCCATCTCATGGACGGCGTGGATCAAGTGGGCCATACAATCATCATCATCATCAAGAATAAGAGAGAGAGAGAGCGGTGTAGTGGAGGGACCCCGCCACTATGGACCCCTCTTTGATCACACACATACATCAAAATGGGTCCCAACATAAGTGCACCCTTAAATGGAAATCCACAGTGGATCGGCCACTTATTGCATTCCTTCTTGGTCTCTTGGCTTCCTTAGCTCCTATGCTCAACCTTTGACCGTGGATGATGAAGTTTTAATAGTGGGGATGAAAGTGTTCGGGGTAGGGAAGTGGGCCACACCTATCTTCTCCTTGGGAGGCTTGGATGCTAGCTTCTCTTGGGTTTCTTAGGAGTGAAGAGAGAAATGAGAGCGAGAGAGAGAGATAGAAGTAATGGGATGAAATGCGATAGGTGA
The DNA here is from genome assembly GCA_037074715.1 of Magnolia kwangsiensis. Classification (NCBI taxonomy): domain Eukaryota; kingdom Viridiplantae; phylum Streptophyta; class Magnoliopsida; order Magnoliales; family Magnoliaceae; genus Magnolia; species Magnolia kwangsiensis. Next base: position 46,003,682 of record CM073583.1, read on the forward strand.
GTGATGGGTGGAGTGATGGAGTTGTAAGAAAGGGATGGGTAGAGAGAGAGAGTTGACTTTGGGAATGAGAGAGGGATGGGCTAGGCAAGGTTGTATACTTGACATTGATTGATGGATTGATGTGATGTGTTGTAGAGATTCTCTCGGTATTTACAACGGACGACATTTTTCTTAAAATAAATGCGGGCTCACAATTCATGCCCAGGGTATCGCATCGACGTGCGAGACGCAACGTTGGAACCGCGACGACGTTGCAATCAATAGGGTATAAGTCTCGGGTCAAGCCGACATAGATATACAGGATACGACTTAGGATCACGCGTAAACGTCGATTACAGGCGGTGGGTTGCCAGAATTGGATCGGGAGGACAGAGAAAGCCTACGGAATAGTACGGTATAGGATTCGGGCCTTACAAGATCTGTGTGATTTCACAACACAAATCCCTAACAAGTGGTATTAGAGCAATCGTTGGGACACAAATCTGAATCTGAGGGATTAATAATAATGGTGATCACTAGGTATGAGATTAAGGAGTACTCAGGGAAAAATAATTTTGAGTTATGAAAAATTAAGATGATCAATTCTTTAATCAGGTAAGGCGAAGATGGTGCTCTTAAGGAACGAAAGTCTACTGTGACTGATGATGAATGAAATACTCTTGATAAGAAAGCCTTATCATCGATCCGTTTATATCGCACGAATGAGGTTCTTTATAATGTCATGAGGGAGAAAACTGCAGTTAAGTTGTGGGCGAAGTTAGAGGATGTCCATGTGAAAAATCCTCTGAAAATTAGCAACTTCAATAAATTAGTTTGCAAACTTCTGGATATGGAGGAAGTGATAAAAGATGAAGAACAAGTATGTATGTTGTTGAATTCTCTTCCAGCGTCGTATGAGTCATTCAATGATATAATGTGCCTCACGAATAAAACCCTGAGTGTCGACACCGTTATCTCAGCCCTTCAAAGAAAGGCCATGAGAAAGCTTAACATAAACATGAGGATATCTTCTGAGGCACTACTTATCAGAGGTAGCAATTCTGATTAAGGTACAGGTTTTTCAGGTTCTAGGTCCAAATCCAAGGACAAGGGCAAAGGAAAGGTAAGGTGTTGGAACTGTGGGATGGAAGGATATGTGAAGAAGGATTGTACAAATCCTAAATATAAGAGAGAATGTTCTAAAGCTTCGTATAAAGATGCCAATACTACCACGTCAGATGGATCGGATCAAGTGAATGTGATAGTGATGTTTTGTCTGTGTCTATGATCAGACACCCATATGATGATCGTAAGGGTGAGTGGATTCTAGACATAGCGGTATCCTTTCACATGACTCCTCATCGAAGTTGGTTCACCGGCTACAATGAGTGCAATGGTGGACAGGTGTTTATGGGTAATGACATTTCCTATAATGTTATGGCTGTTGGTATGGTGCGCATAAAGATGTTTGATGGGGTGGAGAGTACCTTGACAGATGTTAAGCACATTCCTGATTTGCAGAAGAATCTGATTTCTCTTGGTATACTTGAGGCAATGGGCTGCAACTTCACAAGTATTGATGGTGCTCTTAAGGTATCTAAGGGGGCATGGGTAATCATGAAAGCGCAACGACTTGATAACATATACAGGTTGATCGAGAGCACTTCAAAAGGTGGAGTTGCAGTGGATGTAGCAGATTCCACCTCTACACGTGTGTGGCATGTTGGACATGACCACATGAGCGAGCAAGGAAGGAAGGTTGAGACGCGTGAACAGGGATACAAAGTAGGTGGAGCATCTACCTGTGAGAACGATCACACAACATAATCAAATGATATCGACAAGATACATGGACGGCTCCAATATCGCAGGGGATTCGTCTTCTATTCAGACGACTTTATGTGAGCCAGGTGCTGAGAAGTGGAAGGTGACTATAGGCAATGTGATGGAATCGTTATACAGATCAACACATGGGAGTTGGTAGAGCTTTCAGTAGGTCGGGAAGCGGTTGGATGCAGGTGGATCTTTAGGAGGATACAACATAAATATAGAGCTATATTGGTAGCAAAGGGTTATGTTCAGAGAAAATGGATTGACTTCTCAGAGATATTCACACCCACAGTATTGCAGGTGTTTATTAGATCTGTGATTGACACTGGTTGGTCAATGAGATCTTAAAGTAGAAAGATGGATGTGGAGTCTGCACTTCTGCAAGGGAAATTAGAATAGCAGATCTACATGAAGTAATCAGAGCAGTTCGAAGTTTAAAGGGGCTGAGAAAAAGACTTTTGCAAGAGGTCGTGATACGACCTGTCGCCTAGGCAGTGGTTTGATTTCTTCATGGTGAGTCAGAAATTGTATGTTGATAACATGTAGATGGACAATTATGACATGTCTAAAATCAATGTACTGAAGACTTGATTAAATAGGACATTTAGGATGAAGGATCGGGGGAGCTGCAAATATGATTCTGGGCATTGACACTGGAAGAGGAGTAGGCTTTGGTTATCTCAGGTAGAATACCTTGGGTAGGTATTGATTAAGTATGTGATAGATCAAGCAAAGCTGAAGAGTGTTCCCTATGCGTCTTTCCTCAAAATTTTTCTCAGGACATGTTCCAAAATAGATGAGGAAAAACAGAATACATCTCATGAGATTTATTCGAATGTAGTTGGCAATGCATGTCATGACCTGTATTAGACCGGTTATTTCACAGGCTATCAATAGTATGAGCAAATACCCTGACAAGCAATATTGGGTAGCAGTGAGATGGTAAGAAGATTACGTCTTTCCTTTTGAGAAGACATGAACAAAAGTGGTTGGGCACGTGGATTCTAATCTAGCAAATATGCTCACGTAGAACGTTCCTGCAAAGAAGTTCAAGTTCTGTGCAACTTCTCTAGGCTCGGCGATGGCGGAAAAGGACAGAGTGTGTACGAAAAGTTATGATGTGATGTAAAGATAAGAGAAGAGGCCAATAAGCTACATGATTAAAGATTGAAGACATGATAGAGATTGTTGACAGATGTTTTAAATCTGTAGAGTTTTGGGCTGCTCGACTGGTCGAGGGCCTCGCTCGACCTGAAGTCCAGCAGCAATATTTTTTTGAGTTCCATAGTGCTCGACCAATCGAGGGTTAGGCTCGATTGGTCGAGGGGATACTTTGGCCAGTCGAGAGTTACGCAATCCACCGCGGACTGCATAAATTTGAGGCTATTTCCGGACTTTTCTAAATGAGGTACGTAAGTGGAGTTTCCTAAACTATAAATAGGGGTCTTTAGTGCTATTATAAGGTATTCTAAAGCTTTTTAAAGGGGTTCCAAGGATTCTTAAAAAGGTTTTAGGGTTTCTAAAGGGTGTAGCAAGGGTGAGATTCAAGGTTGTTCAAATCGGGTAAGTTCATTCTCTTTGTAATTTCTATTTTTATAGTGGAATTCTATCGCTTAATTTATGTCGTGGTTTTTTCCCGCAAGGATTTTCCACATTAAATCTTTGTGTTCTCTTGTGTTTGCTTAGTGCTCTTGGATTGTTATCTTATATATGGATCTGTGTGATTCCGCAGCACAAATCCTCAACACCTTCATCACCAGTTAGTTGATAAGTTGGTGGTGATTCAGCGTATCCGGACCATCTATCTAGCGGGTCCCTAACTCGAATGGCTGGAAATTCCATGTCTAACTGAATGGATCACCGGTATGTAAAATGGATGGTCGACGTGGAATGAGCTCAACAGGGGGAAAAAACAAAAAAAATTGATTGCAAGAAACGTCCGTGATATATGGCTAAGATCTCTATGGAAATGTCGCTTCTTGGTCCAACGTGATATATAAGAGTGGGCCACCCTTTTATGAGGAAATCCCTCTCCACCAATGGGACTGGAATCCTCTATGGACAGCTCACGCAACACCCAAGCTATGTGGGGACCAGCATGTTTTCGACATGAAATCCACTCCGTCCATCAGGTTCTCACCATCATTTCGACCATGCTTTCCAAAAGTCAGCCCAATTCAATAATATGATGGCCACACCATGGGAAACAAATTTTCCGTAAAACCACCCTGCCCTTAAAAATCTATAAATTCACGTGGTGTGGCCCACCTGAACTTTAGATCAACTTAATTTAAGTCATGATTTTCATCCCGATGGATCACACCAGAATAACCGGTTGGATGTCTGTAGACAAATGTGGACCGCCCAAAAAATGCACGATAGGCTCCGTTCCTGCTTTTTCTTATGTTGTGGCATATGTAAGTTATGGTTCAGATCATTTCGAGTCCAATGGCCAAACATGGAGATAAAACCTGATGGAGAGAATAGATAAAACTTGATGGAGAGAATGATGTTAGAAGCCCAATAGGGTGTGGGCCCACAAACGTACTGCTGCGTTTAGTTGGTGCCGTAGCTGATTTAGGTACACAGACCAATGAGCTGCGCCAAAAGGCGTAGGAAAACATTGTACTAACGACACGTGGTAGGACCTATCATGTAACACGTGTCAAGTGATGATTCGATCAGCAGAAGAGAATGTCTTGGACGTTATCTTCTCGCCCATTCTGATTGGGGGTGCAGTGCACATGCATGCATATGCGTCGATCAGTAAACATTCACATGCAAAAGCATGTGCAATGTAGATAGGGAGGAGGGACCGTAATCCTCTGGAACACCTCATTTATGCAGCGCCTAAAACACTCAGGCTTTTGGGGCCCGCCATGTTGCATTCGTGAAATCCACTTCGTACATCGAGATCTATTATTTGGTTCTAGTAACTGGGATGAAAATTCAGAAAGATTCACAGCTCCGGTGGGCCACATCACAGGGAACAATGGGGATGGGATGACAACAATAGGTTTGTGTTTTTGTCCAGCATGACGTGTTACTTTCATCAAACCCGTTAATAAGGTCTAGATCACAATGATGAAGTGAAAATTTTAAAATGATCCTGATCAAAATATAATACGGACCACACCACGTGAGCTGACATTTCAGCAGTCATTTTGCATTATTCCCATTGGTGTGGCCCATCATAGTTTTCTATAGGGATAATATTATTTATGTACTGTTCAAATAATGATCATCACCTGATGAACGGAGTGGATTTGCATATAAAACATAATGGGCCACACAGAACTTTGGTGTTTTTCACACAGGATATCAACGATTCCGGTACAGGTAGGGGGAGGTCGTATTCATGCATGTGAGCGCATTGTCCGGACAGCCCGCACATCAGGCGGGCTGCCTCTCAGTCAACGAACAGGACAAGCCCATGCTTCCTCCCTCTGTAATACCATCTCATCGGATGCCGAGGAGAATAATAACGCACAGGCATGCCCCACTTGGGAGCCTCGCCCGATTATGATCCGTGGAGGGGCTCACAATAGGCCTATCCCATCAAATGGGGATCCACCACGAGAACTTGCTGGGGACACGGATTATGTGTTGTTGTGATTTGTTGGGCGTTGTGGGCCTACATTGATGAGTGTGTTTTATATCCGTCCGTCCATTTTCCATCTTATTTTAGTACATGAAACAAAAAATAAAGTAAATCAGGAGCTCAAGTGGACCACAACACAGGGAACAGTGGGCATAATGACACCCACCGTTGAAATCTTATACCATAATGTTTATTTGCTATCTCTAACCTATTGAGAAGGTCACACGTATCTGGATGAAGGGAACATACAAATTAAATATCAGCTTCCATCCAAAAGTTTGGTGGCCTAAGAAGTTTTTTAACGGTGGATGTTCAATCACCACCGTTTTCTGTGATGTGGTCTACTTGCGTATCGACTCTGATTGATTTTTTGGTTCACCGCCTAAAATGAGATTAAAAAACTGGATGATGGGCAGAAATATAAAACACATAAACCGCAGCGAGCCCCACAAGGGCCAACACATCAACACACAGCCACTGGGGGTAGTGTTGGCAATAACATCGGATCCGCGTCCACTTCCTTGAGGGTCGCACGTACGTGTATGTGAAAATAATGAACGGTCCATATTCATGGTCCATGTCTGACCTTAGTAGTAAAAAGATCCTATCAGTCTCTTAAAAGCCGGGTGTAAACCAGTGATAATTCGTAGATCTTGATGTTTATTTTGAGATGTACGTAACCATCTCGATTTTACTTTCTTACGTATTCTGGTCCCAAAAAAAACCTAGCTTTAAATTATGCCCTTTTTTAGTAAGACGATAATACCCAATGCCAAACTGCCCTCTCTAAGATGAATCATAACACTCCAAAACGTATCATTGCAATACACAGGTTTTTAGTTTCTCACGTAATGAAAATCCTAATCCCTCACACATTTTGCCCAGTCTCACGCATGACCACGTCGTATCTCTTCACAGCTCCATCACATTCCTCCACTGAGCTCGGAGATTCACCTCATTTGCAACAAAAGCAGCTTTGACGTAGATACGGATAATACAAACCAAGGCCAAGCATGCCCACAGAGGTATACTTTAAATATTTATTCATTGAATTATATTAAGATTTTTTTAAATATTTGAGTTTATATGTATGAATGCAAATATTTGGACATATTATGCACATGGAATTTAGATTGGCCATTATAATAAGATATGACCAATATTTATTAATTAAAGGCTAGATTTGCTTCTCACATGAGTAGACCAATATACAATTATGCATAATAAGAATAATGCATATTAAAGTGCTTGTGCAAATGAGATGTACATTTGCCTTAATTTATGAGATGATTAGGATGATATTTTGCATGGATCGGCTTGATAGCATTGTGCCCAATTAAATTGTGCAAGCTTACCTATTGTAATGGGGATAGGATCATTGTTTGATTAGATGGATTTAACGTGATGCTTGTGTAAATGACAAATGCTTGATCATTCACAATTTATGAATTAAGTCACACATATTGTGAGACCAATTAGGTGCAAGCAATATATTGATTCCAATTCAGTTGTTGTCCAAATTTGAAAGGCAAGGTCACAATGAGGTGATGATACTTTTATATGCATTCTCAAGGCCATGTGCATAGATTCGGTTAGGTCAAAAGCATTTTAGGAAAGTGGCCAAATCAAGAGTAGGTCACAGATGTTAGTGAACTGATTTGTGCATCTTGTTTGTTAATTAATCATGTGAGTTTGTGTGTCATATAGTCGGTTGAGCACTTGAAATTTGAAGACCGAATACACAAGTGAACATGAGCATCAATGAGTAAAGAGCATGTAAATAAGGTGCCTTGGTAACTTAACTCTTGACCTAAAAAAAGTTCTTGAATATTTAGATGATCATGACTTAATAGGTAAATCTTATTGATAATTCTTTGGCCTTAAAAGTTTAATTGGAATATGATAAGTAATGCTAGAAGAGGTGCATAACCATTATAAACATATGTGCTCAAAACAACAGTTTTTTAGTAGTCTTCGATTCTATCAATGGACTGTCGATGAAACTTGATCCAATTGAAGGTCCACTCAATCAGATCGAATAATGAGTCCAACAACTATATAGAGATAATTTTGTATTTTCTCGATGGAATCAATAGAAGCTTTAATCCTATTGAAGGACATTCGATTTCATCAAAGAGCCTTTTGATCAGATCGAAAGAGTTGTTAACTAGCTGTTGTAAATCGGTTTCTTATGAAAGGGCATTTGGTTCTTGGGCATTATAATGGAGTTTTGGTGCAATAGAGGCTTAGGTGATTCTATGTACATATCTCTCATCTTAAGCCTCTAAACCAATGAATTCGAAGTCATCTTCATTGAGATCAACACTCTAAGAGATTCATCCAACCTCCCATCACTTGGTCACCTCAAAGGAGCACTTCATGAAAGGTGTTTGATCTTAGAATTGAAACATTGACAAAGCATTGGCATCATGATTGGGGAAACAAAATGGGTGTTAATTGAACCACGATAGAGCATTGAGAGCAACTCAAGATGACGCATCAACGAGACTCAATTCGACAAGTAAGTATCATTGAACAAGTCCATGTACACTCATTCTTTATGTAGGATTGAGTGTAATACTTTAATTGCTAAACTTGATTAGGTTCTTGTGTAGGACCTAAATCAAATCCTTATGTAAGCCATCAACATGGGTGAATATATGTATGTTCTTGTGTAGGACCGAGGTTTGTGGCAAGCCTATAAAAAATCACGTAAGTCTCCGAGGGAGCCAGTCCTTATGTAAAATTGTAAATGTTATAGGTGAACTCGGTTTAAAACCTTCGATTGTGAAATCTGGCACACTCATGGGTTGAGTGCGCCCACTAAGAGTGGGGTCGGGAAACTAAACACTATACATGCTTGTATTTAGAATTGTCTTTGTGTACTTGTTTAATTATACTTATGTAATGAATTGATGAATTGTATGTATGCATGATTAGGAAATGTTAGGATTAGATAGGTAGCACATCCCATATACAGATGTACACTATCTTATTTATAGACTAGTTGCTTGATTGCCACATCTTTTGTAGTTTATATGATTGGACATTCTATTAGCTTGGAAGCCTTAAAGTTAATTGTTTTAGGTTGAATGTCATATTAGTTTAAGTTAATCAATTGTACTTAAATAGGTATTTTATTAGGTCATAATAACCCTCCTCTAGAACATAACTTTCATCCTATAGTTCCGCCAAGCTTCTACACATATAGATCGTAGGCCCACCACATTATGCAATTTCAATGGAGATAGGGATATATGAAAATTATGGATAATCACATTCTCGATGCTGGGATTGCACCCACGAGGTCCTTTTTTAGGCTTTACTTGTATGCTCTATGTTTTGACTCTGAAAAATAAAATATTTAACTTGAAGTCACCACTAGCTAGTTATGTCAGAATTTCACAATCAGGTAGACCCTGTAGAACTTTAGAAACCAAACAATTGAAGGATTCCTTACTCTATACTAACTCTTGATCTGTGACTCGAGATTTTGAGTAAGGGACTCCAGTGATGGGGAAAGGAGTTAGGTACCTTTTTTATTTGCACGTGATTGAGGTATTTACTTTGCGGGATGAATAAGATTTTAGGGAATTATATAACTCTAGTGTTTTAAGATTGGATGTGAGAGATCATCAAGGCGATCTACTAATGTCTGTGTACCCTAAAAGAAATAAAAAAAAAATGAATCTAATCTTTATAGTCAACTATAGACAAGTACTTCACAACTGCTAGAGTTTATCTCAGAATTGGAAGTGAGAGATCACTGAGGCGATCTACTGGTGTTTGTGTACCTAAGTAAAAATAAGGAAATTAATATAACTTCTATCAGTTGGCTAGAGGATAGCACCCTGTAACCGTGGGTGTCTAACTTATGAAATGGAAGTGAGGGCTCGCAAAGGTGATCTTCTAGTAGCTGTATACCTAAGAGAGGTGAAAAGAAAGAGAAAATAGACTGGTTAACTTGGGTTTCTGATGCGGTAGGATCCAGAGAATTGACAAGCTTTAGAGCATATGCCCAAGAAGGCTAGACAAGCAAGGGGTTGGAAAGAATGCAATAATGGAAATGCAAGATGTGATATGATGATGATGTTAAGCATGGGTTTGATGAGTTGGTGGATTTGATCGTGTGTGGGTTATGAGAGAATTTCTTAGATGACGAAGGTGAACAGACTCTCAACTTGGGTTTTTGATGTGGTAGGATCTAGAGAACTAGCAAGCTATGGAGCATATGCCTAAGTAGGCTATAGAAGTAAAGGGGTTAGAAGGGATGCAATGATGGAAACACAAGATGTGATATGATAATGATGATAAGTGTGGGCTTGATGAGTTGGTGGATTTGATCGGCATGTGTGGGCTATAAGAGAGTTTCTTAGATGACGAAGGTGGACGGGCTATTGCAAAGGTTGAGAGGAAGTCTTGAGTTGTAATGAGGCTTGGGTGAATGAGGCCTTGGGCTTGGTTAAGGCTAACAAAATGGCTAGGCGGGCTCTCTCTCTCTCTCTCTCTCTCTCTCTCTCTCTCTCTCTCTCTCTCTCTCTCTCTCTCTCTCAGGGGAGGGATAATGGATATGGGCAATGGATCAATGAAATGAAAAAGGAGAGGGGTATTTATAGATGGAGGAAATGTTGTTTTGGCGATTTTGGTGAAGTTTTGGGTTGAAAGATAATATTGAAGGCTATGATTGGTTGAGGAGATGGGAGTGCCACATGACACTCTCTTATTAGCCAAGGGGTGTAGTAAGGATGGTAAAAAGAGGATGAACCAAGGTATTTTTGGATTTTCAGAGTCCTAGCACACCCATTAAGGTGAAGTTTACTTTTCTCTCTTCTAGTGTGACTCACCTCGATTTGCAAAATCAGACATGTGGTATGTGACACATAGTGTGCTACCCGACATGAATTTTTCTACCAATTTTGATTGCGATCTCTAGTGTGCCTTGCAAACACCTTTGGGTTTCTAAGTCCTAGATTGGACTGGGATTTAGGTTTTGGGCTCAGGTTTAGGATAGGCACGAGGTTAGGATATGACTTAGGAGTCAGATAAGGTCTGGGTTTTGGGATACGAGAATCATAACCCATTAGGAATCAAGTGTCAGTGATAGTATTTTAAGCACACAAGTAGATTATTAAATTTCGTAGAAAAAATATATATTGTATGGAACTTCAGGTCAATTAACATTTCAAGACTTGAGCTCTAGCTTAATTCAACATTTCAAGACTTGAGCTCGACTCAACATCTTAAAATCAGAATGCTCAGAAGAATTTTAAGAGAAGAATCAATTGTATGCCAACCTATAGGTAAAGAAGACCTTAGGAGTGACCTTTTGTTAAAGTACATCTTAGTGCCTTTTCTAAGTTGTAACTTATTGTGTTATTGCTTTAGCTTTCAAGGTAGTTTGCCTAGCCTAACCTTGTATTCTGCTAGCCAAACATGTCCGGTCAACCGAAAAGTTTTTCGATCAGGATTACAACAACAACATGGTGTTGATATTTGTGGTGTTTAGGCGGTCGAACCCTGTGTCCAGCCTTCCGAATGAATCTCAGGCCTACTGAATCCTATCTTTAGCCAGCCTAAGCTTGATTTTAAGCCTTTATCCCTCAAAATCTACTAACTGTTGAGACAGAATCGTAAAACTTTGGCCAACCCAATGGATTCTTAGGCTGAAAGAAGCCTTAATCCTTTTTTATAATCATTTCTCATTATTTCGAAACTTAAAGAAGAAATAAAAAAATCTTCTTCTTTTCTAGCTATTTGCATTATCTTTCATATATTATATTTTAGCTTATTCAATTCTCTTCTCAACCCTTTTTAAAATCAAATAGAGAGTGACATATACTTAACTTGAGAATAAAGGATTGAATCTTCAGCTTATAAGGATTTTCTTTTTGAAAAATTATCCATCACTAGATCTTTCTTAGTTGTGCATACATTGAATTATCTTCATATGAGAATATAAGGGATTGCTACACCTATTGAAGCTTTACCAAAATCTTTGCTTCGACTCATGTCTTCAAGAAGATACATTCTCATCCGGTAAATTATTTTTATTTAGGTTGAATGGGATTGCCTTGAAAAATCTTATGAGGTTGAGAAGTAATTTTGGGAGTGAAGTACGTGTATGTAACATCGAACCACTATAATTATGTTTGTCTTATGATGATTGATAATCTTTTCCTTATGTTTATTATCTTGAAATACTAAGATCAAGAAAGTCATGAAATAAGGTTGTACTACCTAAGAGATTCAGCGAAGTTTGTCCTTCCACTTTGAAACATAATCAATACCGAATAGTATGTAAATATTTCCAAAGGATGGGAAGAATGGTCCCATGAAATCGATGCCCCAACAATCAAATGCTTCAATGATAAAAATGGGGTTCAATGACATTATATTACAATAAGAAAACCCTCCCAAATTTTGACATCGTGGGCCAATAAAAACCACACTGTAGAATTTTTGTTGTGGTCTTCTTAGGTAAAAAGTGGCCACCACACACATGAGAATTACAAAAGGAGATGATACTCTTTTGTTCATTTTCAAGCATTCATCTCCTAACGATTTGATCTAGGCAATATTTAAAACAACATGGATCATCCCAAAAAAACTTGTGTACATAGGTGAAGAATTTTTTTAAAAATCTTGCACAGTCTAGTGAGTAGGAATTGTACTTATGGCAAGATAATTAGAAATGTTAGCATACCAAGGTAATTGCGAGACTTTAAAAATTTTTTCATCAAGGAACATGTCATTAACAGGTGTCGTCTCCATAGAATTAACTAGAACAAGCCAAGAGAGATTGTTAGCAACTATGTATTTTACTTCTTTTTTATCTCGAATTTTAAGGTCGAACACTTGGAGTAAAAGGATCCATCTTAACAAATGGGGCTTAGCGTCCTTCTTAGAAAGAAGTTATTTCAGTGTGGCATGGTCAGTGAATATAATGATCTTGGATCTTATCAAGTATGACCTAAGCTTGTCCAACGTGAATACTACGGCTAGGAGTTCATTTTCTGTAGTTGAGTAGTTCACTTGGGAAGGGTTTAGAGTTTTACTCGCATAGTAAATAATATATAGTTTCTTTTCTTTTCTTTGGCTCGATAGTACCCTAACTGCATAATTGCTCGCATCGCACATTATTTCAAAAGGTAAACTCCAATCGGATGGTTGTATGATGGGGGCACTAGTTAACATGCCCTTGAACTTGGTAAAAGCTTTTTGGAATTCCTCGCTCCACTCAAAGACAGTATCCTGCTGAAGAAAGTTGAGTAAAGGACAAGAGATGAAGATAAAATCCTTTATGAACTTTCGATAAAATCCTGCGTTTTCTAAAAAGGATTGCATATCATGTATGCTCATGTGTGTAGGTAGGTTAGATATTAAATTAATTTTGGCTTTATCTACCTTAATTCCATTAGACGTTATAATGTGTCCAAGGACTATTCCTTTCTGAACAATGAAATGACATTTTTCCCAATTAAGCACAAGGTTCTTTTGTTTACATCTCTTCAATACTAATTTCAAGTGTTCAAGGCACATGCTAAAGGTTGAACCAAAGATAGAGAAGTTATCTATAAAGACCTCTAAAAACTGCCCTACTATGTTAGAAAAAAATACTCAACATGTATTGTTAAAATGTGCCGGGGGCATTACATAATCCGAATGGCATCATTCGATATACAAAAGTGTCAAAAGGACATGTAAATGTGGTCTTTTCTTAGTCTTCAAGGGCTATCTTTATCTGGTTGTAGCCTAAATACTCGTCAAGGAAACAGTAATAGGAATGACATACTAACCTTTCTAAGATCTGATCAACAAAATGCAAAGAAAAGTGGTCCCTCCTCATGACGATGTTTAATTTTTAGTAGTCAATGCACATTCTCCAATCAGTAGTGACTCTAGTTGGCATGAGTTCATTTTTTGAATTGGCTATAATGGTGATCTCGGACTTCTTGGGTACCACCTAAATTGGACTCACCCATTAGCTATCGCATATAGGGTATATGATACCCACATCCAACAACTTTAATACCTCGACTTTAACCACTTCCTTCATGTTTGGATTTAACTGAAGTTGTGGCTATCCAGATGTTTTCGCATTATTGTCAAGGTGAATGGGATGAGTACAAATCAAAGGATCAATTTCCTTGAAGTCCGTAATCATCCATCCAAGGGCTCCTTTATATTCTTTGAGAGTAGAAATAAGCATACTCTCTTATTCCTCAACCAAATGGGAAGAAATCACCAATGAATATCTTTCATCTTGATCGAAATAGCATATTTAAGATCAACAGGCAGTGGTTTTAGGTCAAGCTTCGATTCCTTGACACTAAACGGTAGAGGCTTTTTGTCATTTTGAGGTAATCTTTCAAATCCAGGCCTCCACCAGTTAGTTTCAAGTATATGTGCAACATCAAGTAAGGTATCTATCTTTATAATCATGTCATTATCTAAATTACTAGAGTGGGCCAAGCGCATCTTTAGAGTGTCGGAGTATAAAGTTAAAAGTGACTTATCTTACACGAATGAATCGGTCAAGTTTATTTAGTAGATATCCTCACCATCCTCCTATTGTTTGCACATGTTAAACATGTTCAGCTCAAGTGTCATTTTCTTAAAGGATAATTTCATAATCTCATTTCTATAATTGATTATGGTGTTTGATGTGGCTATGAATGGTCGACTAAGGATGGTATGAATTTGAGTCTTAGCATCAATAATGGGATGAGTATCTAAAACAATAAAGTTTTCTAGATAGTAGAATTTATTAACTTGAACTAACACGTCCTGTAACACTCTGAACTTTTCAATACCCGAGTATTGAAAGTTCTCGAGTGTTACCATGAAATTTAACTTATTATTTACATTTGTACGATACTAATCTAACTATCCTAACCTTATATCTATTCTCCAACACGAATATGACTATTGAGAATAATCTCCATCCATAGATCAAGCCATCTGACTATTGATTTTGAGATAAGATCATCATATACCCAAGTATTCTTACTTGTCCATCATAATTGACTACTCAGTCAACTATTCACTGCTAGGTAAAGTTATCTAACCGTCTACTCTGTGTTTGGACCACCCGAATATAGTAAACTAGTTTCCTGATCTCTGCATGCGCTCATACACGTATCGAATTGAGATTCTAATCTGTTCATCTTGTTTACCACCTATGAATATGTTTAACCCACCATCAAAACTACAATCTAAGAAACTTACATATGTGAACAAGTCACTTGAATCAATAACATACTTGTTCTACCTCTTGATCACTCAAAAAACTCACTTGTGATCATCCATTTATAAAATTGATGATACACCCACTTACATACATGATCAGGGTACTAACCATCAAGTTTTTCTATTTTTAATATGTCATCTAATCATCCATTATGTTGGTTGATATATGTACATTCCCTTAATTAGTTTGGTAAATAATTCCTTATTCATAATGATTTAGATATAAGTTCTTTTGTAAGAATTACTTATAAACGTGCATATAACCATTAGATTTTCCAAAAATCTCATATCAACAATAATTACAAAAATGTCATTAACCTAAACCCCTGAATTCTAGATCACATGGTTCCCATGATCAGTTTGATGTAAAATTTTATACCATGCCTATGTATCATAAATTAACCATACATGTCATATTTTGGCCCTTAGATCATTGTAAAAGTAACTCAATTGACAAATCAGCCCCTTAACCATTGATTTTAGTGTCCACCAAGTGAAGAAACCTCATGGGTAGTCGTAGTAAAATATTTTCTTTCATATGAATGACTTGAATTGCCCATCATATGGACTAAGTATGAAATATGAAGACCCCACTTTGGCAGGCTTTTCCTTAGGTGAGAAGGTATCCTGTCAGGCCTACTAACTCCTTATAAATCTGGATCTTCCGATTTAGTCACTTCCTTCCATCCATCGTAACTTAAATTTGGACCATACTTTAGTCTCATATGACTATGTGGTTATACAAAATTTAGACCCCGATCTATGATCCTACACCATTGAAAGTTGAAACTAGTTCCTTTCTTTTGTTATAAAAGGTGAAATTTTAGATTTAGGCTTTTTTCACCATCGATCAACCACCAAATTTTTTCAAGTTCTGACTGTACATTTTTTTTCAAAATTGGGCCTTGATCATCAAGTGTAGACTATTAATTGAAATCAAGTTTGTTTTGGCACTCATAGGGAGAATTTTAAAGATTAGTCAATCTAAATTTTGGATCACCAAGAAAATCATATACCTCGGGTCTATTTGACGACCTTGACTTAATGGACAAATTAGATTTAAGGAAAGATCGTCAGAAAAGAGCATATTAGAGAAACCCAATCGTAGTAGGATAAGAAACACATCCTCTCACACGCCCACTCCTTTATAAAAGGAGTGTGCGTCCCCTCTCCACTCACATGCCCACTTCCTAAATGTCTAAGGAGAAGGAGAAGGAGAAGGAGAAAGAAAAAGAAAAAGAAAGAAAGAAAGAAAGAGAAAGAGAAAGAGAAGCTTACCATATGTATGGTGTCTCCCTCTTGCTCAAGCAATATCGTGATTCATGTGAAAACTTTTCATATAGAAGCTTTCCTACATAGATATCTACCTAAGTTTTAGATATAAGGCTAAGGCGAGGGATTCCTTTAAGCTTACATTAATTTAAGTTAATATGATTTATCTGGATTTATCTGGACTTTTACATGCATTCATGTTATTATGATTCTCTCCTTGCAATTATTTAATTTATCACCAATAATTATTTATCCTTTGAAAATGATGGAATGATGTTAATTATGCATGATCTTTATTTATTTATGCGGGTGATGGATACAAGCATTGCCATTGCCTTTACCAATTTTGTTGAATTAGACCTTGTTACTCTCCTCTTTTGTTGAGTTAGCCATTATTACTCTCCTCTTTTATTGAGTTAGTCATTGCTACTTTTCTCTTTTGTTGAGTTATCTTATTGCTACTCTTCTCCTTTATTATGTTAACCTTATGCTACCTCCCTTTAAGGCTTAGACATGTGTCTTGAAATTTCAAAACTCTCATGATTCAATTTATCTCTCTATTGGTGCAAGTGATGTGTTAGAGGTATCATAGCTAGTGATTCAAATATTTATCATGGACGTAATACGTTTCGGGTAGTAGTCCTCTTGTTCGGCACGTAATTCCATGGGTTGGTTGGATTAGTGCACAATTGATGTAAGTAAATCGCCATGCATCTTACATCACTTTTCGGGATTGGATGTCGCAAATAGTCGCTCCATGAACATATCGTGTGACGTAAATTCCCCAATTGCATTGTTGTGTCACCTTGAAATGTTCACATGAATCCACGTTAACGTTGGACACGCCAGTGAATCTTCGTAATTATGGGATGCGGGATGAGTCAGGTTTTCTATGAATTATATTCCATATTATGATGATCACTACGTATGATAAGATGCACACATTTTTCTAGGCATGCATTCATGTAAGTTGGTTATGCATACTGATACCACTTGTAATGGTGGAGTATTAGATGTATTAAAACACTTACTTTACTTTTATGAATCTCTTGAATTATTGTTAATTTTAAAGGATAACCATCACTTCGAGTAGGGCATTAATCATCTCCAACCATACAGATGATGTAGATGATATACAGATTGAAGACCTAGAGGACTATCTCCCTATGAAAGATTATACCGAATAAATAAGAAGATAGTTTTATAATTTAGTTTTATATTTTCGCTGCAGACTCGATAATGTAATAAGCTTCTATTGAAAGGGCATTTGATAATTTGTTGAAATCTTCTACTTTGATGAAATAATAAATACAGTTGATTTTATTCTCATGAATGGTTACCTTCATAAATGTAACTGGAAGTGATCTAAATGAAAAACAATATAGTGCAATTTTTAAAGCATGCGATTCATTCAATTATTAACACCTGATTTTCTTGGGCACAAGTATAAACTCTGGCCATGAAAATTCGAGATGTTACACATCCTCTATTATCCAACTCAGTATATGAATCGAATGATCAACAAGTTGAAGTGTGGTCCTGGTGGGTTTTAATTAACCTAGGCTAAGCTGTTCATAGAACGAGTATAGGATCCGATTCACACTCGACCCCAAGTTAAGCATGCATGTTTAATCCAGTGATCCCCAATCATACATGAGATGGTGGGCTACTAGGTTTTTTATATTTTTAGGACACATTTTGTTTCAGGATGACATTCACTTTCTCTATAATTTTTTTTCTAGATGTTTTGCCGTCTCTTAGCCATAAATAAATCTTTCAAGAACTTGACATATGACGGTATTGGTTTTATGTCATCTAATAGAGGATGTTGATTTTCAATTGTTTTAACACCTCTAAGATATCCTGAGTGTTTAACAATGGTTTTGGTAAGATCAACCTTTGTGAGAATGGAGCAATTGGCTTGTATTTTTTCTCCAGTTCTTTCTCATGTTTAGCATTACTAGACCCATCATTCCTCTTATATTCTTCCAAATTCTTGGGCTTCTTAGCTCTCGTCAAGATGTTTTTGTCAATAATTTTTCCACTTCTAAGAGTGGTGATGGGCTTTGCTTACTCCACATGCTGGTTTGAAGAGCTTGGGTCACTTATTTCACATTTGGTTTTGAGTTAGGTAGAGGTTGGGCTAGAAGCGTCCTTTCTCCCTAACAACAAGTTATGACTTTATTCTTTGAATAGACGATGCAAACACTCCCAAGGATATTTTAATATCCTCGAATGCTTGCAACATATTTTAATTGAACTGCTCTTGATTCTAGATAAATTTCTAAACCGTATCCTCTTGGGGTCTTTTCTGATTTAATAATGAATTGAAGATTGAAGGAAGAGGCCCTGAGAATTTGCTGTTTGCCCATTCCTCCAGCTAAAATTTGAATGGTTCCGCCAACTAGAGTTATACGTGTTCGAGATGGGAGTGGTGAACAACCTTTGATAATTGTTCACGGAATTAGATTACTCATGTAACAACTCTTAAAACGTAGGCATTGTAGGACAATCTTGTGTCAAGTGTATGTTACTAGTGCAAATACCACAAACAATTTCAGCAGTCTCGGCGGATTTGACCATTTCTACTCTTTTTAGTTTCATGGCTTTGACCTTTCTCTTAAGGTTAGTCACCCTGGCATTCACGTCATTTTTCTCCCTTAAGACGTAAATTCCTCCCTTCTCCTTGTACTTAGTTAATTTGGGGTTAGTGAGCTTAGATGAAGTATCCCATGACTGCACATTTTCAACAAGCATATCAAAATAATCTCACGCGTTATCGAGATCCTTATTCATAAATTTCTCATTGCACATCATCTCTACGAATTGGTGTATGGGCGAAGTCAGTTCATCATATAAAAAGCTTATGACTTGCTAAATTTCATAGCCATGATGTGGGCAAGTATTTAGAAGATCCTTGAATCTTTCCCAATATTGGAAGAAGGTTTTATCTTTCTATGAAAAATTCAGGTGTTGGTTTTATGAACTAAGAAGAACTTGTTAAGGAACTCTTGGGTCATCTCAACCCATGTCCCAATCGAGCTTGATCTCAAGGAGTGAAGCCATGATTTGGCTTTCTTCTTTAAAGAGAAAGGGAACAACTTTAATCTTAAAGTGTCATTAGACACATTGTGGAAGTGTAGGGTTACTACAATCTCATTTAATTTCTTGAGATGTAGGTATGGACTCTCAAAATCTAGTCCATGAAACTTTGGTAGTAGTTGGATCACTGACGACTTGAAATTCACGTTTCTTGCATTATGTGAAAAGACCATGCAAGAAGGTGTGCTAATCCTCGCTGGCTATAAATAACTATGCAATGTTCTCGGTGGAGGAACATTATGCACATCGTTCTCATCTTGTTGTTCCTTAATAGGATGATGAGATTAATTTTCAGTTATATTTTCTACCAACTCAAAGGATCTTAGATGTTGTCTAATCTAGTGATGGATAGGCAAACCTTCAACTAATCCTCATTCACTTAAGAGGCGCAGAGTGTGACATAGAGTGTTATCACGAACCCACTTGGGCATGAAATACTATTAGACCTAATTCTATACTAAACCTACTTCTAACGAAAAAATAAAGAATTTGAAATACTCAAGAAAAAGAGTTTGAATGATATTACCTGATTGGTGATTCTAAGTTAGATTCTACAAAATAGAAGAAACAATGTTAGTATCTTAAAATTCAAAAAACCCTAATCTAGAAATGCCGTGAAAAACTAAACCTAATCCTACACTAATTCTAATACTAATGTATTTAAGAAAAAATACAGCTAAAGTCCCCGACAACGACATTAAAAACTTGTTGTGATAACCTCAAGTGCAGGGCAGCAATGTAAAAATAACTCTGTGAGACTAAGGTCGTACCCATGGGGACTGGTAATTGTGTGATTTTTAGAAAACTTTAGAATTAGAACTAGAACTAAACTAACTACTAGAATTTATTTTAAGGAGTAATTATGAGAGAAATTATTAAGGATAAAACACTAGAGCACCAAGGATCCACTTATAACTATACCTTAATGTTAATTCACTTGATTCAATTAGATTACTGAACTAGACTTGAAATCTTATCCTATACAGCCAGATAATAGAGTGGTTAAATAACCATTCATAAACTCAAAACAGATTTGAACTTCAATTGAATTGGTTCTCACATCATGCTCCAAAGTATCAATCGTTGAGAATTTAAAGCATCTATCGTGCCTAAAGTCTATGATAGATCAATAGATTTTACAAATCAATCCCTTGCAAAATAAATGAGAAACTATTCTTAGCTTTCCTAAGCATCCAATGTGTCCGGAATTAGTAATGGATTAAAATAAACTAAAGATATATCTTCATTCAAACTAAATATTAATGAATTGTTCAACAATCAAATCAAATACTTAAATTAAAGTAAACTAAGTATTGAATAACTACAAGCTTCACTTCTTAGTACTAACTAAGATATTACCCAATCAAATACATAATTAAAGAAAAAACTTAAAAAGAAAAACATAAAAATTAACTAGAACTGAAGGATTAGAGAATGACGACTCCATGGAGGCTCCACAATTCCTTGCTCTACACCTTCTACTCTAATTCGTCTCTAAGACACCTAAAACATCCATTTAAATAGTAAAAATTACAACCGACTTCAATTTACGTACTTTTTTTACGCTTCGACTACAGCTGATGATAAGATTTAGTTTCACCAAACATGACCTTTAGTCACATCGAATTAACTCTTTGTTACAGTTGAATTCCCTTGATTTGATCTGATGTCTCTATCTTCCTTAGGTCGCACCGAGCATCACTTTGTTCGTATCGAACCTGACTTCGGTCGCACCAAAGTGGTCTTCGATTGTAACCAAATTAACTCTAAAAACCACAGTTTATTTCCAAAACATTTTTTGCACATTCGGTTGATCTCTTAGTATGAGAATGCGGGGCGTGCGGGAGTTTCTATGAATTATATTCCATATTATGATGATCATTATGTATGATGGACCGCACACACTTTACTAGATATGCATTCATATATATATATATATATATATATATATATATATATATATATATATATATATATATATATATATTTGTTGCGCATACTTATACCACTCGTAGTGGTGGAATACGAGACGTGTCAGAACCATCACATTATTCCTATGAATCTCTTGAATTATTGTTAATCTTAAAGGATAACCATCACTATGAGTAGGGCATGGACTCTCTCCAACCATACAGATATTGCAAGTGAATTACAAGTTGATGATATGACCGATAATCATTCTATGGAAGATTCTTTCGAAAAAAAGAAGGATAATACTAGGAATTATTTTATTTATTTTTTGCTACAAACTTTGATAATGTAATAAGCTCTCATTGAGAGGGCATTAAAGAATTATTTGTACACTTTTTATTCTAATGGAATAATAAATACAGTCGATTTTATTCTCATGAATGGTTACCTTTTGTGAATATAATTGGATGTGATTTATCTAAAAAAAAATAAGATGCGATTTTGAAGCATCTAATTTTTATGTTATTAACACTTAGAATTCTCGTGGCACGAGCCGCGAAAATTTGGAATGTTACATTGGTATCAGAGCATGAGAATGAGAACAATTAGGGCTAAGGTAATGAATCATCATAAGCTTTACGCGACTATGTTAGCATTATTAATTAAATACATATACTTAATTGAATTCTCAAAGGAACTAGGAAGTCAATGAATTAGAAACCCATATTCATGTTCCCCATTGGAAATATTAAGTTAGACGTGGAATTTAGAGACTATGAATCAAGGTATCTTTAGAAAAAAATATTCTCCAAATCCCAAATAAACTTGTTATGAACCAAAGTTCATTCTTAAATGGAGTCACAATCAAGAAAAACAAGTTTCCCAAACCGAACTTGGATATTTTCAATTTTTCTAAATTTTTTTATCGTTTCAGTGAAAACTGATACATTAAGAAACTTTTACTGGTCTTGGTAGGTAGACTTATTAGAAAATTTTGAAACTTTTCTAGTATCTCAAATAGGTCTTTAAAAATCTCCCTCTAAAATTTCAGCTTTACTAGATATTTTAAAAATATATAGAAAAAATCCAATAGTGTCAAAATTTGGTAGAAAATATTATTGGACAGCATGTCTATTTATTTATTTATTTTTTAAAGCCTACAGGAATGAAAGACTCACCAAACTGTAGAATCTTAATTCAAAATTTTTTCTAGAGTCTTGGGAATAAGCCAAGGACTTAGGACTGAAATTTTAGATAATTCAGGATATGGTTTAGAAATTAAAATTATGGGAGTGATGGGATGTTAATATAAAATGATTTTGGAAATTTACAACTATTCGTTCATCATGGCAACCTAAGTCTAGGTAAGAATACCTTTGTTGGACGTCTTCTCGGCATCACTAGAAGCCTGCATTGAAAATCTCCTCCAACTCAACCGTTTTCTCCTCAGAATCCTTGAACGCCTCCACGATAGTTGCTTCCCTCCTAGGAATCGAGGCCTTAACCTCTACCAACTTGGCCTCCACATGGGCCACTCAACCCCCTGCCTCGGCAAGGCAAGACTCCACTTCAACCACGTGGGCCATCACTCATCTTTCTCCCACTACTATGTGGCCAACAAAGTAGTGTTGGTGGCCTTGTCCTCCTCGGAGGCCCTCAGGGCCTCATGGAAGGCCTCCACCTCAGCATGGGCACCCGCTCAGGCCTCCACAACCGCTTCCAGCTTCACAACAATGGCTTGAAGCTCGGCCGTGACAAACTCGAGCCTCCAGGCTGCTTCTTCTATGCAGCCCCTTAAGTCAGTCAAACAGTGGCGGGTGCTGAGAACCTCAGCGACGCTTTACAAAAAATAAACAAATGAAGGTCAACAAATATAAATGACCAAAAAAGTACACAGAAGGGTACCAACATTATTACCTTAACCAGCATTAACAACACCCCGCTTAGCAAAGGCTCATGGTGCAGGGAGAACATCGCATTGATCTCCTCCTCAAGCATATAACTGTGGTTCAAATGATCTAACAAGGCCATGTGTCACAGGAGAAGTGTAGGGAATGATGTCCCTGATGTCTCAGCAGTTGTAGCCCCAACCCCCTCAAGGGCCTGATGCTCGGATGTCATGTCCCAAACTCGGAAACCAGGCTCACAAAATTTTCGATCCCCGAATCCGGCACCGACAGCCTCTGTAGTACCCCATTCTCGGCTCCCGACACCCATATACCAGGTTCCGATCCTGGGATGCTACAAGGAGGATTTCTACTATCCATTTAATTCATAATGAGCATAACCATAAGCATAACCCACGAACAATAATCACAAGAACACCATCACAAAATTTACTATGATTAAAAACTTTAAGTACAATGTGTATAAAGGGAAATACAAAATAGTGCTAATAACAAAACTCCAAAAGCTCAACTGCACGCTCCTGCTGCTACTACGCTACGGCTGCGTCTTGACGTCACCTGCATGCATCAATCATGCATAAGCTTATAGAAAGCTTAGAGGGTGGTGTGAGTGTGTGCGTAATATGAGCATGCTCGGAATGTAAATGCGGAAACATGATGAAAGGTATTATGAATGCAGTCAGCCGTACCAAGGCTATGCGGTGCAAGATGTGAACGCGATTGGCCATATCCAGGCCATGCGATGCAGAATGCAAGTCAAGCATATCAAACCTCATCCACATATCAATGCAGCTCCTTACTAGAGCACCATGTCAATACGGTTCTCAGTTTGGATAATCACCGGGGTCTAGTATACTTTACGTCAGCTTGTCGTCCCTATCGGAACCCACAACTGGGAGAGAAAAAGAGACCTCACTATCCGCCTGCCAATATCAGGCCCGGCTCGTCGATAGCGGACCGATTCCTCAAGCTGGTCAAACTCAACCTAGAAGTTGCCCCCTCACTCAGGCAGGTAAGGTCACACCCCTTTCCAACCGACCATGACACAATGGAAGATGCGGCCTACTGGTATACGATCATTGCGCACTCATGTATCCACTTGGTCTCGACATTGGAGTCATCCTCTGGTACCATCGGGTTTAGGAATTTTCACCCATGGACATCTATGGCGCCCGTATACTAGAACCAAATATTTTCGGTATCCAATCCAACCACCCACGATGCATCTGTGGAGGCTATGGCCCTGATGTCGCTAGGGTATACAATAATCACAATCATACAAATGCAAGTGCATGAGTCACACTACTAGTCATGCAACAGTCCTACGTGTACCATACACTCATGTAGGATAACTCCGCCTATCAGGGAGTCCATAAACAGTTCGCCCGAAGGCATATGCTATGATCAATCACTCCACATATCAGTCATACATATGATGCGTATAATTATGAATCATGGATCTAAACTAAACATGTATATAAAGATGGGTTTTGTGTATAACAAGGATGGACCTAGACGGCCTACTCACTACAAGTACGGGCTGACTAATGGGCCTCAGGGAGAGTAACAATGCGGACATTTAACTGACATCATCCTGACAATGTGGGCATCTAACCGTCGTTGCTCTTAAGGCTCGGTTCGCCTTAAAAATCATTAAATAAATCATGGCGGAATCACACATTGCAATGTGCCTTAGGTACATCCCATTGGGCCTTAAATACATCAAATGGGCCGTATCTCATGGGCCTTATATTCATCAGGCGGGCCACCTCTATGGGCCTCACCAATGGGCCTTAGATACTTTGCAATGGGCCATCACTCATGGGCCTTAGAATGTATTACAATGAGCCCAATCATATGAGCTTTATGTGCATCAAATGGGCCTAATTACATAGGCCTTATATACACCAAAGTGGGCCTCAACAATGGGCCACAAATACATCAAATGGGCTTACACACATGGGCCCATACATATAAAGTGGGCCTCAATACATAGCCTTATAAAAAAAATCTCAAAATGGTTGGATGGTTTGGATGAAACTCATGCATCATGGTAGGCTCCCATGTGGGGCCACTATAACATTTATTTTTCATCCAATCCTGGGCCCACCAAAATGCTTATTTGTCACCCAACCTGTTGGTAAGACCACGTGAGCAAGGGCTCTACTATAATGTTTATTTTACATCCAACCTGTTGATAAGGCCATGTGGCAAGGGGCCCACCAAAATGTTTAGTTTCCATACAACCTGTTGATAAGGTTACATGACCATGGGTCCACTGAAATTATTATTTTTCATTCAAACTTGTTCATAGGGTCACATGTTTCTGGGCCCACCATAATAGACGATGTGGATATATACAAATCATACATCATGGTGAGCCGTGCACACCCCACAGTGGGGCTGTGTACACATCACAGTAGGGCCGTCCAATGGGGCCCACCAGAATGTTTATTTGTCATCCAAACCTATTCATAAGGTCACGTAGGACCAGGGAGGGGGCCCACTGTGATGTTTATTGCCATCCAACTGTTCATGAGGCCGCGGTTGGGGGCCCAACACAAGGTGGTTCTCCAATCCATCCCACTCATTATGTGTGTCCCACCTGACTGGGGGTTCTGACCAAGTTTCAGCCATGTCCAAATTTTAGGTAGGCCCCACCAAGTGCTTTTGTATGTTTCAAGCATGTCTTCACATGATTTTAGATGGTATGGCCCACCTAAGTTCCGTATACGGCTGATTTTTGGGGACAGCCCCTATTCAAAGGGGACCTTCCAAATGCATGGTGTTGATGGTAGAAACACATCACGGCGGGGCCCAAAGCTGGGCCGTGAGGGCCAGCCCCAACCGGCCACCCGCCTGGCATCTGCAGCACAGCATCAGACGCTACTACCTCCCTTCTTTCTTTCTTTTTTATAAAAATATGGGGCCCACGAATAGATGATCCAATCCGTCTATTGTGTGTGTCCCACGTGGTGGACCGTTCATTCCAAGTTTAGGACGCATCCAAACTTTAGGTAGGCCCCACCAAGTGCTTTTATATGTTCAGGCATGTCTCCACACGATTTTAGATGGTATGGTGCACCTGAGAATCGGATTGGTTCCAATTTTTGGCTCAACGCCTAAAATGACCTAAAAAGGTGAATGAACGGCATGGATGTAGAACATACATCATGGTAGGGTCTACAATAGGGGCCAATGCGACCATCCTCTTTAACGTGGACGTCTCTGGACGTCATGGCACAAAGTCATGCAAATATAAATTATTATTTTTTTATCCTAGGTGGGACCCACGTTAACTAAATCTACCCCGTCCATTGCATGTGTCCCGCAAAAATAGGGGTCCAAAACAGGTTTCAGGTGGGTCCAAGCTTCTGGTGGACCCCAACAATCTTTTTTCCCAAGTTTCAACGGAAAATACTACCATTCTTAATACCACGGCCCGCCAGATGATTGGATCGGTCTCATTTTTCAGCTCGACGCCTAAAATGATATGGAAAATGGAATGGACGGCATGGATTGTATATATACATCAAGGTGGGGCCATGTTGGAGTGCCCACCATTTTACTTCCTTTTCTTTTTTTTTAAAGCTTGTAAGTACACACCCCTGACAGTACACACACTCCACGTTAACCACTTCACTTCCATACCTCTCGTCCAGCGTCTAGGGACGCTGGACGGCATGGATGAACACATCATCATGGTGGGTCCCACATGTATGTGGCCCACCATATACATACATACATACATATATATATATATAATATTAATATAATATAATATATATGTATATATATACATATATCATATCACCTAAAATGTGGTGGACCACACCATTAATGAATGGAGTGGATTTAACATGGCCCACTTCATTCTAGGGAGAGGAGAGAGAGAGAGAGAGAAAAAGAGAAAAAGAGAGATACGGTGAGATAGAGGGGAGGGTCCCCGCCACTATGGCCCCTCCATAGTTACAACACATACATCGAGTGGGTCCCACAACAAGTGGGTCCTTAAAAATTGAAATGAAGGATGATCACCCACCTCTAAGCCTCCTCCTTGCTCCCTTGGCCTCCAATGCTCCTTGCCTTCACCTTGGATGGTGGATGATGGACCTTTGATGGTGTGGATGAGAGATGAGAGGGTGGGCCACACTTGGCCTTTGGGAAAACTTAGGAATGCTTGGACATGTGGAATTTTTGTTGCTTGGGAGTGAGTTTTTTTTTTGAGAAATGAGGGAGAGAGAGAAGTGATGGGTTGATAAGAAGTGATGGAGTGATGTGTGATGGGTTTGGTGATGGATGAAGTAATGTGAGAGTGGACTTTGGGTTGCTTGTGTAAGAAAAAGGTATGGGCATGGCATGGGTTAGTTGTACTTGGGTATGGAGTGACTTGACTTGTACTTGACATGAATGAGTGATTGATTGATGGGACATCTCGTAAAGATTCCCTCATGATTCGTAACGCGCGGCGTTTCTTCAAATTGAACGCGGGCCTACATCTTTTACCCTGAGTATCAGGTCAGTGCGCGAGTCGCGGCGTTAAAACCGCGGCGACGACGCGGTCGCTAAGGTATAGGTTTCATTTTTAGCCAACTTTGGCATACAGGTCTTAGCTTAGGATCGCGTGCAAACATCAGAAAGTGGTCGAGGATTGCCGAATTCGACCGGAAGGATCGCGGGAGGATTGCCAAACATCACAAAGACCCGTATCCTAGTTCGTACTGTTCACCTAAATGGATCATCACATGAAGGTGTTTGATTTTGAAGTGGAAGCATTAGTAAGAATTGACATCAGTGATCAAGGGAGCGAGCTAATTAAAGAATGAGATAGTATCAATCAAGTAACCTGATAAGGCACTACAAAAGGAGCTCGATCTGACAAGCTGTCAATTGTAATAGTTCACACACTCCTTTGTGTAGAATTAAGTATAGAATTTATAACCCAAAATCATGTAGGTTATTATGTAGGATCGTATTACCACCAACACAGGTGAGTACGTGTGTAAGTCCTTGTGTAAGCCACTTATATGGGTGTATGCATGGTAAGTCTTTATGCAGGCCAACGATACAGGTGTGTACTTGGTAAGTCCTTGTGTAGGCCACCACCGACACGGGTGTGTACATGATAAGTCCATGTGTAGACCATTAACATGGGTGAGTACATGGATAAGTCTTTATGTACACCTCTGACAGGAGTGTACACTTTTATATATTAATGTGAACCTTATTTAAAACATCCAATAGTGAATCTCAGTACACTCAAGGAAAGTGTGTCCGCCAAGAATGGGATATGGAAATTGAACCACTATATATGCTTGTGTTTGTGATAGTGAATTGTGTACATTCATTTTTATACGTATGTGTTTAATTAGTTAAATCATATGAATGCTTGAATTGAATTGTATGCTAGTAACTTGTAATGCACACACAAGCTCACTATCTTTATAGATTGGTTGCTTCATTGGTATATCCATTGTAGTCTATGAGATTGGACCCACTATTTGCTTCGAAGCATTAATGTTACATTGCCTTGATTAGTTTAATTATGGCATTTTTCCACGAGCCCTAAAATTATATATGTTTTAATTAGCTTTTCAAAGTTTTTAACAATTAAAGTTTTATTTTAGTAGTTAAAATTACTTTGATCACACTTAATGATGATATGATGGTCCAAATTGGGTGGTTTACCACTTGATCAACATGGGATATAAATCTTTAGTCGATGACTATGCTCCTAGAGGGATTAGATCATTGGTACATACATTGATAAGATGGATCGATACACTTCCCTCATAAGAGATTACAAAATTATGCATAGGTTGGCGGAATACTATATCTCAAATTACCTAAAAACCCTGACCTCCTTCCTATCTATATCCTAGGGGGGAGACAATGAGCTGTTGAAAATTGGTTGAATTAAATAGACTATTAAAATCGAGAACTAAAAAAGGAAAATAAAATTTTGAGATAGAAAACTTATTGAATCGAGTCGAGGCGTGACTAAGTCACTCGGCTTGAAATCGAATTTGCTCCCCTTGGACAGCGTCCCAAGTGCATGCGCACGAGCACACGTCCCGTCCTGTCACGTCGGGCATGCGGACATGGACTCGGCTTGGCTCGGCACGGCACAACATGGCTCGGCTCGGCTCTGCGGGTGTGCACGCGCGTGTGATCAATGGCATAGATTAAAGCTATTGGCATAGCCCGCCCCCCCCCCCCCCCCCCCCCCCCCCCCTCGTACAGGACCAAATTCACATGCCCCCTGAAAGGGGCTCAAGCCCTAGGTAAAAATACTATCTTATATATAAGATAGTTTACTTTGTCAAATCCAATGTGGGACAAAACCCACAAATTAAAAGTACCTCAACTTTTCAAATGTGGAGGGAAAACATCGAAAATTTAAAAATTCAAATATTATTATTATTTTAAAATAAAATATAACAATCCCCCACATGTTTTAAAATAAAACTCTTTTGGATTAAAGAGTAATAGTTGTGCAATGGTGCTGGTGTCACCATAGACTTGAACCAACATTAGAGTAAGCAAGACAGATCCATAGGAATTAGGTGACACGATAGTCTTGAACCTGAATCCTTTTAATGTACATCATAAGTACATGTCACTCACACAACTCTTCCTCTGCAAGTGATTATATGGTTTGGTGCGTTTTGACCATACACCATTACTTGGATTTCATGAGTACTCTAGAGAATTTGCCCAGATTCTCATAGAAAACGGCCTCCAGCTCCACACCCATATATGTGAATTTCATCAAGTGTATGCAGCAACTGTATACACCACCAAATATATGGCTATAGATCCATTAAGAGTTCTAAAAACTCATCCTTATGCGCTGCTGCTCACACTGTACACCATAAAAGGGGCTCATACAACTCAGTGCAATCGTTTACCTCGTGTCTTGTTGTTTACCCATTGAACCCATCTCATCGGATCTCTACTTATATAGGTTGGGTTGTCGACACTAGCAGCTCATATATTAGGCTCAGCTCTTTTTCCTTCGTTGTATTATTGACTAACTTTGTAGATAGTCCTTTTGTCAGAGAATTTGCTAGATTCTTTTTTGACCTCACAAAGTCAATAGATATGACTCTATCACGCAACATGTGTTTCACTATGTTGTGTCTGAGTCTAATATGTCTGCTTTTTTCATTATATATTTTACTTTTTGCTTTCGCTATAGTTACTTGACAGTCACAATGAATAGACACGGTCGATACAGGCTTTGGCCATAATGGTATATCAGCTAAGAGATTTCTAAGTCACTCGACTTTTGATCCAGCCTTTTCTAAGGTAAGAAACTCAGATTCCATAGTCGACCGAGCGATACATGTCTGCTTGGTAGACTTCCAAGAGACTGCTCCTCCACCTAAAGTGAAGATATATCCACTAGTAGATTTTGTCTCATCTGAATCACTGATTTAGTTAGCATCACTATATCCATCTAATACAACATGATAACCATTATAATGTAAACCACAGGCTATACTGTCTTTTAAGTATCTCAAAATCCTAAACAAGGCATTCTAATGCTGTTTTCCAGGGTTATGTGTATATTTACTTAGCCTTCCTACTACAAAAGCTATGTCTGGTCTAATGCAGTTTGTTAGATACATGAGGCTACCAATTATTTTGAAATATTCTAATTGAGATACACTATTTCCTGTATTCTTCATGAGAGTCACACTATAATCATAAGGAGTACTAACAGGTAAACAGTCAAAATGGTTAAACTTTCTCAATATCTTCTTAATGTAATGAGATTGTGATAATATAATAACACCATTTTTCCTGATTACTTCAATATCCAAGATTACACTAGCCTCTTCTAAGTCTTTTATGTCAAACTTAGATGACAAGAATTTCTTAGTTGCATTAACTAATTTAATATTGGTTTTAAAAAAAAGCATGTCATCAACATAAGGGCATATAATAACGTAATCATTTTTAGAATTTTCACTATATACACATTTATCTACATCATTTATATGATAACCATTTGATTTTAAAACACCATCAAATTTTTCATGCCATTGTTTAGGAGCATGTTTTAAACCATATAGTGATTTAACTAGTTTACATACTTTATTTTCTTTACCTGATATCTTATAACCATCAGGTTGCTCCGTATATATTTCTTTTTCTAAGTTTCCATTTAGGAAAGCCGTCTTAACATCCATCTGGTATACCACTAGTTTATATATGGAGGCTATCGCTATTAAGACTTTAATAGTTGTAATCTTAGTTAAAAGGGAATATGTATCAAAGTAATATATTCTTTCCTTTTGTTTAAAGCCTTTTGCTAACAACCTAGTCTTAAACTTATCAATAGTCCCATCTGATTTTAGTTTCTTTCTAAACACCCATTTACAACCTATTGGTTTGTTTTCAGGTGGTAGGTCTACAAGTTTCCAAGTGTTATTAGATATAATAAACTTTAACTCATCATTTATTGCTTCCTTCCAAAAGGTTGTATCTGGAGAGTTAATAGCTTTTATATAAGTTGTAGGATCATCTTCTACTAAGAATGTAAAAAAAAAAAAATAACTCCTAGGTTAGTTTTTTCTTCTAACCCTAGTACTTTTTCTTGATTGTATCTCTTCTACTACTTTCTTGTAGGCATTTTTACTAGTAGACGTAATATCTGATTTATTAACTTTTTCTATTTCTATAGATTTAGATTTCATAGGGAATACGTTTTCAAAGAACTCTACATCCCTAGCTTCTATAATTGTATTAGGATCTAGAATACTATCCTTATTTTTTAAAATTAAAAACCTATAGGCTACACTATTTTGTGTGCACCCTATAAATACACAGTTGGTCGTTTCATGACCTAACTTTTTTTTAAGTTTCAAGTAATCTTACTTTAGCAAGACACCCCCACACTTTAATATATTTATCACTAGGAACATGATTCTTCCAAAGTTCATATGGTGTTTGTTTAGAAGATTTAGATAGAATCCTATTTAAGATATAACAAGCAGACAGAATTGCTTCTTCCCACATATTTGAGGGTAAGCCTGAACTATTTAACATAGCATTCATCATCTCTTTTAGAGTTCTATTCTTACGTTCTGTTATTCCTTTCTGTTCTGGTGTATAAGGAGCTGTAGTTTCGTGAACTATTCCACTCTTTTCACATAATTCTCTAATTTGGGAAGATTCATATTCACCTCCTCTATCTGTTCTAAGTCTTTTAATTTTTATATTTAATTAATTTTTAACTTCAATTTTGTATTTAGAAAAATCATCTAAAGCTTCATCTTTGTTCCTTAACAGATATACTATAGTGAACCTAAAGTAGTCATCTGCAAAAGTTATATAATATCTTTTTCCACCTCTAGTCATATGATTTCTAAAATCACCTAAGTCACTGTGTATTAACTCTAATAGAACAGATGATCTTTCTATTTGTTTAAAGAATTTTCTAATGAATTTTGATTCTACACATGTTTCACATTTTTCAAATTCTTCATTAGATATATTAGGTAATAAACCTAATCTTTTCATTTTCTTTAAAGATGTCACATTCACATAACCTAATCTACTATGCCATAGATAAAAAGGTTCAACGATATAAACAAAACTAGATGTCTTCTTATTATCATTGGATACATTTACAATGAATAAACCATCGCTACAGTACCCCTTACCAACAAAGGTTCCATTTTTAGTCATTACAAGTTTATCTGAATCAAATACTAACTTGACACCAGCTTTATTGAGGAGCGAACCAGAGACCAAGTTTCTTATAATGTTAGGCACATGTAGGACATTATTCAACATTAGAGTCTTTCCAAAAGAGAGTTTCAGAAGTACTTTTCCTTTCCCTACAACTGGAAACATTCTAGCATTACCCATGAACACTTGTTCATCATCTCCTGATACTTAGTAGGAGGTAAACATGCTACGATCCTTGCACACATGCATAGTTGTACCAGTGTCTAGCACCCACTCCAAGTTGTTTACAAGGAAGACTTCTGACACCACAGCTACTACCATATTCGACTCATTTCCTGTTTCTGTAAGATTAGCCTGCAGCTTATCTTTTTTTTAAGCCTGCATGTTTTAACATGATGCCCAGGCTTTCTACAGTTGTAGCAGTTTCCCTTTTTCTTGAATTGATTGTTTGCATTCTTCTTTTTGAGCCTGCATTCATTTGTGTAATGTCTAGGTTTGCCATAGTTATGACAGTTGCCCTTCTTATTATTTGTCCGACTTGATTTCAAAAGATTTACCTTTGAATCTATCTTATTTTTATTTTCTTTTTGGTCCTTAATTCTATTGGCCTCCTCTATTCATATGTGTACGATAGTGGTTTCTAAAGAAACACCATTCTTTTTATGTTTCATTCTATTCTTATATTCTTTCTAGGAGGGAGGTAACTTTTCTATTAGCGCTCCTAACAAAAATACTTCATCCAACTTAATTCCTTCTGTCGATAGTTCATGAACTAGACTTTGAAAATCATGAATCTGATTTGTGATAGATTTATCGTCTGTCATTTCATAATGAATGAAATTAGCAATTACATATTTTTTAGCATCTGCATCTTCCAATATGTATTTCTTTTCTAAAGCAGTTCATATGTCTTTAGCAAACACGCAAGAAGCATACACATCATATAGTTCGTTGGATAAAGAGTTTAAAATATAATTTTTACAATTATTTTCATCCGTTACTTCATTTTGATTTACTGGATCTATAGTAAATGATTTAGGTAAAATGTATGAAACTTTCAAGGTGGTCAGAGTGAACATCAGTTTCTGTTTCCACCGTTTAAAGGATTGTCTAGCAAACGGTTTGATTTTGGGTAACTCAGTAGAAGCATTTACTATTACTGTAGCCATAGTCTATGTAATTCAATAAAACTTCGATTTCAAGATTGTTGGAAATTGGTTGAATTAAATAGACTATTAAAATCGAGAATCAAAAAAGGAAAATAAAATTTTGAGATAGAAAACTTATTGAATTGAGTCGAGGCGTGACTGAGTCACTCGGCTTGAAATTGAATTTTCTCTCCTTAGACAGCATCCCAAGTGCAACAGGTTTCCAGAGCAATCGACCTCTAGGATACAACGACTATGACCCGGTCCCAGCGATGCACTCACTGTACACGGGCTCAAGCCACTTACACTTTAATCCGAAAGTGATGAGTTGGCTCAGCGGTGAACTCAGTAATAATGTTTAAAACCGTATCAAAGAGAGTTTTATAAGAGAGAGTATTTTCATATATTTTGAAATTGGAATCGGAAGTCTTTATATAGACTCTGAAGTGGTACATAAGCACCCTTTATAAAAGGTTAGGTCCGTTGAGTTTAAACTTAGCCCGCCCCGCCCCGTCCCGTCTCGTCGCGTCGCACACGCGCACGGGCACACAGACACGGACACAGACTCGGTTTGGCTTGGTGCGCGCGCGTGTGTGGTCAATGGCATAGATTAGAGCCACAGGACCAAATTCACATGCCCCCTGAAAGGGGCTCAAGTCCTATGCAAAAATACTATCTTATATACAAGATAGTTTACTTTGTCAAATCCGATGTGGGACAAAACCCATAAATCAAAAGTACCTCAACTTTTCGAATGTGGAGGGAAAACACCGAAAATTTAAAAATTCAATTTTTATTATTATTTTAAAACAAAATATAACATGAGCAACCCTGGACACCCCCTCCTATGGGCATGTGAAGTAGAGTGGAGAGAGAGAGAGAGAGAGAGAGAGAGAGAGAGAGAGAGAGAGAGAGAGAGAGAGAGAGAGAGAGAGAGAGAATAATATTTTCATCTTCCCTCTCCTACACCTTCTTCATCTATGTCATCCATTCTTATGGAAACTTGGAGTGTTCTTGTCACCTATCAAAGGATACACTTTAGGATTTCTCAATCTCTCCTATACTAAAATAGATTAGGGAGAGAAAATCTATCTTGAAGGATCGATCTTCATTGGCATTAGATCGAGTTATATTGTCAGATTTGATTTCAAGTAACATTTTCAAGTTATATTTTATGTTCTATAAATTATACACAATCACACTATGAAGGTTTTAAGATTGAGATTTTTTGTTTAGATTTGGAGGAAATCATATTCCACAATGTATCTATGAAAAATCCCATCATGCCACCCCATTTGGTAGAGGTGCATGTTAGGATGCCAACCCTATTTAGTAGAGGTGTAGGCCAGGGGAACAGACCTTGTTTGGCTGAGGTGCATGCTAGGGTGTCAACCTTGTATGACTGAGGTGCATGCTAAGGGCAATAACTCTATTTGGCTAAGGTGCTGGGTAGGGTGCCAAACCTATTTGGTCAAGGTCTAGGCTGGGTCGCCAACCTGGGCGCGGATTAAGTACTACCCTCGCCCTTTCGGAGCTCGGGACAGGTGAAGGCTCCGAGGGCCACCGAGGGTCTACCATGATGTATGAGTTTTATCCACACCGTCCACCCACTTTTTCATATTGTTTTAGATTGCTTAACGAAAAATAAAGAAGATCCAAGGCTCAAGTGGACCACACCACAGAATCAGCGGTGCTAATGTCGTCCATCCACCATTGAAACCTTTTTAAGGTCCATTGTGTCGTTTATTTTCCATCCAACCTGTTTATATGGTCATATACACCTGGATGAAGTGAAAAAATAAATATTATCTTGATCCAAAACTTCATTTGGTCCCTAAGAATTTTTCAACAGTAGGAATTTAATCCCCCTGTGTGGTCCATTTGAGCATTGGATATTTACTGTTTTTGGTACCATAATAAAAAATGATATGGAAAAGTGGATGGACAGTGTGGATAAAACTGATACATCACGGTGGCCCCTCATCGGCCAGCCTCCGCCTGTCCCGAGTTCCGTACAGGCAGGGGTAGTACCTAATCCGCGCTCGCCAACTTCTGCTTCTTTCATTATTATTATTATTATTATTATTATTATTTTATAGTGGGGTGCAAGCTGTGGCACCATCCCTTAGCTGTGTAGTCTAGCAACCATCCCGGACACTAACTAAGCGCCAGGAGGAAGGGTGTAAAAGACGGAGCACTGACTAGGCGTCAACCCAAGATCCCACAAAAAATAAAAATAAAATAAAATACGGGTTGCCGATCACAGGGTGCCTCTTCAATCCAGAGGGATCGGGGCGCCAACTGAGTTGTGCCCGACTCATTGAATTGTCTTATTCATTGGCGAAAGCTTACCTTAAAGCAAGTGGTGAGAAAAATGGAATCAAAATTCTTGAATGTTGCTCGAAATGGAGTATTTATCTGGTTAGCCCAGATAATGGATAGTTGTACGCAATTCAAGGGGTCTAGGTTACAACTATACCACACTTGAAGTGGCTGACATGTGTTACCTTCTTGTTGGTTGAACTTGGAGAGACTGCTTCGAAGCAGTTTCCGTGCACCTTAATAGCACCATTCGTAGTTTGTATCTCGTGATCATGGGAGAAAGCCAGTGTCTTCCTCCCTACTAATTTAATCGGAGAAATCTTAATTAGACTTGTTAAAAAGATATTTGGATAATCTTTCTAACATTCTGCTGACCATTTACCGGGACAGCCAGTACAAACTTCCATTGAGAAATCCAATAGAGGTTAATGCGATAGTTTAAAGAAACCTTTTTAGAGGGGTACTGGAATGTAACTTCTGTATTAAACATTTTTTATTATAAATTTTTAATTTTTAATTATTTTTTTTAAAAAAAATATACATTCATCTGCCCCACACGCAAACATACAGTTAGTATCCCATCCTCATTGTTCATGTGTTGTAGTAGACTTAAATCATGGATATGGCTGATTATTTGTCTCGTGGACTTGAATGAAGAATAGAACCAGAGAGACAGTGGATGTTATATATACAACTTGGTGGCCCCGCTTAGCTTGGTTTTTTTATTAGCTGCTGCATAAAACAGTTGTTGCAGACTATTCCGGTCCGTATTGGATCATTGCTCAATGGCTAATCCAGTCTACTCGACATTATGGTCATGTCAGGATACGGGTGAGCTTTGTGGGGCCCACCGTATGTGCTGCATCTAAATTTTGGATTATATGTGCCCTTACCCTACATGCTGGTCCATGATCCCAAAAATCAAACCGGTCCAAAACTACTTGCTGCAGGTGCAATGTCAAATCAGGCTTAAAATCACTTAGTACACGTGGTGTAGGCCAGCTATATTTTGGAACAAGCTCATTTTTGGCGTGTGCTATGATCCTTGTGTGAAACACGTACTGAACAGTTTAGATGATATATACAAACCACGTCTGCCCTCGAAAAATATTAGAATTTTTGTGGGGTCCCTTTCTCCAATGTTCCCTTTGCCGTGGCCCACTTGATTTTTGGATCTAGCAGGTTTTTAGCTTAAAGACCAAAACTGGGAATCAGACTATCGCCATACTTGTCTGGCATCCAAACATTGCATCAGATGCGGCCCCTCATGCTGGTCCGGAGGCCCATAAATTGACCTGATCCAAGACTCAGGTGGGCCATGCTACAGGAAACGATGTAAAGTCATCCCTATAGCCACTCAATTCACATTGTGTGCGGCCCACATGTGCTTCAGATTGAGCTGATTTTCAGGGCATCCCTTCATCAATGCGAATCCACTTGATGAACGGTTTGGATAGCATATACACAGTATGGTGGGCCAAAAAAATTGGAAATTTCTTTAGCAGATGTTTCAGATCAAAGCTTATTTCAGTCTCTAGTCCTACCATAAGGAAGATGGTGCAACTGATGGATAGATTGTTGACTAACACCAAGGAAGAGAGATGGTGCAACTGATGGATAGATTGGATGCCACACATATACTGTGTCATAAAATTCAAATATATGAGATTTTGTTACTTTTTTGACCGTTCCTAAAATAGCCAATGAAAAAAAGAGGCAGGTGTTATTGCATGAGAAATATATAGCGTGGATTATTTCTTGCATCAATACAACCACTTCATTTTTCATAAAGACATCTTAGTATTGCTCCACCATAAGTATTTTATTTTTGTTGTCAGTTTATATTTATAAAAATTATTTCATATGTAAGACAATGTGCAATCTATTTCTTGAAGAGGAACCCCATGTTGAGGGCCTTGCATAAAACCTTAGGATCTAGCCTCCTAGAACAAACCAAAATTATGGATAATAAAGCAATGAAATAAATCAAAGCATCAACCATATACCACACAAGAGATTTTTATGTGGAAAGCCCCCAAAGAGGTAAAAACCATGGAACCTTATCTAGATCAACAATCCACTATATAGTAGAACGTAACAACCGATCACAAGCATACCCTGTTATAATCAAACCTTCATCACTCACGCAGGAGTGGATAAACAGTAAGAGAAACATAGAAAACGAACAGATCTCACTGATTACGAGGACGTGGAAGCACTGGGATATGGTAGATCACCTCTATGAGTATAGTCTTTCTTTCAAAAGCTTCCTCTCTTTCTTTCTCTTTCTCTCTCTCACACCTTTGATAGCCCTCTTATGTTTTTCTTGTTCATAAAAAAATCTTAGGAACCTCTATTTATAGTTTTAGGAAACTCTTTTCCGCATCTTAGTTGCAAAAGGACTCAGATTTTTAGCAATCCGCAAAATCGCCGAATGAATCTGCGTAACCATGACCGGTTGAGACGAGCCCACAACCGGTCGAGTGCGTCCCATGACCAGTCGAGTGCCTCCTTCAACCAGTTGAGCACCCCAGAGAAAGATATTCCAAACTCGCTGGACTTTGAGTCGAGTCAGGGTTCAACTCCACGACTGGTCATGCACCAACCCTCGACTAGTCGAGTAGGGCTCACGACCAGTTGAGCACAGGATAAAAAATTTCATCAAATCTCTCCCTTTTTGTCTTAGGAGGGATTCACCTTCTTCAAGCTAGCCTGGTTTTTACAAATCTCAAACTTACCCTTGAACAAAGCCTTGATCTTCATGTTTGACCCATTATCGTCAGTGTGGACCTTCTCAAGCTGTAACACCTTCTGTTACAAAGTATCCCTGATCCAGTGATACCAAATCTTTATTTGCTTCGACTTGAAATGCTGACTTGGATTCTTGCTCAAGTGTATAGCACTCTGACTATCGCAATAGACCACGTGCTCCTCCTGCTTCAGGTTAAGTTCCTGTAAGAACCTCTTCATCCAAAGTATCTCTTCATATGCCTCTGTGATTACAATGTACTCAGCCTCTATCATTGAAAATGCTACGACCTTCTGTAGCTTGCTCTGCCAAGACACCGCTCCCTCTGCAAACGTGAACATGAACCCCGATGTAGACTTCCTAGAGTCTATGTCACCTGCCATATCTGCATCTATGTAGCCCTCTAACATAGGTTTTCCGTCACCATAGCATAGGCTCAACCTGGATGAGCCTCTTAGATACCGCAGTATCCATTTCACCGCTGTCCAATGCTCTTTGCCAGGATTGGCAAGATACCGGCTGAAAACACCAACCTCATATGCTATATATGGACGAGTATACACCATAGCATACATCAAACTTCCTACAACAGATGTGTAAGGTATCTTCTATATCTCTTTCACCTCTGCCTTCGTCTTGGGACACTATCTGTCGCTCAATTTGAAGTATCCATCTAATGGAGTACTGATTGAGTTCACTGCATTCATATTAACTGCTCTAGGACTTTCTCAATATACCGCTCTTGTGACAGCCAAAGTTTCCTGCTGCTTTTGTTACGGATTATCTTTATTCTTAAGATCTGTTTAGCCAGACCCAAGTCTTTCATTGCAAACGACTTTCCCAACTCCTGTTTTGGCCTGTCGATCTTCTTAATGTCTTTTTCCATGATGAGCATGTCATCAACGTATAACAGCAGAACTAAGAAATCACCATTTGAGAACTTGTGCGTGAACACACAGTGGTTCGACTCTATTCTGTCATACCCATGCTGTAACATGAACAAATCGAACTTCTCGAACCATTGTCGTGGAGCTCGTTTCAGCCCATACAAACTCTTCCTTAGCCTACACACCATATGATCTTTGCCTTTGACTTCGAACCCCTTTGGTTGGTGCATATAGATCTCTTCTTCCAGGTCACCATGGAAAACGGTAGTTTTAATATTTAACTACTATATTTCCAGATCCATGCCAGCCGCCAACCCAAGT
The DNA here is from genome assembly GCA_037074715.1 of Magnolia kwangsiensis. Taxonomy (NCBI): domain Eukaryota; kingdom Viridiplantae; phylum Streptophyta; class Magnoliopsida; order Magnoliales; family Magnoliaceae; genus Magnolia; species Magnolia kwangsiensis. The sequence continues at coordinate 46,043,662 of CM073583.1, forward strand.
AACACCCATATTGATGTCATCTTCACTACTGGTGAGAATATTTCCTCGAAGTATATGTCTTTCCTCTAACCAAACTCTTTCACCACAAGTCTGGTCTTGAACCTCATTTGTAAATTCTCCTGTTCAACCTTCTTTCTGAACATTCACTTATTGCTCAAAGCTTTCTTGCCCTTAAGGTAGTTTCACTAAGTCATAGGTGTGATTCTTATGCAAGGATTTCATTTCCTCTTGCATAGCTTTCAACCACTCCTCCTTATGCCCGTCGGCTAGAGCCTTAAAATAATCTTCTGACTCTCCCCCATCAGTTAGCATAATGTACTCATGCAGCGAGTACCTCTTGGACGGCTGTCTGTCCCTAGATGACCTCCTCACCTGTGGCTCAATAGGTGGATCAAGTGGGGGTTGCTCCCCTGGTCCATCTTCTGAAGGAATTCCTTCGTCCTCTGCACCTTGTTGTATTCTCTCGTCATCAGGCATTACAGGAGGAATAGTCAGATCCATGTCCTCTAGCTCAACTGAACTAGGCTAATTCTTCTCTAGCTTACCAATGTCTTTTATACACTGATCTTCAAAGAAAACCACATCTCTGCTCCTAACAAGCTTCTTCTCGATCGGATCCCATAGTCTGTAATCGAACTTTTCATCACCGTACCTTAAAAACACCCACTGTCTGATCTTCATATCAAGTTTGGACCTCTCATTTTTTAGTACGTGAACAGATGCCCAGCATCCAAACACCCTGAGATGATTGTACGATGTATCCTGTCTAGTCTACACCTTCTCAGGTACTTCTCCATTCAATGGGGTTGATGAAGACCTGTTTATCAGATATACCACCGTGTGCATTGCTTCTCCCTATAACGTCTTGGGCAACTTCGCATGGGATAACATGCATCTGATTCTCTCAACAATGGTGCGATTCATTCTCTCAGCTACACGATTATGCTGGGGGGTCTTGAAAATCGTCTGTTCATGCCTTGAACTCAGAGATTTGCAGTACTTATGAAAGTCGCCAATATACTCATCACCATTGTCAGTGCGGATGCACTTCAATGATTTACCTGTCACTTTCACGACCATAGCATGAAACAATTTAAACACACCAAAGACTTCATCCTTGGATTTGAAAACATAAACTCAAACCCTCCTAGATGCATCATTTATAAAAGTAACAAAATACAATGCCCCACCCAAGGTTTTTGTACTCATATGACCACAAACATTAGAATAAACCAAATCTAATGCATGCATTTTATTAACATGAGAAACAGATTTAACAAATAAAACTCTATGCTGTTTTTCTGATAAATAATCAAGACAGGTTTTTAGACGCATACCTGTCATGTTTGGAAGGAGCCGCTTCCTTGCTAATAGCTGAAGCCTTTTTTCACTTATATGACCTAGACGCTTGTGTCACATGTCAATAGCTGAATCTTTCGCTACATTCAACCCACCCTTGCACACACTGACACTTGCCTTGTAAAGGGTGCAATACTTATTTCCTCTAGCTGTGATCAACGAACCCTTGATGAGCTTCCAGCGCCCACCAGCACACCGACTTTCATAGCCAGTATCATCTAACCTTCCCGTCGACATCGAGTTGAGGCGAAGGTTTGAGATATGCCTCACATCCCTGAGAACTAATGTATAGCCCACATTGGTCTTCACACAAATATCACCGACCCCTACGATCTTTGATACGCTAAAATTTTTCATCTTCACGGTCCCATAGTCACCTGACTTGTAGCTTGTGAAGAAGTCTCTGCATGGAGTCGCATGAAAAGAAGCTTCTAAGTCAATCACCCAGTTAGTGTCCTGACTCGTAGTCGTGAGACATATATCATGATCTGCAGAAAGAATAACCACAACGTCGTCATATGAAGTGACCACAGTTGAATCTGATTCATCTTCTTTCTCCTTTCCTTTTCCTTTCTTGTCGTTTTTAGTCTTACGACATTCATACTTGTAGTGGCCATTCTTATCACAATTTCAGCATTCAACATCTTTTCTATTACTTGACTTGCCTCTTGATTTATCTCATCTTTTTTATTACTCAACTTGCCTCTTGATTTATTTTGGGCCTTCCCGCCCTTTCTGTTCTTTTCTCTCCTCCGTTCTTGTGTCACAAGGGCCTCTTACCGAGTAGACCCCTGAGACTTCCTCCTTGTCTCCTCATTGAAGAGACAGCTAGTCACCTGTTCCATAGATATCTTTCCATTTGGCGCGAAGTTACTTAGAGACATCACTAATGTCTCCCAACTGTCACTCAATGAACTAAGCAATAACAAAACCTGCAATTCATCATCTAGGACCATCTTCATAGCAGAGAGCTGGTTCACTATATTGTCGACTTTATTTATGTGCTCGGCCACAGAACCATCATCCTTGAACTTGAGATTCACAAATCTCCTTATCAGAAAATTTTTATTACCAGCTGTCTTCCTCTCATACAGCCCTACTAGTTTCAGTCATAGGATAATGGCTGAGGTCTCTGTAGACACATAGTAGAACACAGAATCATCCAGTCATTGTCTAATGAACTTCATCGCTTTCCGGTCCAACTTCTTCCAATCATCATTAGACATATCCTTGGATTTTGTTGATATGCCTAAAATTGGAGAATATAAGTCCTTATAATGAAGCAAGTCCTCCATCTTAGCCTTCCATATGGTCCAGTTAAAACCATTAAGGCTGATCATCCTTGATGAGCAACCTTTCATAATTCAAAACCGATCCTACCTGTTCAATGAACTTAGCTCTGATACCACTTTGTTGGGAGCCTTACAAAAAACCTTAGGATTTAGCCTCCTAGAAAAAATTAGAATTATGGATAATAAAGCAATGAAATAAATCAAAGCATCAACCACACACCACACAAGAGATTTTTATGTGAAAAACCCTCAAAGAGGTAAAAACCACGAGACATCGTCTAGATCAACAATCCAATATAAAGCAAAACGTTACAATCAATCACAAGTACACCCTGCTATGATCAAACCTTCATCACTCACGCAAAAGTGGATAAACAGTAAGAGAAACAAAGAAAACAGAGAGATCTCATTACTTACGAGGACGTGGAAGCGTTGAGATATGGTAGATCACCTTTATGAGCATAGCCTCCCTTTTACAAGCTTCCTCTCTCTCTTTCTCTTCCTCTCTCTCTCACACCTTTGATAGCCCTCTTATATTTGTCTTATACATAAAAAAAATCCTAGGAACCCTTATTTATAGTTTTAGGAAATTTCTTTCCGCATCCTAGTTGCGAAAGGACTCAGATTTTCGCAATCTATATAATCGCAGAACGAATCTGTGTAACCACGACTGATCGAGACGAGCCCACGACTGGTCGAGCGCCTCATACGACCAGTTGAAAACCACCTTTAACCGGTCGAGCACCTCGGAGAAAAATATCCCAAGCTCGCTGGACTTTGAGTCTATTCAGGACTCGATTCCACGATTGGTCGTGCACCAGCCATCGACCGGTCGAGTAGGGCTCACGACCGGTCGAACACAGGACAAAAAATCCCATCACCCCATTCCTCAACAATCACTTAATCTGGCGATTGATCTTCTCAAGTCTCAGTATGATTAAATAGGCAACTGATCTTCTCAAGTCCCAGTATGATTGAATAGACATCTAATCTTCTCAAGTCTTGATCATATACACTCACATGTTGACATATCTACCTTACTTAATACTTGGGGTCAAGTTGCTCAATTTGAATGGAGCTGCATAACTAGTTCCGACGTGCCCGCACAGGTCACACGTGACCCAACCACACATAAAGCCAACACTTTCCGTACAGGAACGAGAAAAGTTATCACATAGTCCATCTCTGTGGGGCCATTGTGTTGTGTATGTGGCGTCGAACTGCACATAAAATGTGAAATTCAGTAGCCTAAAACCAGCGTTATTCCAAATTATGGTGCACCAGCTGGAGGATAGAATGTCAGATCATGTCTACTCGGAAGTAGTGATGAACGGTTGAGATGACATATACGCACGTGGGTGGGCCCAACAGAAGACCAGAAGCTTTATGGTGTGCGTTCCGCCCTGCAATGTTCCCCACTGTTCTCCTTGGCGTGTGGCACGCCTCGGTTTTGGATCCGTATGGCGTCGGCGTTCTCTGACTGCCTGGACTTGAGTCTTTTACAACACCGGCCTTAGGCAGCGTGTAAAACATCAAAGCTCTCTGGACCGAACCATGTTGTCTATATAACATCCAATCTGTCCATAAGATTCTATGCTGGACTTTATGATTCAAGTGAAAATATCATCCAAATCCACTGCTCATTTGGGCCGTACCACAGGGAAAAATGGGGCTGGGTTTGCAACCATAGGTTGGCGTGCGGGGCGTCCATGGTTTGTATCTTTCATCAAATCCGTTAATCAAATATAAATCACTAGGATGAAGTGGAAAATACAAAAATATGCCTGATCTAAAAGTCAGGCTGGCCACACCATATGAACTTAAAGGTTTTAGGAGCAAATTTGCATTTTTCCTAATGATGTGGCTCTTAAGAGTTTCTGTCATGCCGATAAATTTTATGTACAGCTCAAAAAATCAGTACTTAACTGATGGACGGAATAGATTTTCATCTACTACATGGTGGGTCCCACAGAACTTAGGTGTTTTCTACACTGCGTGAAAACATTGTGTACACATTCGTCCTGCCTTAACTAGGGCGAGCGCACTGATGGAGTGGTTGGTGGCACATTCACAACACAGTGGGTCCCACGAGGTTTAAATTCGTGTGAAATTCGGATTCCCATACAGTTGTGCGGTCCCACTTTGATGTGTGTGTGTCACCTTAACTGTGGGATGCGGATTTCCTGCCAAATTGGCAGGAAGTTACAGCAGCGCTGGGATGCTTCGTGGCCCAGCATGATGTTTCTGAAAAATTCACTCCGTTAATCCGTTTTTTTAAATATAATTTTAGACTATGATACAAAAAATTCGGTAGATCCAGAATTAAAGGGTTTCACATGAGAAGGAAAGTCGGATAAAGAGTTTTCCACCATTGAAAACTTACTGGCCACTATCTCGATATTTATATGCCATCCAAACTAATTAATAAGTTCATTCCCACTGGGATGAAGTGAATATACAAAACTATTAGTCTTATACTAAACTTTTATGGCAATATAATATTTAAACGGTGGTCACTGAAACTCCACTGTTTCCTCTCGTGCGGTCCACTTGAGTCTTGGATCCACCTAATTTTTGTTCTAACGTCTTAAAATGATTTGTAAAAACGGATGGATGGGGTGGATTTTTTAGAAACATCATGGTGAGACCCACTTAGCATCCCAGAGCAGGAAATTCATGTTAAAGGCTTTGCCGGGAAATGGCTTCCTTAATTGTGCATGGCCCACCATGTTGGTCCAGTAACCCGAAAGTCAGAGTTAACCAAAAACTTAGGTGGGCCTCACTACAACAAACAATGTAAAATCATGTCTCATGCCTCTAAATTCACATGGTATAGCCGACCTGGTTTTGGAAGGAGCTTATATTTTTAGGTGCCACTTCATCCTAATGAAATCCACCTAATGAACGGTTGGGATGTCACATACACATCACAATGCCATCACAAAGAATTTAGAAGTTTCTATTGGCAGGCATCTTCCTTCTTAATGTTCCCAATTGTCCCTGAGGTGTGGCCCACCTGAGTTTGGGATCAAGCTTATTTTTAGGCTCTAGGCCACTCACATGATCATTAGTACGGAAACTTCCCCCAAAAGCCCCTGTGAAGCGAATGGTCCATTGCAGTAGCTGCATGAGGATGTTACCGCGTGGTCAAAGCTGTTTAGGGCCGACTGTTATCCATGCGTGGCTTCCAAATACGGAGTAAGATGCACTCTTGAGTATCAGCTTCATCCAGATCCAGGTGGGACAGACGATAGGAACGTATCTAAAATCATACCAAAAACCTAGGGACCCTCGGGCACCTGATGGATCCGGCCTGATTTTAACATATCAATCTAAATTTAAATTTTCAAACCCATATTGAATTTATGTTATGGTTCTTCTATTTTGAAGCCGGTTAAAGTCTAGTCAGTTAGGTCCTGTATCTTGGACGTAATTAAAATTAAACCACGTCAAGTTGGATCCAGATTGAGTCCTAATTTTAATAGTAATATTGTATATAATATATAAATTATGGCATGTAAAAAAACGTGACGAGAAGAGTGTAGAGATGGAGGGAAATGTGATGGCTATGGAGAGAAAGATAAAAGGGTAAGGAATGGTTTCAATAGGAGGCAAAACGTCCTCATTCATTCCCATGATCACATTGTTCACTCAAGTGTTCGATCTGCCTCCAATAACATTGTAACATAAGTCGATACAACATATGTATGGAGTGGATAACATAATCAATGCCTCACAGTCTTTTTGCTGCACAAGCTCTCCAAAATACGCTTAAGGTGGACTACACATTAAGAGGATATGCATGTGTTTGGATACACTTAATAAGCAATTAAAAGGACAAAAATACCTTATAGGTAAAACCAAAGCTTATGTTTCTTTGTTTTTCTTAAAGAAGTAAAATTGGCCAAATGTTACTCAAAGGTAAAATCCAAACTATTTGTGACCTTTTGTAGGTTAAATTTGAACGTTATGTTAGACAACAACTAATTTTTCAATTTTCAAAATACCCCTAATTCTATTTAATACGTCTACCTCGTGCTCTTTAAATATTCAAAGTTCTCCGCCCTTGAAAAATTAATTAGGGTTATAATTAGCTACACACTACTTGCATTATTTAGAATATAGATTAAGATTAAGTATATATGTAACACCCCAGTTTCGTAGCTCCAGTACAGTGCTCTTGCAACGGAAATCCAAGTGTCACACTTAAGCAAGAAATCCTCATAGATTTGCTTCCCACGCTATATATAGTTAGATCCTCATCTGACCACAATCAAAGTATCTGACCACAGTCAAAGTATTTCAGTTAGGGATACAATCATATGTTGATGCATTTCTAATGCCAACACATGGTTAGATTAATGTCCAATCGCAGACAGATCATCATTCATTCATGATCAGAGTAGCATTCGATCAGCGGGTACCAAAATAAAAGAAGAGATAACTACACTAGAGAATATGGGGACTAATATAAAAAATATATATATATACAAATCCAAAAGGGGTCGTATCCAGGACTACATGCAAATCATAAGTAATCAAATGTATTGGATACAAGGTCTGCAAAAGAAAAGAACTGGCTGAGCTAGTAGAGCTCAGCCATACTAGCGAAAAGGGCTCCTCATTTTCTAGCTCTTGACCAGCCTCTCACGTGCCTCCTTACAATCCACATCGCCTGCTTATTCCTCAATCACCTGGTTGGTGCAATGCATATATCAAATGATGTGAGTGGCTAATTCAGTGAGAAATCCTATCAAGATTATAAACATGACATATTAATTAAGTATAATTTTAAATAACAAGCCACGATTCAACATACATTCTATAAATGCAAATCTTATTTATATGAATGAAAGAATACAATGCACTTCAACCTGAGGATGCACATCTAGATGGAAAACACTGGCTAGCTATCAGTGAAAATATAACAAATATATGCTCATAATAACTAGCTACATCCAAAATGGGCATTCGTATAATGGTCTAGTCACCAACAAAAATACAAGTACATGGTCACAATAACTAGCCACCCGATAATGCTTGCATAAAAAAAAGACAATCACACAATGACTAATTACCAGTGAAAATATAAGTACATGTTCATAAAGATTAGCCACTTAGCAAATCCTACAAAATAAAAAATAAAAAAATGGACGTTTGTATAATGTAATAGACATCAATGAAAATATTAAAAAAATACATGCTCATAATGTCTGAACACCCAATAATGCCCATGTGTCATATATGTATGATTAGTTAAACTATTATTAATTGGAATCACGAACAATCCAATTATTAATATATCAACACCCCACTTGTTGGTGGATACAAAACACAAAAATGGTGGTAGCTTCAGTGTTATTACACAGACAGTGGTAGCTCCACTATTTTTTTATTTTTTAGTTTTTGTAAAAACGGTACCACTTCAACTGTTTATGGTTCCATGACTCAGTTTGTACGAGCCTTGCTTTTGGATGAAGCTGCTATTCAGATGTTGTGTTGGACCAATCTACGACTTTCTTTTTAGTTTGATCTACATGAGCCTCTCTTTGAGATGAACCTACAGCTTAGGTGATGAGTTGGACCATGACGTCCGTTCTAGTTCGGGTTGCACTAGCCTTACTTTTGTGACGAAGCTATGGCTCATGAGAGTCGAACTTACTCAACTCCTATATAAATAATCTCTCTGAAAACGTCTATAAAATGAGGTTCTTGCCTTCACAAAGGAGAGAGAGGCTAGAGTGTAGAGGGTGAGAGAATCTATGACTTAATTTTTTGTTCGACCTACACGAGCCTCTCTTTGAGATGAACTTGTAGCTTGGGTGATGAGTTGGACCATGATGTACGTTCTAGTTCGGGTTGCACAAACCTCACTTTTGTGACAAAGTTATGGCTCGTGAGAACCGAACTTGCTCAACTCCTATCCAAATAATCTCTCTGAAAATGTTTATAAAATGAGTTTCTTGCCTTCGTAGAGGAGAGAGGCTAGAATGTTGATGGTGAGAGAATAGAGAGAATAAGATTGGGATTTTCATCAAAAGTTATGAAAGGAGAGTCTTATACAATGCTCTCTTTATTGTCTCTGATCTTCTACTTATAGTTGCTCTTTAATCTTCTATTCTATTTTAACTTCAAAGCCAATGACGTATTCTCAATTTATCTTTTTCCAGTCTGTATATTCTAACCCCCTACTTTGAATACCTGAGGTAGTAGGCTCTACTCTAACATCACATAAAGTATGCTCTACAATTATCTCTTTTAAAGATCTTCTATAGCAGAAATCGTGATCTAAAGGAATAACCAAAAACTTTGTGTTCTTTTTCTTTTCCTTACTTCTATCAAAAAATATTTTTCCTACTATTATCGTTTCATTTTTAGTTTATATTTTGTAGTTTAGACATATAAAGTTTGATATTTTACTGGAAGTTCTTTAAATCCCCTGTAGAAGTGTTATAACCTAACCTGTGTTTCATACGAGCAGTAAATGCGTACTTAACCTCTTTATTTTTCGTAACCAAGGCCTTTACCTGGAATCCATAGTATAGACCTATCCAAGAGTCACTCGAGTAGAGAATTCTTCTATTTTTCTTATCTTTAGGTGATTCCATGAATTCTAACCAACCGTGGATTTTGGAGCCTTCTTTTTAGTTAGTGGTGATTCCTACAGTGATGATAAGTCAATTTGTCGAGCTTATCAAAGGTAGTGCAGAATCAAGTCGAGTTTACAAATTAGTCACACCCACGTGGGGCTCAACATTCAAGGATACAAGCATGTTGCATGAGGTGTCATGAATAACATAAGTATAATTATTATCTTCTCTTCTCAACTCCTTCGCAAGGTTCAGGTATAGAGGTTTTAGCTATGGGTTTCACTGGATATGGATAGACTTCGAATTTAGGTCTTCATACGCTATTTCTTGTAACAACCAAGCATCTAAAATCATTAAAATTCTCTTTTCAACCCCTTCATGAGGTTCTGTTATGGAGTTCTTATCTATAGGTTTCACTAGATTTGGATAGACTTTAGATTTGGGCCTTCACATGCTATCGCTCATATCAACTGAACATACAATATTCTAGGTTTACGAAAGATGTATACTTTATGACTTGTCGGGTATCCGGATCATGTTACATAAAAAATATACATAAATTCTAGTTTTAGATCTATTACCACACATATATCTATATCCATCATTTGACTTAATCCACCATTAAATGGTTTGACCTAAACACCTAGTGGGGTAACCTTGGAAAATTTTTTCCATCAACGTTGTTCACAACCCCAAGTGTAAGGTCGCAATGTGGTAATAATCTCAGTAACACCAAGGTCGAATCCACAAGGACTAGTCTTGTGTGTATTCTAAAAGTAATTAGAACTAGAACTAGAGAAAGATCTAAATTAGAAAATCTGAAATAAAAGAGTAATTGTGAATAAAGCTTAATCTATCAATTGAAAGTGGGAACTAGAGTTTCAAGGATCCATTTGTAGCAATCAAGATATTTCCTTACTTGATTTAAGAAGCACAATTAGAATTGGAGTCCTACCCCATCCAATTGGAATATGAGATAATTAAATCTCTGAACTTTTCATAGATCTAGTCATCCATAAGAGAGGATTATGATGATTGGAAGAGATTTCATCACCCAACCATATACCAAGAGACGATGGTGGACAACAAGATATACCAATCTCACAATCTCAAAATAGGAAAAGAAAATATCAAAGCTATCGTAAATCTATTATAATTTGAGTTACAACAAACCATTAAAAATTGAAAATATTCCTTAATAGATAACTAGAAGTCAATGAAATTCAACAAGAAAAAGAATCAAAGTAAGAAAAATATTCCAACATGCTACAAGCTTCACTCCTTAGCCCTAACAAAGCAATTTAACTAACCATAGACATGATTGGAATAAAAACCCTAAAAGAAAGCATTAAAAATAACTAGGAAAGAAGAAAAACTCTTGGAAGGCTCCTCCACCCTTTGGCTCAACTCCTTGAAACCCTAGATCTCTTAAAAAGTGTATAGGAAACCCATATTTATAGCCTTGTTCACGCAAGATCGCAAAACCACCTCAATTTATGCGGTCCGCATAAGTTCTGTATAACGCCTTCAATGTCATCGAGCAGTCTTTGATGTCATTGAACGTAAGTTGATTTCAAGAAGTCGTGCCTTTACGCATTGCGTAAGTCATTGTGCCATTAAACCTTCCTTCGATGTCATTGAGCGAACCTTCGATTGCATCAAAGGGTGCTCGATCCATCGAGAATGTGTCCAGAACAGTCCAACGAGTTTCTCCAAAATTCTGCAAAAAGATCAATGTCATCGAACTGTCTTCGATGTCATCGAGCAGCTCTTCGAGTCATCAAACAAGTCTTCGATCGATCGAGAAATGCATCCAATTTGGCTAATGACTAAACTTGATTTTCATGTAATTCTTTGTTGTCATCGAACTGTGGTCGATGTCATTGAACGATGGCTTCGATGTCATCGACAGGTGGTCGATGACAAAGATTTTTTGAATTTTTCACTTTGCACTGCGAACTTCCTTTCTTCTTCACTGTGTCCTTAGATCTTGGGGTCTTGAAATCTTCAATCTTGGTGTCCAAAGATCCATTCGTTGCCTTGGCAATTCTTGAGCCTTGAATCTATGCTTTTAGCATTCTTTTAAATCCAAGCTTTTAAACTCACCATGCAACATAAACATGTATAAAGTATACCATTAAGCCTTATCATGTTCGTAAAACCAAGATATAAATGGGGGAAAATATGCAATATTTGACACTCAACACACTCCCCTATTAGCATTTTGCTAGTCCCGAGTAAAACATGTGAAATAATCTTTCATCTTCAAGGTTCAAAACCTTCTTCGAAAAACAATCTTTTGTGCAATAAAGTATGAATGGGTAAAATCAAGACAAGAAGGCGAGATTTTGAAAACTTAGAACTGCATCACATAAGCAACCACTCAAATGGGTTCTTTATCGATTAAATCAGAGTGTAAGTTCATATATCAAGTTTTTCAATGTACTCAGTGAATATCAACTTACTTCCCATAAACGTACTATCATTTTATAATGTTAGCCATGTTCGTCATATCAAGATTAGTTGAAAACTCAAGTACTTATTCCGAACATATCCCCTTTTCCTTCTTTTTCCAGTTTCTGATTTTATATCAACGACCACTCTTATTCGTTCTTTTTCAAACTTTATACATTCTTTTCAGAGACCTTTTTTCATTCACTTTAAAGACGTCATCATTCTTCATTCTTTTCATTTTTGACCTTTTTGTTAATCTTCTATTTTTTAACTAGTTTTTTCATCTTTAAGGTGGATAAAATTCTCTAGACTCAATTCTCAACATCTTTTAATGATTTACATACTAACAATTTGAAATTCTAGCATAACTCATAGAAAGAAAATTGAATGTGTCTTCGTGATTTGAATCAATATGATATCCAAACTACCTCTTAATCTATTGAGTGCAAGAACTTAGGAGATAAATTACTTAGTTGATCAAACTCCAACAATTTAAAATTCAATCTCTGTTGTGAGGCCCGTATCCTAGCTCGTACCATTCCTTAGGCTTTTGCGGTCCTCCCGATCGAATTTCGGCCACCCGCGACGCGTAGATAGCATTTGCACGCAATCTTGAGTCATATCCCGTATTCAAGAGTCGACTCAACTCGAGACTTGTACCCTAGCGACCGCGCCGTCGCCGTGGTTCCGATATTGCGTCTCACGCACTGAGGTGATACTCGAGCCAAAAGATGTGGGCCCCCGTTCAATTTGAGGAAAACGTCGCGCGTGCGAATTCTGAGAGAATCTCTACCACCCATTAAATCAATCAAGTATAAAGCAACCCAACCCATCCATCTCTTACACAACCTTACCCAAAGTCAACTGTCTCTCTCTTCACCCATCCCTCTCTCGCCCAAAATTCAACCAAGCCCATCCCTCTTCTTACACAGCCATTACTCTCTCCCTACATCACTCCTCTCATTTATCTCTCATTCCAAGCAATTCTCAAGCACCCAACATCCATGGCTTCCATGGAGAAGCTAGTGTGGCCCACCTTCCTACCTCTCATCTCCACCATCCAAGCTTCATCTCGGCTGTTGAAGTGCATTCCATGGAGCTCTAGGACGCATCGATGAAAGAAGAAGTCCAAGAAGATCAAAGGTGTGTGATTTGTGATTTGATTTTGATGGTTTGAGGGTCTACTTGTGGTGGGACCCATTTTGATGAAAGCATTGTATAGAGGGGCCCATAGTGGCGAGGCCCCTCCTCCATCTGTTTCTCTCTCTTTCTCTTTCTCTCTCTCTCTTTCTATTTTGGTGTTGGAACGTGGCCCACCTTGCTGCTGGATTTTTGGCAGGCCCTGGGTGAAGAGAATCACAAGTATCATTTTAATCCAGTGGTGGGCTACGCTGATGTGGACCCGCCACGCTGATGTGGACCCACCGTGATGTATTCATTTCATCCACACCGTCCAGACCTCTAGACGGTGCTGGATTAGTTGGGTGGTGCTAGGCCACCGTGATGCATGTGTTTGTACACCATGCCGTTCAACTGTTTCACTGTGTGTGTAGCATCCACAGTGGGACCCACCAGGATGAACGTTATAGCAGCTGTATTGCTGATGTATTGATGTCATCAGGCCTGTGGGTCTGCTCTTGATGTATGTGTTAAACCCAATCCGTCCATTTGTTTAATCCGATCCGTCTAGTCATCTGGACGTGATCGTGGACCACACCATGATGTTTTTTTTTTTTTATCTCCACTGTCCAAGATTGCTGGATGGTGGGATTACATCGTGATATATGTGTTTTATCAAACATCATCTATCAATGAGGACCCCACCTTGGTGTACGTGCCTTAAACCCAAACCGTCCATTCATCTAAGCTTCTGGATAGTAGCTTTGTATTATATATATATATAAAATAGTATGTAAGATATATATATATATATATATATATATATATATATATATATATATATATATATATATATATATATAATATTATATGTGGGCTGCACGTGGGACCCATCTTTAAGAGAAAAGGTTGGCTGGTGTACGCTGACACCAACCATACAGCTGTTGCATTGCAGCCAACAAGTTTTTTGGACTCGCCGTGGACGTATGGGTTAATCCACACCGTCCAGATGGCTGGATGGTGGGACCCACGTCATGATGTATCTGTTGTATCCACGCCGTCCACTAGATGGTGGGACCCACACCATGATGTATATGTTCTGTCCAGACCATCCATTTGATGGATGAGCACCGAAGTCTTGTTGTGCATGAACGTCAGGAGTTCTGTGGACCCTGATCATGAGGAATGTGTTATATCCCGACCGTTTATCTGAGACCCACCTTGATTGTGATTTATCTGCACCGTCCATTGATTAGGATGGTGTCGTGTAGGCTAATGTGATGTATGTGCATATCCACACCTTCCGTCCATTTTCCTTGGACTTGCGGCCACCTCACACGTGTGGCTCTTGTGAGGGTGGGGCCCACCTATATGTGTGTATTTTATTTAGCACTGTCCATCTGGAAGGTGCATGTGAAAACGCCCACCTTGATGTAATCCACGCCGTCTGTGCATGGACGGTACTGGTGCTGTGGTAATGAGGTGGATCTAAATTTCAAGTGGGGCCCACTATTATGTATTTTATCCACACTGTCCAATAGTTATGGGTCCTAACATGATGTATCTGTTGTAAATCCACACCGATGGTGAGACTCGCATGATGTATGTATTTCATATCCATGCGTTCTGCTCAATGGGACTCATCCATTGTGCAAGGCCCACCTACGATGTGACCTATTGTGACGTATCTGAGGCCCATTTATGCGGGTCAACTTGATGTTTATGAGGCCCATTGGTGATGTATTTATGGCCCATGTGTCGAGGCCCACTATGATTCATTTGAGGCCCACTGTTGTGGCCTATTGCGATGTATATGAGACTCGAAGATGTGGCCCATTGTGATGCATATGCGTCCCATTTGACAATACCTAATGTGATGTATATGTGGCCCTTGAGTGAGGCCCATTGTGGTATATATTGAGCCTCTATATGGGGCCATTCCTTGGGGGTAATATTGATTAAATATTCACATTGATGGGCAATGATGGTTGAATATCCACATTTCAACCTTCCTTTAGGCCTAGTTAAGCCCATTCTCATCATTCTCTAGTGGATTAACCCAAATTATTGGGCCGCATTGACATTACTTGATCCATCATCGGCCGTCCATCTATGTACCCTACCTTGCGTCGAGGATGAGTATCGAGGCTGATTCCGACTGTCGAGTCAGAGTATCAAGGCCGATTTCGATTGCCGAGGCCAATTCTGATTATTGAGGTCGATTCCAATTGTCAAGGTTGATTGTATAGGCCGATTCTGATTATTGAGGCCGATTCCAATTGTTGAGGCCGATTCTGATTATCGAGGTTGACTCCGACTGTCGAGGCCTAATGTAATGTATATAGGACCCATGGGATGTGACCCTTTTATGATGTATATTAGGCCCGTGTTTGAGCCCTAATGTGATGTATATATGACCCGTCTTTGAGGCCATTGTAATGTGCATTCGGCCCGTGTTTAAGGCCCAATGTGATATATATGCGACCCATATTTGAGGCCATTGTGATGTGTATTAAGCCCATGTTTAAGGCCCAATGTGATGTATATGTGACCTATATTTGAGGCCCATTGTGATGTGCATTCAACCCGTGTTTGAGGCCCAATGTAATGTATATGTGACCCGTATTTGACGTCCATTGTGATGTGTATTCAGCTCGTGTTTAAGACACAATGTAATGTATATGAAGCCTATGTGATGAGGCCCATTGTGATGCATTTGAGGACCAGGTGATGGAGCCCATTGTGAGGTATGTGAGGCCCATGTGAAAGGCCCATCATGATGTGTATTAAGCTCTTGAGTGAGGCACATGGTGTTGTATATTTAGCCCTTGTGTGAGGCCATGGGTCCTCTATATGTTAGACTCTATGTGGGCCACTTCTTGGGGGCAATGTTGGTTAAATGTCCACATTGTTGAGGTCGATTGTTGATGATAATTATCGGTGCCAGTTATTAATACCGATTATGAGTATATGACAGCATAACATCATGATATATGCCCATACGTATCATCTGCATGTTTATTATGAGATATGATTGACCATTGCATATGTCATAGTGTCGGTGGTTTATTGAACCCCCCGATAGGTGGAGTTATCCCATATAAGTGCACAGTATGCGCAAGATTGATACATGATTGGATTATATGACTCATGAACCTTGCATTGTGTGTTGTGATTATTTTATGCCCTAACAACATCAGGGCCGTAGCCTTCACAGGCATATCGTGGATTGCTAGATGGGACACTGAAAATATATTACTAGCATCAGGCTGTCATAGATGACCCTAGGTAAAAATATCTAAACCCTCTTAGTACCAGAGGATACCCCAACGTCAAGACCAAATAGATATACATGAGCACCCGAGTACCGATATTAGAAGGTCACGTCTCCTACTGTGTCGTGGTTGGTTGGGAGGGAATGTGGCCTTACTCGCCTGAGGGAGTAACCATAGCTAGACTGAGTTTGACCAACTCATGAATGGGTTTTCTATCGACGTGCCGGGTAGATATTAGCTGACTACTGGTCAGGCGGATAGTGAGGTCTCTTTCACTTACCCAGTTGTGTGCTTGATGGGGCGACAAGCTAGTGTAGAGTGTACTAGACCCCGGTGATGATCCTAGAGATATACAATACTGATTTGTGGAGCAGGAGTTGCATATTCACTCGGGCTGGTTACACGTAACTATTCATTCATTCACTATCCACTCGGGCTGGTCGTGCACAACTATTTGTTACGTACACCTTCGTAACGGTCAGGATTTCAATTAAGGCACACGACTAATCTGAGATCAGGAGCCTAGTACATTAAGTCTGACTATTCGAATTAGGTATGACATTGGTTTGGATAGAAGTCCCTTGTAATGGATCCCATAGCCTGCGATACTACGTACTATCATCCCGATTTCACATTCCAACATGGTCATTCTATTCGAACTGCATATCGTGTTACATGTACGACAATGACATTTTGGGTTGCTATATTTTCACATTTATATAACCTAGATAAGGTTGATGGTATTAGTAGCTCTTTCGAATTGTATATTATATTGCATCCTCGATATCTGATATCTGGTTCATTATATTTCCACATTACATAGTCGATTTATATTACTTTCTCAGTATATGACATTGGCTTGCTATGTCTTTTCATCGCATATCGTGGATGAGGTTGAAGATACTTTTATAGGCTTGTAGTGTTTCTACGTACTCTGATTACTCTGATATTGCTTACTTGACACTTATTTTGTACACATACTTTCACCACCCACTAAGCTTTCTATAAACTTATACATGATAGATGTGTGCAGGTGGTGTTAGGTTGTAGCGGCGTTGAGCTTGGAGCATGCATCGGACATTTGGAGCTTTGATTTTCGATACATGTATTTCCCTTTTAGCATTGTATTCAAATGTTTATATTAGTAGATATGTGATGATGATGTTGCCTTTGTGATTTGGGTAAACTTGTGGTTATGCTTCTTATGAGATAAATGTATGTTGGAAAATACTCCTTGTAAGATCCCAGGATCGGAACCTGGAGTATGCACGATAGGAGCCGAGAATGGGGTACTACAGAGGTTCCGATCAACTAGGAAGGCAATCCTGGTATATAGGAGGGCAATCCTGGTATATAGGATCAGTTAGAGATATGGACATGTCCTCTAAGTTAAATTTCTCAAAAAATAGCTTTAACTGTTGTCCTTTCACTTTAAAAACATTATCATTCGTTGGATTCTTTATCTCGATGGCCCTATGAGGATAGATATTAGTAACTGTGAAAGGGTCAATCCAACAAGATTGGAGTTTACCCAGAAAAAGATGTAAACGAAAATTGTACAAAAGGACTTTTTGACTAGTCAAGAATGATTTCTGAAGGATGTTCTTATCATGGAATACCTTCGTCCTGTCCTTATAAATTCTTGAGTTCGTGTATGCGTCACTCCGAATTTTCTCGAGTTCATTCAATTGTAGTTTACGCAGCGAGCCATTGTTGTCCAGGTTAAAGTTCAGATTTTTGACAGCCCATTAGGTTCTATCTTCCAATTCCACAGGAAAGTGGCAAGCTTTCCCATAAACGAGTCTTAAGGGAGACATTCCAATGGGGGTCTTAAAGGTTGTACGGTAATCCCATAAAGCATCGGTCAATTAAATTGACCAATCCTTACGGTCAGGGTTAAATGTTTTCTTTAGAATTTGTTTAATTTTCCTATTGGAAATCTCAGCTTATCCACTTGTCTGTGGGTGGTATAGAGTGCTCGTGTTGAGACTCAAATATTGCATATTTTTCCCCATTTATATCTTGATTTTATGAACATGATAATGTTTAATGGTATATTTTATACATGTTTGTGTTGCAAGGTGAGTTTAAGAGCTTGGACTGAAAAGAATACTAAAAGTATGGATTTAAGGCTTAAGAATTATCAAAGAAAAGAATCGATCTTTGGAGACCAAGAATGAAGATTTCAAGACCCCAAGATCCAAGAAAACCAAGTGGAGAAGGAAGTTGGAAGAACAAAGTGCTGAAATTCTGTTCAAAATCTGTGTCATCAACCACCTACCGATGACATCGAAGCCATGGTTCAATGACATCAACCACAGCTCGATGACATTGAATTTTCATAGGAAAATCAAGTTGGTTGCTGGACATATTAGATGCAATTCTCGATGACTCGAAGTCATGTTCAATGATTCGAAGAGGATGCTTGATGACATCGAAGACTATTCGATGGCATCGAATTTATTGAATAAATTGAAGCAACTCGGTAGAATGTTTTAGACACTTTATCGATGGATTGAAGACCCTTTAATGGGATCGAAGGATTTCTCGATGACATTGAAGGAAGGTTCGATGACACAAGGACTTACGAGTGCAGAAAAGTTACTCAGTGCGTAAAGGTACGACTTTCAAAATTTGAACACCCTTCGATGACATCGAATGAGTTTCATGGATTGCGTAAATTTGAGGCAGTTTTGCAGTTTTGTGTGGTGAAGGCTATAAATATGGGTTTCTATGCGATTTTTATGATATTAAGGGTTTGGAGGATTAAAGCAAAGGGGCGGAGCCGTCATTTAAGAGTTTCTTCCCTTATTCTTAGTTTTTAATGCTTTCTTCTAGGATTTTGAATCCAATCATGTCTATGGTTGGCTAAATCCCTTAGTTAAGGCTAAGGAGTGAAGCTTGTACCATGATTATAATATTTTTCTTATTTGGTTCTTGTTCTTGTTGAACCTCTTTGATTTTAATTTGATATTTAAGAAATACTTTTAATTTTTAATGGTTTGTTATGACTCAAATTACAATGGATCTTCAATAGCTTTGAGTATCTTCTTATTCTAAATTGAGATTGTGAAGATAGTAAATACAGTTGTTCACCATTGTCCCTTGGGCATAGTTGGGTGATCAAATCTCTTCTAATCTTCATAATTCTTCTATGTTCGATTGTGGAACTGGTATATCCCATTGTTTGCCATTGTCTCTAGGGTATGGTTTGATGATGGAATCACTTCCAATCCTCACAACTCTCATCTATTGAGAATTAGGTCAATGAAAGTTCATATCTGATCTTATTAATATACCTTTCAATTAGATAAGATAGGACTCCAATTTTAACTAAGTTCCTCAAATCAAATAAGAAAACATCCTGATAGTTGTAAGTGGATCCCTGAAAACCTTAGTTCCCACCTTTAAATTCTTAAGTTTCTAATTATATACCTCACAATTACTTCCTTTTATTTCTAATTTAGATTCACATTTTCTTGTAGTTACTTTCAGAATACACACAAGATTAGTCCCTATGGATTCAACCTCGGTCTTACCGAGATTATTACTACATCGCAACCTTACACTTGGGGTTGTGAACAAGTTTTTAACGTTGTTGCCGGGGACTAACAGTTGCGTTTTTATGAGATTAACTAGTTTTAGAATTAGGTTTGGATTATGGTTTATTTACTTTCTATTTTTAGATTAGGGTTTTTCTAAATTATTTTTAGGAACTTACTTTCTATTTCTAGGTTCGAAACTTTCCTAATTTATTTTTAGAAACTAACTTTTTTTTCTATTTTGCAGGATCTTAATATAGAAACTTCTAATTTAGTAACTTATTTCTAATTCTCTCTCTTTCTATTTCTAGATTTCTATTTCTCACTTTCTTTTTAAGGTTAGGTTAGATTCTAAAATCGAAGGTTGAGAGTATTTCATGCCTAAGTGGGTCCGTGACAACACTCAACGTCTCTTGAGTGAAGGTAGATTGGTTGAGGGGTTATCTATTCATCATAGGATTAAACACCACCAGAGATCCTCAGAGTTAACTGAAGTTATGATTGCTAATCAACCGGCCAATAAACCTCCAAATCCACCTTAACATAGAGTTGAGGAAATTCAGGATGAAAATGAGGTGCATCAAGCACCCTTTACGAGACTATTTACAACCAGTAGGGTTGAGCACACTTTCCTATATGGTTTTTTTTAGAAAATACAGGACATATAAATATCAAGCCACGAGTGATCCAACTCCTTCCAAAATTTCATGGACTTGAATATGAAAATCCATATTTATACATGAAAGAGTTTAATGAGATTATAACCACTTTATATTTTCCGAACGTGTTTGAGGACACGGTCAGGCTGAAACTCTTTCGCTTCTCCCTGAATGAGAGATAAGACATGGTTAAATTCACTACGTCTAGGATCTATTGGCAGATGGAACGACATGACAACGATTTCATTAAGAAAATTTTCCCATGTCATAAAACAAACACCCTTAGAAAATCAATCATGAACTTCGCCCAAAAGGAAGATGAAACATTCTTCCAATATTGGGAGTGGTTCAAGGATCTTGTCAATTCATGCCCACAACATGGTTTTGAAACTTAGCAAATAACGAGTTTTTTTTTTTAAAATTTTTATTTTTATGATGGGCGCCAAATGGTCTAGACAATGTGCAATGGGGAATTCATGAACAAAGTGGTCGATGACGTGTGGGATTATTTTGATAAGCTTGTTGAAAAAAAACAATCATGGGACATCTCTCCAAAATCTAGTATCACTTCTAGGCCTACTCAATCAAAGGAGAGGGACGAAGTATATCTTCTAAAAAAATGATGATATAAATGTTAAAGTGGTTAATCTCATAAGAAAACTCGAGGCCATGGAATTAAAGAAGGATAAGGCTACGGAAACTGTTTGCAGTATTTGTACTTGGATAAGGCTACGGAAACTGTTTGCAGTATTTGTACTTGCAACATTCACACAATTGAAAATTATCCAAAAATACCTTCTTTTCAAGAGGTACTGAATGAGCAATCTAATGCCGTGAATAATTACCAAAGACCTTTCAATGGATCCGCTTCAAATACATACAATCGTAGTTAGAGAAATCATCCAAACTTCAGTTGGAGGAATGAATAAACTGCTTCTACTTAAGGATTCCCTAATTAAATTCTAAATCAAGGGAAACCTCAAGAGGATTTTGTTCTAAAACATCTTCAAAATTAAGAGCGTTTCAATCAAGGTATACTTCAAGCCTTTCAAGACCTTACAAAGGCCATACAAGGGCTTGAGACAAAAAATGCAATTGGGGAAAAGGAAGCCTTCCAGCTCAACCTCTTCCCAATCCAAAACAACAATATGAAGTCAGTAACCCGAGCTCTTCAAATCAAATGGAGCAAGCTAAGTCTATCACCACTCTTAGGAGCGGGAAAACAATTGACAAATCTATTCTGGTAAGGGATGAAAAGTCTAAAGACCCGAAAATAGATGAAACTGATAGACCTAACAACACTCCACATGAGTTAGAACTGAAAACTCAAGGGAAGCCAATTGCTCCATTTTTTCAATGGTTGATTACACCGAAACCCCTTTCTAATTCCTAGAAAAAGTGAGTGTCATCCTAAAACAAGATGTGCTACAAAAGTACAAAGATCCTGGTAACCCAACTATCGCTTGTGTAATTGAGAATTATCGGATTGAGCACGCACTTCTTGACTAGGAGCGAGCATAAATCTGATTCCATACTCGGTCTACGAACAATTGGGTCTAGGTAAATTAAAATGCACCTGGACCACATTATAAATGGTCGATCACTCATTTCATGTACTGAGACAGATAATTAAGGATGTGTTGGTATAGGTTAACAAATTATACTATCTAGTAGATTTTATCGTCTTGGATACTCAACCCATCGTGGACATGTGCACTCAAATTCCCATCATTCTTGGTCACCCATTCCTTGCTACATCAAATGCGATCATTAATTGCAGGAATGGAGTTATGAATTTATCTTTTGGGAATATGACATTGGAGCTTAATATTTTTTTCAACATGAGCAAACAAGCAGAGGATGATGACGATGCTCACGATATTAATTTGATTGATTCTTTTATGGAAGATAGAATACTTTTGACCTTATCCTCTGACTCTATAGAGACGTGCCTAGCCCACTCCCATGATTTAGATGATGATATGATTAGGGAGATGAGAACCATGCTTGATACTATGCTGGTACTTGAAGTTAACCGGTGGAGGCCATAATTTGAGGAACTATCCCAAATTGATGTGGTGCCTTTACCATCTAACCTCAAGGCATTAAAGCTTGACCTAAAACCTTTGCCCTCTGATTTGAAATATGTCTATTTAAGTTAAGATGAGACATACCCGGTGGTGATTTCTTCCTACCTTGAGCAAGAATAGGAGAGTATGCTTATCTCTACTCTCGTAGAGCACAAAGGAGCTCTTGAATGGTCGATTGCAGACTTAAAGAGAATTGATCCTTTAATTTATACTCACCGCATTTATCTAGAGGATAATGCGAAGACCTCCTGGCAACCACAATATAGAGTAAATCTAAATATGAAATAAGTGCTTAAGGTCGAGGTACTTAAACAGTTGGATGTGGGTATCATATACGCTCTATCCGATAGTCAATGGGTAAGTCTAACTCAGGTGGTTCCTAAGAAGTCCGGAATCACCATCGTAGCCAATGCCAACAATGAACTCGTGCTAACTAGAGTTACTACTGGTTTAAGAATTTTCATTGACTACATGTGTTTCCAATCAATGAATAGCATTCATCCAATCATGTATAGAAAATTAATCTTTCAAGCATATATTAACATGATAAACAGATGCACAAATGATCATTCCAAACACAAGCATTTATAGTAGTTCGACTACATGCCTACTCCATTCCTAACATCCACACTCAATCCCAAAGTGCATCGGATTTCACTATCAATGGTTTTAAACAAGTTTACCTATAACCTTTACAGTCCTACACTAAGGACATAATTTATGCTCTCTGCAAGAGCAAAGGTCCTACACTTAGGACCCATGTTTAGGCCCACTGGCCAAGGTCACACAGAATGCACCTACAGTTTAGGCCTAACGGCCAAGGTCCCAGACAAGGCACCTATAGTTTAGGTTCACCGGCTAAGCTCTCACACAAGGCACCTACCTTTGGGTCCACTGGTCAAGGTCGCATACAAGGCACCTACCTTTAGGTCCACCGGCCAAGGTCCCACACTAAGAACTTAATCGAGTTTGTTGATAGAAAACTCTTAGTCTCAATCCTGCATGAGGAAGGAGACTAAACTTTTGAACTCTTAACTATGACACTTGTTGAATTGAGTTCACTTTTGTAGCTCATCTTGGGATGCTTGATCTTTGCACTTCCATGCTTGAATCATCTTCCCAATGCTCACCTGATCTTGTTGCTTGGATTTACCTATTGGCTTAGTTTCACAATAAAAAACCTTGCATATGATATACCTATAAAGGTGACTAAGCTTATGAGAGATGGATGAATCTCTAATTTAGGATAATAAGTGAAATTTTTAAGAGATTCAACCCATGGAAACTCTAAAGTATCAAAGAACCAAAGATATTCCTATTGGTTTGATCTTTGTACTCTAGAGAAGGCACGAGTTCATGTTCTTCATTAATTAGGAGCTTTGAATGCTCATAAGTGTGAAAGATCACAATGAAGAGAACATGAACTCATATGGATAGAGTTTAGGTAGGTTAGGATAAGCTTGGGATACACTAGAGACTCTATGGTGCTTATTTCCATTGATTTTATAAGTTCTTACAAGATATATTTATAGATAAAAGCTTCTAACGTATAGAAAACATTTATAAAATGGCTAGTTTACGGTGCTACCAAAGTGACCTTCGCTATCACACCAAATTATCTATCGATAATACCAAATTAAATACTAAAGTTGCTGATAAAAAATAGTCTCTTTTAGTGTCATCGAACTTTGTTCGTTGGTGGCAGTCAGTGTCATTGAAATATTTAGTCGGTGACACTGAATTATCGTTGTAAGCTTACTGGACTATTTTGAGCCCCTTTGGTAACACCGAAGGTATCTTCGGTGGTACCAAAGGTGCTATTCGGTGGCACCTTCGTCCTACTGATGTTGGACAGATTTTTCTGTTTTTCTTATTTTTGTCCAATATATCTTGCATCAACTTGGGACTTACTTAAGCCAACACTATAAAATATGGACAGGGATTGTGTAACACCCTGAATTTTTACCTACCTAGAATTAGACGTCCTTAGGTAATGGGTCAACCATATCACTCTCAGAACTCAATTCCAAAGCCAAAGAAATCATTTAGGACTAAATTCTTTAGAAATTTAACGTGAATTAACTAGCGCTAAACTAGATTACCTATAAAATTAGCACCAATCACTTTAAATACGATCTGTAAGACCCAGAACCTCTAGAATTGTTAACGCTATCTTACCTTGAAATCTAGGATCAATCTCTAAACCCGGTTGCTCTCGGGAGCACTTTGAAACTTCGTATCGGATCTAGACCGCACGTCGAAAGTCAGATATCTATAATCTTAGACCATTATGACTGCCTAGTTGGACTTGACTATCATCTCAAAAATTAAGCCCAAACGATGCTCTGGGATGATTTCCTTGAGTTCGAAGTGAAGAGTGTGAGAAAATGAAGATTTTTAAGAAATTAAATATAATTTTAATAAATTTGGCACGTGTCACTTGCGCGCTATTTTTGAGCATTCTGACCGTTAGATTTCAACCCAAATTTACCCTCGGATCAGGATAGGTGGCCCTTACATGTCATAGCACTTGTGGCCCTGATCGAGTTTCGGTGACCGCTGAACTGAAACTGGTCCGCCACGGTCGATTTGGAACCCCGACCGGACTGAAAACTTAGCTTGAACTAGATCCAATATTAGAAAGCTTAAGTTTGACCGCATTTAGTAACAAGACCTCTAGAAGTGCTCCGTTGGATCGGAACAGACCCGATTTGGTTATAACCTAAGTATACCTTGCTCCTAAGTCTATATAGGTGAGTTTTTAGCCTATATAAGGAGCTTAAACCCTCTCTCATTCCTCACATACGAATTTGAGAGAAACCCTAAGAGAGAGAAGAGAGAAAAGAGAGAGAAAGTGTGAGAGAAGTGGGAGAACCTTCCTGCTATTCTTTTCTGTCGATCTACGTGCTTACCCATTGCTTTACGGTTGCTATCCCGGTGATTCCGGCTTCATTCTAGGTAAGAAAACCATAACCTTAACCTGTTTTAGGGTTTCTATCGATAAAAGTAGTGAAGTAGCTGACTTTCCTTGTGCAATAGGCTGTCATATCGATGTTGGCGGAAGCATAGAGTTTCTATTCGATTCGTTATGCTTCTACGGCATAAGGTGTGGATTTTAGATGCTTAGGTTACCATTTTTCAAAGCTTTCAATGTCATTTAATGGTAGATTGTTGACAAGAATGTTGTTTCACATGTAGAACATGCCAACCGATTTCTATTTCGAATACATACGAAGAATATGAGATTTATGGTATTTAAGTATTTGTAGGAAATACCGTATACGTATAAATTTTACTGATATGATTGCCATGAGTATTTGTCGTGCATATATGCTAGTTATGGATGTATGATTTATTTGGCGAAAGGATTCGCCCTAATACATGTTTCGGCCAACGTACGCTATGTATGTTATTAAGTGTAGTCTAAGTGTTGTTGAAATGCCTAAATCAATATGATTTATGCCTGCCATATGTTTTGAATGTAAGAACATGATTGTTGTGTATTAGACATCTCCTTGATATAAGGATCTGTCATATTATATGTTGAAATCAACATACGTCAAGTACGTTGGAGTTGTGTAGTCTAAGTGTTTGTATACATGCTTGCGTGAGTAAGTACTTAGTAAATGGTGTTGTAGACTAGTGTTGAGATAGGATTCTCAACTACGTTGACGATGTGTATGATTTCCTCCATGTACGTTGTTGAATTGATTCCTTACATATGAAATGCTTATGTATGCTTAACTGCGTATGCTGTACCCTATAATATGTTGATAACATGCTTGGATTACTTGATATTTCAATTCCGTCTCTCTCATATGCTTACTGATTCAGATTGCAAGTGTTTGGGGCTATGCTATAGTCCAGGAAGTCGGTAACAGACTTAAACTCATGGTTGAATTCTATTCGCTACATAGGACATGTTTGACGAACCCGAGCCGTGCGTTTCTTGTCGACAGTGGTTAGGCCACACGAGGTTCTTATGCACTTCATGTCGATCAACTCAACGGGCACTCTACTAGTTGAACTCATCCAGTAACCCGATTAGCCCGATGCAAGTTAACCATGTATAGACACTACTGCTTGAATCTAAAGTACCAAACTTACCAGTGAAAATCCCATTAACCATGGTACCTCGATCCACTAAGACTCATGAGCCGGGCATGGTGGTATGGGACACCGTGGTCGAGTTGTCGGCCTACGCTGGGGCCACGAGCCTCCCCGTAGTGACCAGTGAGTAACCCAGACTCGTGAGCCGATTATGGTGGTATGGGACACTATATTTGAGCTGTCGGCCTACACTGATAAGGTGATGGGGGAGCGGTGCAACGAGTGCGTGCAACAGCCCTGACAGCCCTTTGTAGTGACCTCGAGCATACTCTGAGTCTACGGGAGGCGACAACCCTTCCGTAGTAACAAGAGTACAACTAGGCCTGTATTGATAAGGTGATGGGGGAGCGGTGCAACGAATGCGTGCAACAGCCCTGACAGCCCTTGCAGTGACCTAGAACCATATCATCGTATGAGACTACTAGGAGTGACGACCCTAGACAGGATCCTTATTGGGAATGATATAAGGGAGGTACCTTAGTTTCCCAATCCTGTTGTATGAAAAGGACTAATAACAACTCGGTAATCATGATCATATCGCACTGCATGTGCTTGGAAGATGTGGAGCACTGAGGGAAGAAAGTATGTCGTGGACGTAAGATGGTGTCGCATGAGGGAGTATGTTGGCGAGGGCATACATCATGTCATTTCATTCTTGTATTAATTACAGTATTTAGGGATGTTTGATTTTTTACTTTATCATTATCACTTGATTGATTTGATAACATGTTAATCTTTTCTCTATGATTCCACTGAGTTAGCTACTCACTCCAATGTTACGGGACGGTGTTCTGGACACCCACCAGACCCTGTTGTACTTTCAGATGATGGCATAGCCTGCGAGTCAGAGCCAGACCTCGAGGATGATGAGAAGGCATTCTCCTATATGCAGTATTCAGGAAGGTCTTCTTAGACCTTGTCCTGATTCGATGGGGTTGCGGGGCTATATGAGTTAGTTGAACACTTTATTTCCTGGTAATTGGTATAATGTGACACAAAACATGTATCTATTCAGCCCTGCTACATATTTATATTCTGAAAATTTGAAACCACTTATGTACTTTATATATTTATCACAGTCTTCCGCTTGTCTAATTTATTCATCTCTGGAGTATGATATGCTGTTTTTGGTATAATCCCAATCTTGTTTAATGCCTTTTCTATAGACAACATGCATTCATCATTATCTATATTGCATAAGTGACATTTTGGAACTCGGGAGTTGGGTTTCTACCCAACCCCCGATTTTCGGGGTATTACAGATTGGCTTAGAATAGATGAACTAATTAGGTTTTTCTATTCGAGTTGGGATCATCTATTTGCAAGGTTTAAGATTGTGAAGCAGTTCTTCATCTTCAATGTAGCTTTTACTGCTTCAGCTTCAGTTGCATCACCGGTCTTCACTTATCAGGAACTCATTTGACTACAAGACACAACTAGTCACGTAATTGATAAACATGTGTGGATAAACATGGGTGCAAATAAGTGCACTAACAATCTCCCCCTTTGTCAATTACGTGACAAAAACTACCTAACCTATGACTGTGTCATGGTTCATACCAATGACACACCAAAACAAAAAGAATTACTTATCAAATATATAGATTTACAACTCAAGACTTGACATGTAATACAAAGTCACTCTACTCCCCCTAGTGTTTACCAAGAATAATCTGTAATAAGGGAAATAAATAATTTTTGCAAGAAATAACATTGTTTTAGTGGGAAGGTTTCTTCTCCCCCTTTTTTCAATTATTCGCAAAGAGTTAATCAGGAAATATTCCAATAACAAAGGATAAAACAGAGGGTGAGATAATAAATCTTATGATGAAATAAGCATTAAGAGCATCATTCAAATAGTGAAATATATCATCATAAGCATTGGAAACATAGGTTGGATAAAAAGATCTAACATGAGCATAATAGTTATCATCTTTTAAACCATAAAAAATACTACCCCAAGCTTGGGTAGACTCATCCCATATTATCAAAAAAGTTAAAAATTCAGGCCCTCAAGGGCGTATCAGATCCATATATATATATATATATATATATATATATATATATATATATATATATATATATATATATATATATATATGTATAGAGAGAGAGAGAGAAGTATATAGCCTAGCTGATGACTAAAAGATTAGACTGTTAAAGAGTAAGTGTGAGGCAAGTCATGAAAACATCAAGAAATTAGAGAGGGCTGGGCTTTAAGGCATCGACGGAGTCATCCTGACGACGTAAGAGATGGGCTACAATGCGTTGCATGGTTCGCTGGATAGAAGTGACCATTCTTTCCAGTCGCGACTAGCATGCATTGAGCTCCTACTGCTCCTTGCCGAGATGGGTGAGAGTGGCCTCTAGTGAGGCAAAAGGGCCAGGCGGTGCAGCCGCAGCCTCTTATGGAGGCACGAGAATTTTTGTTGAAGGTGTATTAGGCTCAAGGTGAGGAGCATCAGCCTCAGGGTGAGGTCTCGTCCCATGTCTAGCTGAAAGATGCATGCATGTAATGCAGAGAGCTATGATGCTGGGGGCAGTGAGAACTTCACTCGGGTTTCCCTTTATCCTAAATTGATTTGTCATCCGACAGAGCAACCTACCAAATGGGATTCCACTATTATTTTACTCAAAGGCCTATAGAAATTGATCGAATATCATGGTGGGAAGGCACATGGGTTCCCCCGTTCTAAGTTTATAGAGAGTTTCGACCATGAATAGGGTCAAATCGGTATAATTACTTGACTGAGGGTAGACATTTGACATGAAAATGAGATATAGGATGCGATAGTCATTTGACATATCAGTAGCACGAATAGCATTCCCTTTGCTCCACTCTATATTATGACCATTGTAGAGAAATTCGGTCTAAACAATACGTTTTCCACCATCGGTCATGGCAAGCTCAGATGCACATTCCAATCAAATAGGAATTTTAATCAACGAAGCTATTTGGGCACGAGTAATAGAGAAAGTTCTCCCACGATAGTTGACGGTGATGGCCAAGGAGTCATGATCTTCTGGCTGTGTACAATGAGATAAAAGGGCCTTGGTAAGATTGACATCAACTTCCCCTCCGAGGGACAAAATAGGCACCCAACTGCAGTTGTGAAGAATGTCATAGACATTATAGGGCTTGAGACAAGAGGCATTAACATTCCTCTCACATATGATTTTTCAAGATGCAAAATGTACTACGATGGGACTTAGAGGGGGGGAGGAATCATTTGGAGGACCTGAAGGTTGAGTATTTTGATGGATATTTCGACCTCTTTTTGGGGCACACATGACCACTCAAAGCTCCTAACCATTCATAGCTCGGGACGGGCGGCGTAGGACGCGATCCACGCCGATTTCGCAAGAAGTTGCTGGATGCGGATTAGTTACTGATAGGTTGAGTAGCGTGATTGGATACTGAACTGACGTCATCAAGTTCTGTGGGATCCATCATGACATATGTGTTACATCCACATTGTCCATCCATTTGGAAAGATTATTTTAGGGCATAAAGCAAAGAATAAGGCATATCCAAAGTTGTGGTAGACCCCGCCACATAAAACAGTGGGGAGAGTGACGCCCACCGTGATATTTATTTGACATCCAACCTATAAATAAGGTCATACAATTAAACTTGGAAGATGGCAAAAAATAAATATCAGCTTGATCCAAAACTTTGGTAGCCCCAGGAAGTTTTTAATGGTAAGAGTTCAATCAACATTATGTGGCCTACTTAAGATTTTGATCTACCTTAGTTTTGGGTTCATACCATAAAATTATTTTTTAAAAAATGTATGGATGGTGTGGATTTATCACTAACACCTTAGTGGGACCCACCTAGCATCTAAGCGAAAAAATTTCATGTAAAAGGCTTCTGCCACATCCTTCGGAGAGTTAGAGAAAAGGGAAAAGAAGCGTGCCAAAGACGTAAACTCGCACATAAGATCGCCTTCATTCAGACCATATGTCGTATCCAATGATTGATAGCAAGGTTCGCACGTAATAATGTGAGAACCAGTGCACATCGCAGCATCTCTCTCTCTCTCTCTCTATATATATATAGATATATATATATATATATATATATATATATATATATATATATATATATATATATATATATATATATATATATATATATATATATATAATAAGAATTTGGATTTTACTAAATAGTGCCTTCAGCAATGCATGAAGTGATTTTTTAAAGAAGAAATTACTTTCCTGCCCTTTCTTTATTTTTGTTTGCATAGAAGTGGGGAATCAAGAGTTGTGGGCTGACGTAGTGTCTCACGTCCAACCCATCCAACAGATATATACCAACATTATTATTATATATACAAACCAAAAATATTGTGGATCCAAACATAAGATGCCCTAATAAAAAATTGAACACCATTCAAAACATCCTAATTCAAGTGTGGCGCTTCTGATGATCTAATTGACTTAATATTTTGGTCATGTTATCACCATGGTGTGATGCATTCACTTAATGGGTTGGATGTTATAATATACCACCTAAGCCTTACAAGTCTCAAGCTTCACTACTTGCTAAAGAAAAAATAAATCAATAAGGTTTTTTTCTTTTCTTTTTTTTCTTTTTTTCTTTTTTATTTTTTTAATTTCAGCCCTCAAAAAGCACCTCCTTATAAGAGCTAATTGTGGAGGCACATCTAGTAAAATATAGATTCCTTCAGGAATTTGCAATAAAATTTCTTATATAATACTAAGTAATATGTATTTTAATTTTTTAAAATTCCAATTAGTTTTTTGAATGGATAAAACTATGCTTTTAGTTAAAAAGAAAGGCATCTAAGAAATTAGATGAAGCCATTTGGGTGTTGCCTGCTCTCCTGTCCTCCGAAATGAGAAAACTATGTCACTCTTGTAAAGTATGAAGGTTGATATACCGACATTAAGGAACTACTCATGCCAAATAATGAAATCAAACTAAACTAAAATATTGGGCCTTGATTTGTTTCCTTAACTAGCTGATTGTTGGATATTCAGAATAATCAAAAGATAAATATGTCAATGGTTCATATTCAACAAACAAGTGCTTATTTATTACTTAAAGGTTAAGATTGTTAAATACAATTACATTTTGAATGATGATCTAATTAAAGTGTGTCCCAACACTATATGGTTTAGTGCTTAGTCTCATATGCCACATGTTCAACT
This sequence comes from Magnolia kwangsiensis, assembly GCA_037074715.1. Taxonomy (NCBI): domain Eukaryota; kingdom Viridiplantae; phylum Streptophyta; class Magnoliopsida; order Magnoliales; family Magnoliaceae; genus Magnolia; species Magnolia kwangsiensis. Next base: position 46,075,333 of record CM073583.1, read on the forward strand.
CCATAATATTATCAATTAACTTTTCATATTCACTAGTTTCACCACCACTTTCTCTAGCATTTTTCAAGTCTCTTCATCTATGTATGGTTTGTATCACTGTACAAGAGGCTGAATGGAGCCTTAGATATTAGGGTGTTGTATTTTGTTTCAAAATAACTATTAAAAATTTAATTTTTAAAATTTTTGGTTTCCCTCTACATTTGAAATTTTGGTACTTTTGAGTTGTGGGTTTTGTCCCACATCAAATTTGACAAAGAAAATCCTCTTGTGTATAAGATAGGCTTTTTTCCTTGGGCTTGAGCCCCATTCAGGGGGCATGTGAATTTGGTCTTGTGAGGGAGCTATGCCAATAGATCTAATCTATGCCAATGACTACACACGCGCGCACGCACACTGAGTCCATTTCGTGTGCGCCATGCGACGGGGTCGGCTAGGCATGGGTGCGGGTGGCGATTTAACAAAGAAAATTCTCTTGTATATAATCCTCTTGTACAAAAGATAGGCTTTTTGCCCTGGGCTTGAGCCTCATTCAGGGGGCATGTGAAGTTGGTTTTGTGAGGGGAGGCTATGCTAATAGCTCTAATCTATGTCATTGACCACACACACGCGATCCGTGCCGAACCAAGTCCATGTTTGTGTCCGTGTACGCGTGCGCGACGTTACAGGCTGGGCTGGATGCAGGTGCGGTGTGAGTGTACTCACGTGGGTGTATGTGTATGGGTACTCGTGGGACTTTATTTGCGAGAGTTTACTAGCACTTGTACCTTTTCATTTTAAACCAAAGAGATGCATCCGTTCCGATTGGTCGCACCTATTGGGTTTAAACCCAATGGACCTAACCCTTTAAAAAGGGTGCTTATGCACTACTTTGGAGTCTATATAAAGACTTCTGATTTATGTTTGCAAATACGAAAATCCTTCTCTTTTATAAAACTCTCTCTGATATTCTGATTTAAAAATTTTACTCAGTTAATCACTAAGTCAACTTAGCACTTTCGGGTTAAATTGCAAGTGGTTCGAGCCTGTGTACAGTGAGTGTAGCGCTGGGATTGAGTCATAGTTGTTGTATCCTAGACATATGTTACTCTAGAAACCTGTTGCACTTGGAACGCTGTCCAAGGGGAGCAAATTCGATTTCAAGATGAGTGAGTCAGTCACGCCTCGACTCAATTCAATAAATCTTCTTTCTCAAAATTTTATTTTCTTTTTTGGTTCTTAATTTTCTATAGTCTATTTAATTAAACCAAATATTCTAACAATCTTGAAATTGAAATTGTTGAATTGCATAGACTATGGCTACAGTAACAGTAGTGCTTCTGCTGAGTTAGCCAAAATCGAACCGTTTGCTGGACAATGCTTTAAACGGTGGAAAAAAAAACTGATGTTGGCATTGACTACTCTTAAAGTTTCATACATACTATCTGAATCATTTACTATCGATCCAACAAATCAAACATGAGATGATGAACAAGTGTTCATGGGTAATGCTAGAACTTCTTCAGTTGTAGGGAAAGGTAAAGTACTTCTGAAACTCACTTCTGGAAAGACTTTAATGTTAAATAATATCCTACATGTGCTTGACATTAGAAGAAACTTGATCTCTAGTTGCTCTCCAAAAAGGCTGGTGTCAAGTTATTTGATTCAGATAAGCTTGTAATGACTAAGAATGAAACTTTTGTTAGTAAGGGATACTGTAGCAATAGTTTATTCATTGTAAATATATCCAATGGTAATAATAAGAAGATATTTAATTCTATTTATATCATTTAACCCTTTTATCTATGGCATAGTAAATTAGGTCATGTGAATGCAATATCTTTGAAAAAAATGAAAAGATTATGTTTATTACCTAATATATCTAATGAGGAATTCGATAAATGTGAAACATGTGTAGAATCAAAATTCATTAGAAAACCCTTAAACGACTAGAACGATCGTCTATTCTATTACAATTGATACACAGTGACTTAGGTAATTTTAGAAATCACATGTCTAGAGGTGAAAAAAGATATTACATAACTTTTATAGATGACTACTCTAGGTTCACTAGAGTCTATCTGTTAAGAAACAAAGATGAAGCTTTAGATGTTTTTTCTAAATACAAAATTGAAGTTAAAAATCAGTTAAATATAAAAATTAAAAGACTTAGAATAGATAAAAAAAAGGTGAATATGAATTTTCTCAATTTAGAGAATTATGTGAAAAGAGTGGAATAGTTCATGAAACTGTAGCTCTTTATACACCAGAACAAAACGGAATAGCAGAACGTAAGAATAGAACTCTTAAGGAAATGATGAATGCTATGTTAAATAGCTCAGGCTTAACTTCAAATATGTGGGGAGAAGCAATTCTGTCTGCTTATTATATCTTAAATAGAATTCCTTCTAAATCTTTTGAACAAACACTTTATGAACTTTGGAAAAATCATATTCCTAGTTATAAATATATTAAAGTGTGGGGATGCTTGCTAAAGTAGAATTACCTGAAATTAAGAAAAGAAAGTTAGGCCCTAAAATAACTGACTGTGTATCTATATGGTACGCACAAAATAGTGCAGCTTATAGGTTTTTAGTTTTAAAAACTAAGGATAATATTTTAGATCCTAATACAATTATAGAAGTCAGGGATGTAAAGTTCTTTGAGAACATACTCCGTATGAAATCTAAATCTATAGAAATAGAGGAAGTTAATGAATCAAATATCGCGTACACTAGTAAAAGTGCTTTTGAGTAAGTAGTAGAAGAGATACAACAAAAAAAAGTACTAGGGTTAGAAGAAAAACTAACCTTTGAGATGGTTTTTTCACCTTCTTAGTAGAAGATGATCTTACAACATATAATCTTCTACAACATATACAGAAACAATTAACTCTTCAGATGTAACCTTTTAAAAGGAATCAATAAATGATGAGTTGGAATCTATTATATCTAATAACACTTGGAAACTTGTAAACCTATCACCTGTAAACAAACAATAGATTATAAATGGGTGTTTAGAAAGAAACTAAAACCAGATGAGACTATTGATAAGTTTAAAACTAGGTTGGTAGTGAAAGGCTTTAAACAAAAGGAAGGAATAGATTACTTTGATACATATTCCTCTATAAGTAGAATTACAACTATTAGGGTCTTAATAGCGATAACCTCCATATATAAACTGGTGGAACGCTAGATGGACATTAAGACGACTTTCCTAAATAGAGACTTAGAAGAAGAAATATATATGGAACAACCTGAGGGTTATAAGATATTAAGTAAAAAAATAAAATATGTAGACTAATTAAATCACTATATAGTGTAAAATAAGCTCCTAAACAATGTTATTGTATTATTATAATCTCATTACGTCGAGAAGTTATTGAGAAAATTTAACCATTTTGACTGTTTACCTGTCAGTAGTCCTTATGATTACAGTGTGACTCTCATGAAGAATACAGGAAATATTATGTCTCAATTAGAGTATTCTAAAATAATTAATAACCTCATATATCTAACAAACTGCACTAGACCAGACATAACTTTTATAGTACAAAGGCTAAGTAAATATATGCATAACCCTAGAAAAGAGTATTGGAATGCCTTGTCAAAGATTTTAAGATACCTAAAAGGCAGTATGTGATGATATGTCCAATAAGTCCTTTATCTTCTTCGAGAGTAGAAATGAGCATACTCTCTTATTTTTTCTCAAGGTGGGATGAAATCACCATTGAGTATGTCTCGTCTTAACCTAAATAGGCATATTCCAAATCAGAGGATAAAAGTTTTAGGTCAAGCTTCGGTGCTTTGAGGTTACACGGTAGAGGTACTACATCGGTTTGGGGCAACTCTTTAAATTGTGACCTCCACCGATTAACTTCAAGTACCGGTGCAGTATCAAATATTGGACTTATCTCTCTAATCATGTCATTATTAAAATCATGGGAGTAGCCTAGGCACATCTCTAGAGGGTCAGAGGATAAGGTTAGAGGCGCTCTATCTTCCACGAAAGATTCAATCATGTTCATGTCATGGAAGTCGTCATCATCTTTTAATTGTCTGCCACTCCAATATCATATTCCCAAAAGACATACTCATGACTTCATTCCTGCAATTGATGATTCTATTTGAAGTGGTAAGGAATAGGCGACCAAGAATGACAGGAATCTAAGTGCTCATGCTACTGATGAGTTTTGTATCGAGGACGATAAAATCTAATGGATAGTAGAATCTTTCAACCTGGACTAACACATCCTCGATTACCCATGATATGGTTAGGCTACCGGGATCTTTGATTTTCTGCGGCACATCTTGTTTTAGGATGGCACTCACTTTCTCAGTTAAGAAGATTTTCTTTTGAATATTTCTCCATCTTTTGATCGTACATAATTCTTTCAGAAATTTGTGTAAGTGCTATGATTTCATATCCCTTTGGTTGTCAATTTTTGTGGTGACAAAACTTTTATATATATATATATATATATATATATATATATATATATATATATATATATATATATATATATATATATATATATATGTATGTATCTTGTACATCTTGTGTTTCATGTTTGAGACTATTCATTGCTTCAAGACATCGTATTTTAAGACAAGAACTTAAGTGAAGAAAGTTTTAAGTCTAGTCATGGATGAAGTATACAAGAATAAAAGTCTTTAAGTATGCATGTTCAAGATTCTAACAAGTACAAGAATAGAAGAAGACTTTATCAAGTCAAGAAAGGTTCAAGCTCAAGGAGGCCTACAATAAGATTCGTAAATTCTCAAGCTTCTCTTAAGGGTCATCTGAGAGTATAGACTATCAATGTTCATCTCACTTTCAAGGTTTGTTTGACCTTAGAATGACCTTAGATTGGGCTTTATTGTATGTCATTCTCGATACATAATTCGTATATTTTAAATATGCTTGTACGGGCTGTTCTAAGACCAGTCGTAAGGACTTCAAGACCAGTCCTAGCTCTGCTACGACCAGTCTTAAGTTTTTCAGGACTAGTTCTAGGTTGTTAAATATTTTTAAATTTTTCTGGTTGTCCTACGACTAGTCCTGGACATCTTACGACCAGTCTTGTGAGCTGTACGACTCATCCTTCGATCGGTCTTAGCCCTACAACTCGAACTCTAGCAACTAATCCGGGGTCCTACAACCAGTCGTAGGTGACCCACGACCAGTCGTAGGTGGCCCACGACAGATCGTAGGCTACCCAGGACCAGTCGTGGAACAGCTAATCCTTATTCAGCGAAAATCTTTAAAAATTTGTTGAAGTTACGACCAGTCCTAGGGATCCTAAGACCAGTCGTAGATGAGATTTTTCAGGCTATAAAGAGAGCACGAATTTCAGAGTTTTTCAATTCAATTCAATTCAAATAATTTTAAGGCCATACTCTGAGATAAGTTCGTGTTTATTTTTAAGCTACTTTGTGCTCATCTAATATTCCTTTTGCTAGCTTGTTTTGTATTTGATTTTGATCTACATTCCAATCTTATTAGAAAAGAAGAATTTTTTATATTCCTTCTTCTTGGATTCAAAATCAAATAGAACTAGCCCTTTTGATTTAAAATCAATTAGACTTAGAACCATTCATAAAGTGAGTATTGGACTTTGAACGTTGAATCGAACTTCTACTCCGACTGGCTCTACCGGGCTACTTCAAAAGGAGATTCAGGTATTTTACATTTGTGTAATTTACATTCTTTGGTTTTGTTTGAGATTTGCCAGAAAAATCTCATTGTTTTGGTTATCTGAGGAGAGCCAGAAAACTCAGATTGTGTGGGTTTTTGGATTGTGTAAGCCCGTGATAAAAAGACACAATTGTGAAGGTTTTAGGTGAACCTGTGAAACCTATTTTGATAGTGCATGCTAATATCCCCTGTGTGAGGATATTAGGAGTGGAGTAGCATTCTGTGTGGCTGTTGGATAACAGTTGGTGTACACACAGGCGAACCACTATATATCTTTGTGTTGTGGATGTGCTTTATTCTTTCATTTCTTTATTCATTCAGTTTTGTGGATTGTATCTGTGGTTGAATGTTGTAATCATTTTATTTCAACCCAGTGTTGGGAATGTTGTAATAACTTATGTTTAATTTCCTGCAAGTTATTTTCTTGCTTTATTTATTCCTCTCGGTTTGAGTTTTTTATACAAAGGACGTTCTAGAAATAAGGTTGTCCTACCATAAGCCTTTGATTTTTGGTGTAAGGTTATCCTTAGAACTGAATTAGTATCAACCTCTCAATACTTTTATTGAGGTTTCTTTTTAATTCAGCATTGTGAATTGTTTTATTTTATTATTCTGCTATTATAAGTTTTATTTGGCATATCCCTATTCACCCCCCCCCCCCTAGGGCATATAGCTAGGCCCTTGTAAGTGGTATCAAAGCCTAATAGCTCATGCTTATTGTTTATTCATTGGATTTATTTCCTGAGCTAACGATCTAAGCTATATTAAGATGTCAAATTTTGATAGCCTATCAGTCACTAGGCCACCACCCTTTAATGGCACAAACTATGCCTATTGGAAAGCCAGGATGAGGATCTTCCTCAAATCCATGAATGAAAGTGTGTGGCTGGCCACAGTGAATGAATTGAACCCCCCTATCACTGAAGTAACTAATGATGATGGTTCAAAATCAATGAGAGTAACGGCTTATTTTCATTGGACCACACTTTAGAAAAGTGAGAGTAGTGTCAATGCAAAAGCACTAAATGCAATTACTTGTGCATTATCACCAGATGAATTCAAAAGAATCATCTCTTGTGAAAATACAAAACAAGCATGGCATGTATTAGAAATGACACACGAGGGTACATTAATTGTCAAGAAATCTAAAGTCCAACTTCTCATAACTAAATTTGAAAAAATTCATATGGAGGAGAATGAGATGTTTATGGACTTCTACACTAAATTGAATGACATTGTGAACTCTATATGGGGTCTTGGTGATAGAATCCCAGAAAGTAAAGTGTGCGCAAAGATACTACGCTCACTCCCTGAACGGTTCAATTCTAAAGTAACCGTGATTCAGGAACTTCGTGATACGGATACCATGAAGGTTGAGGAACTAGTTGGTTCACTACAAACCTACGAGTTGACCTTTAAATCTCCTAAAGGAAAATCAATTGCTTCAAATCATCTAAAAATGTTTTACAAGAAAGCACTTCGGACTTAGAAAATTCTGAAGATGATATGACTCTTTTAGCAAAAAAGTTTTACAAAATTTTCAAAAGTAAGAAAAAAGTTAATTTTCAAAAGTCAAATGATAAGAGACGATCTAAACCTAGAGCTCAAAAATCTTTGAAAGATAGTCAATGTTACAACTGTCAAGAGTATGGGCACTTAGCTAACAAATGTCCTAAAAAGGACAAATCAAAAAGGAAAAGCACGTTGGCTAGTTGGGATGAATCGTCTGATTCTGAATCCTCTTCTAAATCAGAAGATTTTGAAACCGAGTTGGGTGATGATGTTAAAGCCCTTATGACTCTAGCCAAGATCACTTTTTCAGATAATGATGATATATCTAGTGAAGAAAATCTGAATAGTGATTGCGATAATGAAGATGATCTTCAGGATGCTTATAATGCCCTTTATAAGGAGAGTTATAAAATTGCCGTCAAGCTTAAGTTACAAAAAGAAAAATTTTCTAAGCTTAAAGAAGATTATGAGTCTTTCGTTTTAGAAAAGTCTCATATTTTCAATTCTTTTGAAAAGACCAAATGTGATTTAGATTTCAAAACCCTTGTGAAATTGATATGATTTGGGATAAACCTCCTTCTTTTTCATTTTCACTCTACCTACGACGACTTGTGGCTCGACCAGTCATAGGATTTCTTATATTTCTTCAAGGTTAGTCCTATTTCTTCATTTTTCTTGAAGTTTGATATTCTCTATGCTTTGATTTGATCATTGTGTAACTTGATTTCATCTTTTTGTTAGGTTTTTCAAGGGTTTCTTCTCAAATTTCTGATCTAAAGAAAACTCATCCTTCTTTTTGTGCATTTCTCTTGCTCTTAGTATATCTTATTGAAGATGGATGCTAGAGGGAAGAAGAAAACATCCTGTGATCCATCCTCATCTAAATATACAACGATAACAAAACGACACATTAATGTGATACCCTTGTGAAATTGATATGATTTGGGGAAAACCTCTTTCTTTTTCATTTTCACTCCTACCTACAACGACTTGTGGCTCGACCAGTCATAGGATTTCTTATATTTCTTCAAGGTTAGTCCTATTTCTTCATTTTTCTTGAAGTTTGATATTCTCTATACTTTGATTTGATCATTGTGTAGCTTGATTTCATCTTTTTGTTAGGTTTTTCAAGGGTTTCTTCTCAAATTTCTGATCTAAAGAAAACTCATCCTTCTTTTTGTGCATTTCTCTTGCTCTTAGTATATCTTATTGAAGATGGATGCTAGAGGGAAGAAGAAAATATCCCATGGTCCATCCTCATCTAAATCTACAACGATAACAAAACGGCACATTCGGTCACCTGAAGATGATCCTCAAGATATACGGGATTTACGTGTCCGTAATGTTATCGTTGAGCGTCCCGTTGATCTCAATCATGTTGCACCATATGGTATCATTCCTCTCCTTGAATTTGTTGGTTGGGCTAACATTTTACTTTGTGGTGGGCCTGCATTACCAGTCTATTGCACAATCAATGGTTGCATGTATCTCAGATTTCTCCCTTGACAACTTAACTTTTTCAATTGCTACTAGAGAAGGAAAATTTCTTGTAGACCGACATTTGATATCGGGCATTATGGATATACCCGTCAAAGATAAAGGTATTCCGATTCATACTCTATACGACAAACCATCTGAATCAAAAAAACATATGTTGATAAGAGACCTATGCAAAATTAATGTGCAATGGACACACAAAGGGAATGCGTTCCCTTCAAAATACTTGTTACCCAGATACAGAGTGTTACACTGTATATTTATTTCAAATCTATATCCTCGGTCTGCTAATAAAATTGAGTTGACTGCTTTCATGGTTCGTATATTACATTTCATTGCTTCTGGAACTATGGTCTGTCTACCTTCATTGATCTGTCATTTTATCATACAGTTTCGACTCCATCCAGGTCATAGTGATATTCCGTTTGGTTATCTTATGATTGTGTCAACCATTCAAATGCTTCTTAATACACCTGCTAATGAAGCACCTATTCATCATCTTTTATTCAACAATATAAATTTAAATAAGATGAAGTTGGATTTGCTTCCTAGTCAAGTTGATGAAGGTGGTGTTGGTGGTAATGGTGGTAAAGCCGAAAATGAAGGGGAAGCTGGCGATCTTCCTCAACAGGATGTTAATATGGATGAGTTATTTGATGAGATAGAAACTGATTCACCAAATGATCCTGGTTACGATCCATCTAGTTATGATACACGCATTCGTGCATTGGAGGAGAAGGTTGATAACATGAGTGTAGCCCACGATATGCAGTTTAAATATATGTAAAAATATCTTCGTCGCATTAATAGGGGCTTACACCAGATTGATCCTACTATCCCTGCTCCTTCCTCTGGATCTGATTAGGTGGATTATTTTTTGGATTGTATAACATTATCTTATCTTTTATTTTGGATATTGTATTAACTTGGTTATGGCTTGATAATTCTGGATTTATATTTTGAGATATGATATTTCCTTCCATATTCCTTTCTCATCATATATTTTTTATTACTCTCTATGTTATTGTTCTCTTTCCTATTGTGACTTTCACTTGCCATTTTATGACAAAAAGGGGGAGTAGTATGGTAAAGGGGAGTAATATAGAAAGGGGGAGTAATTTATATGGATTGATTGATTGAGGAGTATATATGGATTGATAATATGGAATGTGAATAATTTACGCTTTGCTTAATGTTTTCATATTTTTTCTCTCAGGGGAGCATATTTTGCTCTTATCTATATGATGTGTGTTTTGTCACAAATTTGACAAAGAGAGAGATTATAAGTGCTATGATTTCATATCCCTTTGGTTGTCAAATTTTGTGGTGACAAAACCTATATATATATATATATATATATATATATATATATATGTCTTGTATATCTTGTGTTTCATGTTTGAGACTATTCATTGCTTGAAGACATCATATTTCAAGACAAGAACTTAAATGAAGAAAGTTTCAAGTCTAGTCATGGATGAAGTATACAAGAATAGAAGTCTTCAAGTATGCATGTTCAAGATTCTAACAAGTACAAGAATTGAAGAAGACTTTATCAAGTCAAGAAAGGTTCAAGCTCGAGAAGGCCTACAACAAGATTCGTAAATTCTCAAGCTTCTCTTAAGGGTCATCTGAGAGTATAGACTATTAATGTTCATCTCACTTTCAAGGTTTGTTTGACCTTATATTGACCTTAGATTGGGCTTTATTGTAGGTCATTCTGGATACATAATTCGTATATTTTAAATATGCTTGTACAGGCTGTTCTAAAACTACTTCAAGACCAGTCCTAGCTCTGCTACGACCAGTCTTAAGTTTTTCAGGACCAGTTTTAGGTTGTTGAAGATTTTTAAAATTTTTTGGTTGTCGTACAACCAGTCCTGGACATCCTACGACCAGTCCTGTGAGCTATACGACTCGTCCTTCGACCGGTCTTAGCCTTACGACTCGAACTCCAGCAACTAATCTGGGGTCCTACGACCAGTCGTAGGTGACCCACGACCAGTCGTAGGTGGCCCATGACAGATCGTAGGCTACCCAGGACCAGTCGTGGAACAGCTAATCCTTATCCTGCGAAAATCTTTGAAAATCTGTTGAAGTTATGACCAGTCCTAGGGATCCTAAGACCAGTCATAGATGGAATTTTTCATGCTATAAATAGAGCATGAATTTCAGAGTTTTTCAATTCAATTCAATTCAAACAATTTTAAGGCCATACTCTGAGATAAGTTTATGTTTGTTTTTAAGCTACTTTCTGCTTATTTAATATTTCTTTTGCTAGCTTGTTTTGTATTTGATTTTGATCCACATTCTAATCTTATTAGAAAAGAGGAATTTTTGATATTCCTTCTTCTTGAATTCATAATCAAATAGAACTAGCCCTTTTGATTTAAAATCAATTAGACTTAGAACCATTCATAAAGTGAATATTGGACTTTGAACGTTAAATCGAACTTCTACTCCGATTGGTTCTACCGGGCTACTTTAAAAGGAGATTCAGGTATTTTACATTTGTGTAATTTACATTCTTTGGTTTTGTTTGAGATTTGCCAGAAAAATCTCATTATTTTGGTTATCTGAGGAGAGCCAGAAAACTCAGATTGTGTGGCTTTTTGGATTGTGTAAGCCCGTGATAAAAAGACACAATTGGAAAGGTTTTTGGTGAACCTGTGAAACCTATTTTGATAGTGCATGCTAATATCCCCTGTGTGAGGATATTAGGAGTGGAGTAGCATTCTATGTGGCTGTTGGATAACAGTTGGTGTACACACAAGAAAACCACTATATATCTTTGTATTGTGGATATGCTTTATTCTTTCATTCCTTTATTTATTCAGTTTTGTGGATTGTATCTGTGGTTGAATGTTGTAATCATTTTATTTCAAGCCAGTGTGGGGAATGTTGTAATAACTTAGGTTTAATTTTCTGCAAGTTATTTCCTTGCTTTATTTATTCCTCTCGGTTTGAGTTTTTGATACAAAGGACGTTCTAGAAATAAGGTTGTCCTACCATAAGCTTTTGATTTTTGGTGTAAGGTTGTCCTTAGAACTGAATTAGTATCAACCTCCTAATACTAATTTATTAAGGTTGCTTTTTAATTCAGTATTGTGGATTATTTTATTTTATTATTCCGCTGTTATAAGTTTTATTTGACATAGTCCTATTCACTCCCCCTCTAGGGCATATAGCTAGGCCCTTTCAATTTGGCATATGAAGGTATTTGTTTTACGGCATCAAGTAGAGGAATATTGACCTTCACTTGTTTCAACACCTCTAGAATATCCTGAGAGTTAAGAGAGGTTTTGCTGCAACCAGTCGTTGAGGAAATGGAGCAAATGGCTTGTCTTGAAGTTCTAATTCTAATTCGTGTGGAGCAATGTTAGGTCTATCATTGTTATCCTCTTCGGGTCCTTAGGCTTTTCAACCCTAACCAGAATAGTTTTATCAATTGTCATCCCACTCCTAAGAGTGGTGATAGATTTAACTTGCTCCATCTGATCTGAACAGCTTGGATCACTTATCTCATATTACAGTTTGGGATTGGGGAGAGGTTGAGCAGGAAGCATCCTCTTTCTCTCAATCATTATATGTGACTCTATCCTTTCAATGGATGATGTAAGTGACCCTATTGCTGATATGATATCTTGGTTGAATAGCACTTGGTCTTGAATATGTTTTATAACTAGATATTCTTGAGTTTTCCTTTGATTTGAAATTTGATTGAAGAAACTTTGAGGGGTAGTAGTTTTTCCATTCCTCCAACTAAAGTTTGGATAATTTCTCCAACTAGGATTATACGTATTAGAGGTGGGTCCATTGAAAGGTCCTTAGTAATTATTTATGGCATTGGATTGATTAGTCAGTACCTCTTAAAAGGTAGATATAGTTAGACAATTTTCGGTTGTGTGACTGTTACAACCACAAATACCGCAAACAACTTCCTTACCCTGATCCTTCTTTGATTCCATGGCCTCGAATTTCATTATGATATTAGCCACTTTAACATTGATGTCATCATCCTCTTTCAGCAAGTAACTCCACCCCTTTCCTTTGATTAAGTGGGCCTAGAAGTGGTACTCGATTTTGAGTATGTGTCCCATGATTGTGCGTTTTCAGCAAGTCTATCCAAGTAATCCTACACATCATCGACATTTTTATTCATAAATTTCTCATTACACATCATTTCAACCAATTGGCGCATGGAAGATGTCAGCCCATCATAGAAAAACTGTGCAATGCGCCATGTTTTAAAACTGTATTATGGGCATGAACTGATAAGATCCTTGAACCTTTTCCAACATTGGAAGAATCTTTCATCCGCCTTTTGGGCGAAGTTCATAATTGAGTTTCTAAAGGTGTTCATTTTGTGATATGAAAAAAAAAAAATCTTTATGAACTGCCTTGTCATGTCATTTCATATGCCAATAAATCGTGGATGTAGTAAATGTAACCACGTCTTAGCTTTCTCTTTCAAAGACAAGGGAAAGAGTTTCAGCCTAACCATGTCCTCAGACACATTAGGAAAGTATAAAGTGGCTATAATTTCATCAAACTCTTTTAAGTGTAGATACAAATTTTCAGATTTAAGCCCATGAAATTTTGAAAAGAGTTGGATCACCCCTAGCTTGATATTCATGTATCCCATATTTTCTGAAAAAATCATGCATGAGGGCGTGCTTACCCCCGCCTGTTGTAAATAATCTCATAAAGTACGAGGCGAGGGTACTTGATGCACCTCATTCTCATCCTGGATATCCTCCACCCTAGGTTGGAGTAGAAGATGTTGGTTTGCAGCCATCACTTCAACTAACTTTAGGGATCTCGAGTAGTATCTAGTCTTGTAATGGATAGTCAACCCCTCAACCAATCCTCCTTCAGTCAAGAGATGCCGAGTGTTATCATGGACCCATTTGGGCATGAAACACTTGCAACGATCAATTCAGATTATAAACCTAAACCTAAGAGAAAGAAAAGAAATAGAAATCTAGAAAGAAAGAAAAAAGGGTCAGAAAGAAGTTACCAAATTCGAAGTTCGTAAGTTAAAAACCTGCAAAATAAAACAAACCAAGTTAGTTTCTAAAGATAGAAAGTCTAGAAATAGCAAAAGATCTTAAAATAGGAAGTAAACTAGTTTCTAAAAAGGAAAAAATTCTTAAAAGAAAGTAGAAAATTTTTAAAATAAATTAGGAAAGTTTTAAACTTAAAATATAAAGAAAGTTTCTAAATTTAGAAAGTTTCTAAAAATAAAACCTTGATTTTAAAAATAGAAAAAAATAGAGAAATTAGAAAGAGATTACCAATTTAGAAGATCTATCTCTAAATCCTACAAAATAGGAAAGTTAAGTTAGTTTCTAAAAATCAAACAGAAAAATCCTAACCTAATAATTAGAAAAAAAAACCTAATCTTAACCTAACTCTAAAACTAATTAATCTCAGAAAACGTAACTGTCAATCCCCAATAACGGCGCCAAAAACTTGTTCACACCCCAAGTATAGGATTGCGATGTAGTAATAATCTCGGTAAGACCGAAGTCGAATCCACAGGGACTGAACCTTGTAGTAATCTAAAAGTAACTAGAACTAGGCGAAGATGAAATATAAATCAAGTGAATATGAGGAAATAATGGTGAAATAATAAACCAAAACTTATAAATTCAAATGTAGAAAACTAGGGATTCAGAGGATCAACTTGTAAAGATTAGGGAGATCTACGCTTGATTCAAGAACACAACTGAATTTAGAGTCATGTCTTCATCCAATTGGAAGACAAACCATTAAAAGCCAAATCTGAACTTCCTTTGATCTATTTTTCAAGAGATGAGAAGGAAGTGAATTAGAATGGATTCCATCATAAAACCTTGCCCATGAGACAAAGCAAACAACAAGATTTAACCAATCCACAACCAATCTAAGAGATGTATGAATTGTAGGAAGGATTTCATCATCCAACCATGCCCATGAGATGATGGTGAACAACAGGGCTTCCTATCTTCATAATCATAATAATGAAAAGGAAATACTCAAAACTATCGTAGATCTATTGTAATTTAAGTCACAACAAACCAGTAAAAACTAAAGGCATTCTTTATAATCAAACTAGAATCAAAATCTGTTCAGTTTAAACAAAAGGCATAAACAAAAAATCTCCCATCTCACTACAAGCTTCACCTCTTAGCCCTAGCTAAGAGGCTTAGCCCATTATGAGGCTAAAAATAAATCAAAGAAAATAAAACCATGAAAGATGAAGAAGCTCTTGATGATCCAAAGAGATGGCCGGCTGCTCTCTCTCTCTAAATCAAAAGATGCCTCTACTCTTTTTCCTCTCTCCTTTTTATAGGGAAAATAGTCGGTTAGCATGGTGTTTACACACTCCTTGCGTAAGGGATTTTTACGCAAAGAGTTTACGCAGTCGACTCTTCCAACGCAACTTCTTGCGTGCATAAGAAGAGAAATGCAAAACCTCATTGCATTTGATCTAAATCTGAGATGAAGGGTCGTCTAGATTTTCAGTTCCGCCTTCTTGGATGGAGTTAGGACCTTCTTAGACAAAGTTTGGATGGCCCAGATCTATCATCCGATCACACCCTTAATCGTGGAACTGCTCAAAAATCCTGGATCTTGTGAATGTGCGTTGCTCACACATGTTCATGCACTGACATGTTTGGTGGGCCCCATATTGATATTTTCTTAGAAATCCAACTCGTTCATTAGATTCCTGGCGAAAAACCAGTCAAGGAGTGATTTTTATTAGGTTTTGGTCCGGTCCACTGTATAAAACCAACTTACCATCCATCCTGCATTTCCTGGCGATCCACCTGTGTACGGACTCAAGGGACCAAAAGTGCACCTTAGCGATGGTCCCCCCCCCCGGGACACAATTGACAATCTGAATCATTCATTTAGGTGATCGGTGGGCACCAATACTCAAAACTCAATTGAACAGGGGCGTCCACTGGGCGTTCTACGCAGAGAAGAGAGAGAGAGAGAGAGAGAGAGAGAGAGAGAGAGAGAGAGAGAGAGAGAGAGAGAGAGACAGGTCAGCCCAGGTTTGACCGGGCTGACCAACCGGTGTGGCGCAGGGGCTTGGACCCCATGTACACGTGTTGTACATGTAGGATCCACTATGATGTATATTTAAAATCCGTTCCAACCATTCATTTCATCACCCTATTTAAGGGGTTGAACCCAAAATTGACGCATATCCAGATATCAGGTGGGCCCCAAATTAGGATTTTAGGGGCTGATCTATCCATTTGGCCACTTCCACAAGGAGCTAATGGATGAAACTTGACGAGTACGGTTAATTTATGGTCCTCAGGTCATATATGAAGTTTCAAGCCGAACGGATGGTGGAAACCCTGTGATATTTTATTCTAGATGGTTTTCAAGCCCATTTAATGTGAGTGGCATGATTTTCTCAGATATGTAGCATGTAAATTCTTTGATTTCAGTCCCCTGGGGTCCGTCATTTACCTTGGTGATTTATGAAAGTGAATTCTATGCTTTTGGTATCCTTTTTCAATCCAAACTCCTAAATTCACCTTGTAACACAAACACGATTAAAATAGGCCATTAAAGAGTATCACGTTCGTTAAAATCAATTAATTACTGGGGTCTAATATGCAATATTTAACCCTTAACAATATAGCCTATGGTTTACATTATAATGATTTTTCTACTGTATTAAAATGATATAATGATGCTAACTAGATTAGTGATTCAGATGAGACAAAATCCACTAGTGGATATGTCTTCACTTTGGGTGGAGGAGCAGTCTCTTGGAAGTCTACTAAGAAGACATATATAGCTCGGTCAACTATGAAATCAGAGTTTATTACCTTAGAAAATGCTGAATCAGAAGGCGAGTGGCTTAGAAATCTCTTAACTGATATACCATTGTGGTCAAAGCCTGTATCGTCCGTGTCTATTCATTGTAATTATCAAGTAGCTATAACAAAAGTAAAAAGTAAAATATATAATAGAAAGAGCAGACATATTAGACTTAGACACAACATAGTGAAACACATGTTGCGTGATGGAGTCATATCTATTGACTTTATGAGGTCAGAAACGAATCTGGAAGATCCTCTGACCAAAAGACTATCTAAAAGGTTAGTCAATGATACATTGAAGGGAATAGGGCTGAGTCTAATATATGAGCTGTCAGTGTCGGCAACCCAACCTATACAAGTGGAGATCCTATGAGATAAGTTCAATAGGTAAACAACAAGATACGAGGTAGATGATTGCACTGAATTAAATGAGCCCCTTCTATGGTATACAGTGCGAGCAGCAATGCAGAAGGATGAGTTTTTAGAACTCTTAATGGATCCATAGTCATATATTTAGTGGTGTATACACTTGCTGCATACACTTGATGGAATTCACCTATATGGGTGTGGAGGTGAAGGCCACTTCCTATGAGAATCTAAGCGAATTCTTTAGAGCACTCATGAAATTCAAGTAATGGTGTATGGCCGAAATGCACCAAACCGTAAAATCACTTGCAGAGGAAGATTTGTGTGAGTAGTATGTACTTGCGATTTACATTAAAAAGATTCAGGTTTAAGACTTTGGTATCACCTGATTCCTGTAGACCTGTCTTGCTTACTCTAATGTCGATTCAAGTATATAGTGACACTGAAACCATTGCACAACTATTACGATTTAACTTGAAAGAGTTTTTATTTTGAAACATGTGGGAGATTGTTATATTTTGTATTTTGTTTCAAAATAACTATTTAAAATTTAATTTTTCAAATTTTTAGTTTCCCTCTACATTTAAAAATTTTGGTACTTTTAAGTTGTGGGTTTTGTCCCACATTGGATTTAACAAAAAAAATCCTCTTGTATATAAGATAGACCTTTTTCCTTGGGCTTGAGCCTCATTCAGAGTGTATGTGAATTTGGTCCTGTGGGGAGGGTATGCTAATAGCTCTAATCTGTATCATTGACCACACGTGTGCGCGTGTGAGCTGAGCCGAGCCAAGCCCGAGTCCGTGTCTGATGTTCGTGTTCACATGCGCGTGCGTGACGCGACGTGATGCGACGGGACGAGATGGGTTGGACTGGGCGTGGGCGCGGGTGCGAGTGGGGGTGTGGTGTGAGTGAACTCACGTGGGTGTGTATGTGTATGGGTACTTGCGGGATTTTATTTGTGAGAATGTACTTGCACTTGTGCCTTTCGTTTTAAACCAGAGAGATACATCCATTCTGGTTGGTCGTACCTGTTGGGTTTAAACCCAATGGACTTAACCCTTTCAAAAGGGTGCTTATGCACCACTTCAGAGTCTATATAAAGACTTACGATTTATGTTTGCCAATATGAAAATCCTCCTCTTTTATAAAACTCTCTCTGATATTCTGATTTAAGAATTTTACTGAGTTCATCGTTGAGTCAACTTAGCACTTTCGGCTTAAACTATAAGTGGTTTGAACCCGTGTACAGTGAGTGCACCGCTGGGACCGGGTCATAGTCGTTGTATCCTGGAGGTCGATTGCTCTGAAAACTTGTTGCACTTGGGACACTGTCCAAGGGGAGCAAATTCGATTTCAAGCCGAGTGACTCAGTCACGCCTCGACTCAATTCAATAAGTCCTCTTTCTAAAAATTTTATTTTCTTTTTTGGTTCTTGATTTTCTATAGTTTATTTAATTCAACCAAATATTCCAACATAGGGGTGATATGAAAAAGGAACATGAATATTGTCCATCTCTAGTTATTTTTGTTGCTCTAGGACAGAAACGGTTATACAATTGTAAAAAGAAAAATGAAAAAAATCGTTAGCATATAACAACACAAGTAACTACCATTCATATCTTAGTAAATCCAATTGTAGCTACACGTATGACAAGTGGTATCAATGTTACATGTACAACTATGTGTCGGGCACACTCAACTCATACTATACCTACAACCTTAGACTATGGTTGATTAAACATTTTACTAGAATCTGATTCACTCCGTAAGCACACTATAACGCAAATGGATCCAACGCATGCCAAAAATAGTAGTCTTTTTAAACTCCTCACGACGATGCAAATGCGTACCTAATAATATATAAAAATAAAATAAAATTGCCTAAGTAGCCCTACAATCCATTCCATGTGTGTGCAGACGGTGCTTGAGGAGATTTGAACTCAAATTTTAGTTGCAAAAACCTCTCCTCTTACTGTAATCTATATTATTTTTTTAGAATTTTTTCATATATAATATATTTATTTAATTTTGAATATATATATATATATATACACACACACACACACACACACACACACACACACTTTTGAAAATTAAAATATTCTATTTTTAAAAGTTAATTTTCCTATATATATATATATATATATTAAAAAAAAAAAAAAAAACAAGTAAGCTATTTCCCAGGGATGCTTTGATGCACATAAGGTGAACTGAAACAAGAAAAATTAATTTGTGTTTAGGGTTATCAACAGGCTAGGCTTAGGGTTGAATTAGGCCTGAATCTTGAATTGTTTAAGCTGGGCCTATTCAAAATTTTGCATTTAGTGGATTGATAGCTCTATAAGTGTTGTTGAACGAAGAGCACCTATGTCACTTTTCTCAATAGGATCCACAGGGTAGTCTAGTTATGCACTGTTTCACCAAGAACATAATAATTGCCTATTAAGTCACAATGGTATGTCATCGTTTGTGTTCAAAGGTGTTTCCAAGAGATCTTTTAAAAGGAAGAACAATCTTTTAAGAGGTGTTTGGATCTTAAATTGCTTAAGATAAGCTATTTATTCCAAAATTAGCTTATCTTAGTTTCTACTTATCAAGAAAATAAGTATGTTTGGCAAGCAACATACTTATCAACTTCTCCTCTCTTTCGTTTCTCCTTATGCTTCTCTTCAGAAACTTATGTAAAGTAGAAAAGCTATAAAAAAAAAAATTTTAAATAAAGTGGTTATGTGCTTTTAAATAAAGAAGTTAATGATAACTAATCATAAACCAAACTTATCTGAAATAAGTCACTTATCTACCATTGTAAGTAGAAAAGTAACTTATCCGGTGGTATCCAAACAAACGCTTAGTAATTTTTGAAAAATTTTGTTTTGGGGAGTGATTAGTTGCAAACCAAGTATGGATTTCCAAGTTCGAATGGATGAGGCCTTCTTGGAGGTGTCACATCTTGGCTATGCATTGAACAAGTTAATATAAAATAAAAATAAAAATAGAAAAACGTCAAATTAATCGTACAATCCCAACTGTCAAATTAGTGGCATTCATTGAACGCTGAACGGCAACTTAAAATTGATTTAAATAATAATAATAATAATAAAATCATTTGATTAGATGGTTGGGGTCTGATTAAGAAGTCTAGTGTTGGTTAGTAACCAACCATTGCCAAGGGATGAGGGTCCAGATGTCTCATCCATCATTGCCATATGTAGGCAAACCATGTGGATAGGCACTAATTCCCATGCTTCTAAAGGATTTAATTGATATATTTAGATGCGATGGCATTTGTATGGAATCATCGTGAACCACAAACTGATGCGAACAGAACATTTTCCTATCCATATTATCTCTTATCATAGTATATGGTTGTATGACAAATGTACAACAGCACTTTTTCTTTTTTTTTTAAAACACACGCACATAAGTGGAATTTCACCACCTATGAATACTTGAACCCTTGACCGGGCGTTGAAACTCCTAAGAGTCTACTACTCGAGCAAGAGTAAGGATCCTACAACGGCACATTTTCCACATCCACATTGCCTTGTATATGGCTGTATAATGAATGTACGTGAAAAGTACAGTCTATCTCTTACATATATGGTGCAAGTAATAGCATATGGTGAGCGGTTGTAAATGGTGGTAAATGGACGCACATGAGCAAAAGGGGTCGTTCGGTTGATAATAAAAAGTGGCACTTGAAATGTAAAATGGAACGGAGCAAATTCATGTGAATTGAAATCCTCACAAAATAGCTGAGAATCCGAGTAAAAATGCTAAAAATGTCCGGATTTTTTTAAAGTGGACATGCAAGGTTAAGAACTTTCTTATTTTTTTTCAAGTATATATTTGAATGTGCTTATTACAATTATTATGTCAAAGGTCATATATACTAATTTAAAGTATTAAAATTGATTTATTTTGTGCATTCTAATTATAAGCATCCAAACACAATTTTTGAATTCCAGCGTGTTCTAATTACAAGTATCCAAACACAATTAAGGATTTTAATAGGCATCGATTTCATTTACTATGTGATTTGGATTCTAGTGTATTTGAATCACAAGAATTTGAATGTAATATTTTATTTTTTTAATTTTTTTATCATAATTAGTTTTCTGAATGTATAAAACCCTACATTAAGTTAAAAAGAATCACATCAAAAAAATTACGTGAAGTCACGGGGAAAATAGCAAAATGAAACTAAACTAAAATAATAGGCCTTGAATTGTTTCCTTAACTAGCTGATTTTTGGATATTCAGGAAAATCAAAAGATAAGTATGTTAATGGTCTATATTCATCAAACAAATGCTTATTAATTAAAGATTAAGATTATTAAATTAAATTAAATTTTGAATGATGCCCTAATTAAAGTGTGTCCCACTACTTAATTGTTAGTGCTTAATTTCACATACACCACCGGTTCAACTCCAGAGTATTTTCAATTAAATTTCCGTGTTCACTAGCTTCACTGCCCCTTTCTCAGGCATTTTCCAACTCTCTCCATCTGTATTTTTTTCTTGGTTATCACAGTGCAAGAGGATGGATAGTGTATTAGAAACTAGGGGCCATAAATTGGGGTGGCCGGGATCTGCACTCCCAACCGTCCATTGTGGATTTAGAACAAAAGATAAGAGTATTTCGGAGGAAGCATAATAAGTCTGGCCGAGTGGGATCGAAATCACATACAACATCTCTTTTAGGCAGTCACCGAAACTGGACTTGATTCTGTGGTGACCCCTCCAGTATGAAAAAAGCTTTGTGGGCCCACCATGATTTATGTGTTCTATCCATACCGTCCATGCATTTTTTCAGCTCATTTTAGGGCATGAGCCCAAAACTGAGGCAGATCCAAATCTCAGGTGGACCACAAAACAGGACATAGTGATGATTGAATGGCCCCCATTAAAAACTACCTATATAAGGCTAACTATAATTTTTATTTGTCATCCAACCTCTTGATTAGTTCACATAGACCTCGCTTAAGGGAAGACAGAAATATCATACTGATCCAAAACTTTCGTGGCTCCAAAAAGCTTTTAATGGTGGGCGTTCAATCACCACTGTTTCTTGTGATGTGGTACACCTAAGATTTGGATCTGCTTCATTTTGGGGTTCATGCCTTAAAAGTCTCGGGCTCAGTGAAGATGCAACACTGACGTGAAGCTTGGAGAGCAGCCACACCAGCCAGACTTAAGGTATGCAACAGAGCCAGATACAGCTGCAGTCTGCAGAACATACCGTAGAACAAGTACATAGAAGAAAGAATATAAAAAGGAAAAAAAAAGAAGAAAGAAAGAGCGCCTGAAGAAGGCTATACTCGCATATGTCTGCACCAGGCTATTAATATTGGACCGCCAGCTAGCCTTCAAACGGTGAAGAGTCCAGTGGTGCTCCCCGCTGGCCCAAAACATAAACCAGCTAGCAGGATGAGGCTGTAGATAAGTAAAATGCTCTTGAAAATGTCGATTGATGTATTAAATCTATAAATTAACAAGTATATCGATGACAAGTTTGATGCCATTGAGTAGACTTTCGATGCCATCAAAGTTGGCTCGATGTTATTAGGAAAATCCAGAATTTATCAAATTAGTTATTGGACACTTTGGGTGCCCTGTTTGATGTCATCGAAGGTTGTTCAATTATAAAAATATGTATCATTTTATAATCTAATTTATACACATTAACAAGAGTACATAAGAATTAGGTGTTTAAATGTTTTATCATTAATTGTTCTGCTGAAGTTGATAAAATGTGTAACTTAGAACTAATGGAACTACTGAATTAATTACTCACTCTCAATCTGAGATGGTGTTTTAAAACACCAATTTGACGTTGTTGTAAATGCAGGAGTTACTGAGGTTGATGCATTGGAGGAGGCATACATGGACCTAGAGAAGGAGTTTTTGTACTTCAAACTATCGGACGAACCGATGTAAGCAACACGTTGCTCGACTAAGAGCGTTGAATGTTTTGGTTTACTTTGGACGTCATGTTAACACATTAACCATTTTTTTATAAATATATATTGGGCCCAACTGTGGACATGTACTTTGGAGGGACATGTTATACATTTTTAGTTGATTTATTTACTTTAATTGTGTTTATTTTAGAGTATGTTACACCATTTAGCTTAATTCTATGATTGCTTGGAAATTAAATTAAACGTATTGAAGAATCCCACTTCCGCAAAGCATAAGTGACACCTAAAATATTATGAGTCGAGTATTTGCTCGATCTTTGAAATTCAGGGCGTTACAGTTAGGATTATATCTTAAAAATCTATAACCTTAGAATTTTAACATCTATAATCATAATACCCTCTATAATGCACTCTTAATACTCTTGATACTCATTTTTTTACCCCATGAATGGTTGTTGTAACGTGGTTCATATAGACTAACTGTTGTCAGGATAGAATGTCAGAGTGTATTGCCTATGGGAGCTTAGCTTTTGAATTTAGGTGATCATTGAATGGCTACCTATCAATTTTTGTCATTTTTGGGCCCTAGTTGCTATGTGAATAATTCTAGGATTGTGGGGCTTGTAGTGTGCGACTGGGATTTGCCATATCAATTTGTTTTTGAGTCGATCGGATCTGGTAGTTGTGTCTAAAAGGTGCCAAGTGTCCGATTGATTTAATCTGGGTGGACCCTACTACCATTAGAGTATGGGATATGTTCCCTAATAAAAAATGTTTACATCAACCTTATAGACCTTGATCACCTTGATCAGACCATTGGTCATTCTTAGGCCAATTGATGGACCCTTTCTTAGCAAGGCAATTGGGCTTTTGGGGCCTACTGCCTTGTATATTCTAGTTGGCTTGATATAAGACTATGATCAAATCAATTTAAAACCTTATGATTAGACAATCCGATCAGTCTAATACTCCATTTGTGATGGCTCAATGGTTCATTCCTATCGAAGCTGGTGAAGATGGTGAGTTAATGACTCTCATATAAGGTAGGGTGCCTAAAGACCAAACTAGAGGAAAGCTAAGACCACACTAGGGCTCTTGACTAAAATTGGGACCCATCCATGTGGATAGTGATGCACCGTGTGCCGCCTGCCATGAAGAAATTTATGATTTTCCATCGTGGGTTAGGTGAAGGAGAGAGAAACAAAATCCCACATCGGGAGTCCCACTCAGGCTGAAATAACCTTTTTGCCTTTAATTTTTCACCAAATTACACGTCCTATCATCCGATCCAACCAACCATAATGCATCACATGGCACTCGCTTCCCAATAGCCAACATGGTCCTTACAGCCTCCTTTAGCACTAGACTTTCCAGAAATTACAAAAGTGTCACCGAAGATACCACCTATAAATAGAAGGGCATCACCATCACTCATCACTCGTTAAGAGCTTCTTCCATACTCAATGAGAGAGTCCTTCTAACCTTAAGTCAGCCTAACTAGGCCCAAACCCTAACCACCAAAGCCATCAAAAAGGCCGATCCAACCCACTCCAATCGATCCTTATGACAATTTGTTCAGCCACTCACCCAACTTTAATCAAGCTCATTCTCATTTGCATTCCATTCTTAACTCCCTACTCATCTAATCACATCAAGTGTATGCTCTATGGCTTATTGGGATACCGGATCCTACCCATCAAAACCTCAATTTGATTGGATTTCAACAGCTTCTCCAAGTAGGTGAGTCCAGATATAAAAGTCTTTCTCGGCCCTTCGCCTGAAGTAGACTTCACTTTGCCATATTGCATATCACACACATCATTATATCATCCATATGCAAGAATTAATCAATCCTTTGTATTTCGTTGAGTCCTGTGAAGTAGAGACTGCATTTTTTTATGATCAAAGAGGGTACATAACACCTTCTCTCTTTGTTACTATAGTCTCTTACCCAGAATTTCTGGATGCAGATCAAGAGTCATTTTAAGGTGGAAAATCATCATATTCTTTGCTTTAAAGTTTCTATAAGGTCTAGTCAATTGCAAAAATCTAACTAATTGACTAATGGTAACTCCTAGTCAAACATACAACATCACAAATCACAATTGAACTAGAAAGTCTAGCGAATCCCGCATGAGCGTGATCCACTAGCCATTCACCATTCACAGTTGGGCCAATTCAAAATTTTGCATCTAGTAAGGTGTAAGCCTAGCTAATTAATGCCTCTGTAAGTGTTGTTGGATCTTCCAAAAGAAAGCCTATACATATGCTCACACTTTTCCTGACGAGATCCACAAGCTAGACTAGTTATGAACCTATGTATACTTCACACTTTTCACGACGAGATCCACAAGCGTCCCGATTTTAGGTAGCCAATTAAAAGCATACCTAGACATATATATCTATCTTATGAAGAATACAGTGAAAAACTTAAACACAATAAATCAATATAAATAATAGAAGTAATTAAATTTAAAGGATGAAATTTTATTTAAGAGGGGTAGATTATAACACCCTGAACTTTTCAATACCCGAGTATTGAAAGTTCTGAGTGTTACCATAAAATTTAACTTAATATGTACAATTGTTCAATACTAATCAAGCCATCCTAACCTTACATTTATTCTCCAACACGAATTTGACTTTAGGAATAATCTTTATTTATAGATCAAGCAATCTGACCGTCGATTTTAAGATAAGATCATCATATACCCAAATATTCTAACTTGTCGATCATAACCAACTGCTTAGTCAAATATGCATTGCTAGATAGAGACATATAACCATTCACTTTGATTTTGAACCACCCGATCATACTAAACTACCTACTTGATCTCTACATCCGCTCGTACACACATCAAGTTGAGATTCTGATCCATTCATCTTATTCATTACCTAATATGCTCAAACCACCATTAGAATTGGAATTTAAGAAACTTACACATGCGAACCAGAAACTCGAATCTAATGATACACATGTTTCACCCCCTAATCACTCTAAAAACTCACCTTATGTTCTTTCGCTTACAAAACTAATCATACATATACCTCTATACACTGTTAAAGTGTCAACCATCAAGTCTTCATATTTTTAGCATGTCATCTAGTTGTCCATCATTTTTGGATATGCCAAATGAGTCGTCCAAACACCATAATAAACTACTCAGTTCGAAGATCTTAGTGCACGTGTCCAAACTAGCGGACAATGTTTTGATTAGATGTCTATAAACGTTACATTAAGCCTCATAATAGTATAGTCCATTAAAATGGTATCTTGGTCATCTGTGAGCGATCAAAGCTCAAACTTAGGCGTTAGAAAGAGCGTGAAAATCACAAACATTATTGGTGAAGTTTCATCTCATTTGCACGGTGCAGTCAGGAGTTACGGACAGTGAAAGTTGTAACAAAGGAGAAGGGAACCTTTGTTTACACCACATCGCTACATGTGAAATTCACATAAAACTTACGTCTGAGTTTCACTCTAACCATTTTGTAACGTGTGGGCCACTCAAGGCTCAGATCTGGTTCATATTTGAGCCCATACCATAAAATAACCCTGATGAATAGAGTTGATTGCTCAAACAAACATTGGAGTGGACCCCACTTAGCCCCATATACATGTTACATCCGAATGAAAGAAAAGGGTATCCGTTACGTAAGTAGTTTCTTACAGAATTTATTACTCACACGTTGACTAATAGTATGGCCCACTCAAAACTCAGATCCACCCGTATTTTGGTCCCTGGCCTAACATCACCCTACAAAATAGATGAACGGTGTTGATCTCCCGAAAGACCACCAAAAGTGGACCCCACCTACACCTATGATCAAATCAAGGTCGGCATCTCTCTCTTCCCGATGTAACAACCCTGATGAAATTGCGGTTTCCGATTTTCCTTCTTCTGGCACTCTCATACGCAACCCATTACAACATCCCAACCATTCAAACTCCTCCAGGGAGGATTCTGATCCAACTCTGGAAATCCAGAAAGATCAGGGAAGCCGCATGCTCCAGATCACCAGCTTTGCGGATGTGGTTACGACAGCGTGTGGAATGTTACCATTCCAAAAAACCCATTGAAGAGGAAAGATATCATGTCCCAAACTTAGAAACCGGGCTCACAAAATTTCTGATAGCCGAATCTGGTGCTGACAGCCTCCATAGAACCCCATTCTCGGCTCTCAGCGCCTATTCGCCAGGTTTCGATCTTGGAATGCTACGAGGAGGATTTCAATGTCAGTTTGATTCGTAATAAGCATAACCAAAGGCATAACCCACAAACAACAACCAAAAACTCCATTACATTTTCACTATAATCAAAAACTTTACAAGTACAATGAGCATAAAGGAAAATACAATGATGATAGACCAAAAGCTCCAAGATAATCTGCCACGTGCTCAAGCCTCAGCGCTGCTGCGATCCAACGTCACCTGCACGCAACGGTCGTGCATAAGCTTATAGAAAGCTTAAAGGGTAATGAAAGTGTGTGCGCAAGTGGTAATGCAATTATGAAGTATCAGAGTAATGCAGAACATAATGATGAAAGCTAAGAATACCATTGGCCATACCAAGGCCATGCGGTGTAAAGCATGAATGATGTCGGCCATACCAAGGCCATGCGATGCAAAATACAACTCAAGCATACAAATCCTCATCTAAGTCTACATATCAATATAGCTCATCTCTGGAATATCATCGGGGTTTAGTACACTCTAAACCAGATCATCGCCCATCACGCACAATAAGGTAAGTAAAAGAGACCTCACTATCCGCCTGCCAATATCGAGCTTAGCTCATCGATAGCTGACCCATTCCTCGAGCCAGTCAGACTCAGCCTAGCTTTCTCCCTACTCTCGGGCGGGTAAGGCCGCACCCCCTTCCAACCGACCACGACACAGTGGAAAGCGCGACCGTCTGGTTATCGGCACTCGGCGCTCCTGTACCCACTCGGTCTAGATGTTGGAGCAACCTCTTGGTACCATAAGGGTTTAGGGACTTTCACCCAGGGATATCTATAGCATCTCATGTAAAACAAAATTTCAGGTATTTAATCCTGCCAACCACGATACGTCTATGGAGGCTATGGCCCCGATGTCGTTAGGGCGTACAGTAACCATATCACACAATCCGAAATGCATGAATCACACTATCCAATCATGCGCGTATCATGCGCTCATGTAGGGCAACACCGCCTAACCGAGGTCCCATAAACAATTTGTCTGAAGGCATATGCTATAATCAGTCACTTCTCATATCAAGCATACATATGATGCGTATGATCATGAGTCATGTAACTATACTAAACATGTAATAAAGTAATGAACTATCCTTACAACGCAGATGGGCCTAGAAAGCCTACACACAACAAGTACGGGCCTTTCAATGGGCCCTAGGGAGAGTCGTAATGCTGACATTTAACCAACATTATACTTGTAATGTGGACACCAAACCAACATTGCTCCCAAGGCACGATCGTCGTAAACATCATTACATAATTCGTGTTGGGATCACACATTACAATGGACCTTAGGTACATCCCATTGGGCCTTAAATTCATCAAATGGGCCATATCATATGAGCCTTATATTCATCAAGTGGGCCACATCAATGGGATGCACCAATGGGCCTTATGTGCATTACAATGGGTCATAACCCGTGGGCCTTAGAATGCATCAAATGGGCCTAATCTTATGGGTCTTATAAGTATCAAATGGGTCACACCAATTGGGCCCCATATGTACATCAAATGGGCCTTAACCCATAGGCTTTAACACATCTCAATGGGCCTTAACCCATGGGCCCCTAATACATCTAATGGGCCTCGACCCATGGGCCCTACATATGTATCAAAGTGGGCCTCAACCATGGGCCATAAGTACATCGAATGGCCTCATAACATGGGCCTTACATCCACATCAAAGTGGGCCCCAACAGACTACCATAGATGCATTAAGATAAGCTTCATAACATGTCAAGGTGGGGTCCACTTGGACTATGGATCTGGCTCATTCTTTATGCCCATGCCATAAAATGGGCTTTCCAAATGGATGGATGGATTGGATGCAACCCATACATCATGGTGAGGGCCCACATGAAGGCCCACTATCATGTATATTATATATAATATATATAAACTATATATAGTATATATATACAATATTACATATAATATAATATTATATATATATATATATATATATATATATATATATATATATACACACACACATATATATACACATACACACACATACACCATCTCACACGTGGGGGTAGGTCCCACCATCAGATCACAAGTGCCTCAAGGTGGGACCCACAACTCTCTGGATGTTTAAGAGATAGAGAGAGAGATTTTGAGAGAGATATAGAGGGAGAGGGCACGTGGCCCCTTTTCACTTTTTTTTTTCTTTCTTTTTATTTTCTTTCCTGACACAATAGAGGTGGGTCCCACGTAGGGCCCACCATTAGAGTATATACAATATAATATAATATAATTAATATATAACATATATAGATTATATGACGTCCAGGTGTAACGTCCAGGCCGTCCAAAGGCCTGGACCGTCACTTGCATTCAAGATGGGTCTCACACGTGGGGTGGGTCCCACGTGGCATGCATCATGGTGGGCCCACCTACATGGACGGACGGTGGAGATGGTGCGCAAGCCACCCTCACTAGGGAGCCATGCCAAGGCCCCCAGTGTTGAAATGAGGTACTTTTCACTTCATCTGCCACGTGAGCTGGGGCCTACCATTGAAACCAGGGACCCTCACTCAATCCGTTAGTGAGCTATGGGTCAGAGTGTAGAAGTGGGTCCCATAGGGACATGGTCCACCGTCCAGAATGGTGGACGGTTTGGATAAGGCACATACATCATAGTGTGGCCCACCAAACTGGACGGACGGTCGTGGATGGGTCCCATGGACCCCATGACCACAACATTGAAAGGAGGTATCTCCACTCGGATTGCCAGTTTGAGCTATGGATTTGGGTGTACATTAGCACCCCTGCTAGGGATCGAAACCAAGACCTCAAGTGTTGCAACGAGGTATCTCCACTCAGTGTGTGGCCCACTGGAATACATGCATCGTGGTGGGGCCATCTAAATGGAAGGACGGTGTAGATGAGTCCCATGGACCCCACGCTAGTCACACCCATGTTAGCACGCACCCATGTCAGTACACACACTGTCACGCCCCAAACTCGGAAAACGAGCTCACAAAATTCCCGATCACAGAATCCGACGCCGACAGCCTCCGTAGAACCCCATTCTCGGCTCCTAGCGCCCATTCGCTAGGTTCCGATCCTGGGATGCTACGAGGAGGATTTTCAATGTCAGTTTGATTCGTAATAAGCATAACCAAAGGCATAACCCACAAACAACAACAAAGAACTCCATTACATTTCCACTATGATCAAAAACTTTACAAGTACAATGAGCATAAAGGGAAATACAATGGTAAAGAAGAAAAACTCCAAAACGATCAGCAACGTGCTCCTGCCTCAGCGCTGCTGCGATCCAACGTCACCTGCACGCAACGGTCGTGCATAAGCTTACAAAAAGCTTAGAGGGTGGTGAAAGTGTGTGCGCAAGGTAGTAATATGAATATGCAATGTCGGAGTAATGCGGAATATGCAGATGGATCCATAATATCATGAGCCATACCAAGGCTATGCGATGCAAGACATGAATGGTATCGGTCATCCAAAGGCCATGCTATGTGCAATGCAACTCAAGCATACAGGTCCTCATCTATGTCCACACATCAATACAGCTCAAAATATGGGATATCACCGGGGTCTAGTGCACTCTAAACCAGATTGCCGCCACATCGCGCTCAATAAGGTAAGTGGAAGAGACCTCACTATCCGTTTGTCAATATCGGACGCGACTCGTCGATAGCGGACCCATTCCTTGAGCTGGTCAGACTCAGCCTAGCATTGCCCCCTACACTCGGGCGGGTAAGGCTGCACCCCCTTCTAACCGACCACGACACAGTAGAGAGCACAGCCAACTGGTATTCGGCACTCAGCGCTCATCTACCCACTCGGTGTAGACGTTGGAGTAATCTCTTGGTACCATAAGGGTTTAAGGACTTTCACCCAGGGATATCTATAGTACCCCATGTAGAACAAGATTTTCGATATCCAATCCTGCCAACCACGATCTGTCTGTGGAGGCTACGGCCCCGATGTCGCTAGGGCGTACAATAACCATGTCACACAAATGCGGAATGCATGAATCACGCTATCCAGTCATGCAACCAATCCTGCGCATATCATGCGCTCATGTAGGGCAACACCGCCTGACTAGGAGCCCATAAATAACCTGCCCGAAGGCATATACTATAATCAGTCAATCCTCATCTCAAGCATACATATGATGCGTATGATCATGGGTCACGAAACTGTACTAAACATGTGAATGAGTGATGAACCATCCTTACGATGCAAATGGGCCTAGACGGCCGAAACACAGCAAGTACGGCCCAGTAATGGGCCCTAAGGAGAGTCGTAATGTGGACATCCAACCAACATTACACTCGCAATGTGGACGTCAAACTAACATTGCTCCCAAGGTACGATCTTTGTAAACATCGGTACTTAGTCTGTAATGGATTTACACATTGCAATGGACCGTAGGTTCTTTCCATTGGACCTTACATATATATCAAATGGGCCATATCTTATAGGCCTTCTATTCATCAGATGGGCCACATAAATGGGTCATACCAATGGGTCTTATGTGCATTGCAATGGGTCAAAATCCGTGGGCCTTGGATTGCATAAAATGAGCTTAGTCTCAAGCGTCTAATATGTGACCAATGGGCCACACCAATTGGGCCCCCACATGTATATAAAAAGGGACTCAACCCATAGGCCTAACATGAGTCAAATGGGCCTAAACCCCTAGGCCTTAATCAAATAAAATGAGCCTAACTTATGGGTCTCAAATAAATCCAGTGGGCCTAAACCCATGGACCCTTTTATAATCAAATGGGTTTAGTCCCATGGGCCTTACAATATATCAAATGGCCTACTTCCATGGGCTTTAAAATTTCAACAAAAGGATCCAATTACATGGGCCTTGAAGTACATCAAATGGGCCTAGTCCCATGGACTTGCAACACATCAAATGGGCCTAAGTTCTTAGGCCTTAAATGAATCCAATGGGCCTAGCCTATAAGCATTTCATAAACCAAATGGGCCTAGCCCATAGCCCTTTTGAAATTCAAATGGGCCTAACCCATAGGCCTAAAATGATCTTTTCAAGTGGATGGACGGTCTGGATGCATCACGTGCATCATGGTGGGTCCCACTGTCCAGTGGACAGTGCGGATAGAACACATACATCACAAAGGGGCCCCACCGTCCGCTGGATGGTGGAAGCCACTCATACACAAGGTGGGTGCAGCCGTGGGGGGTGTCACCGTCCATCTGGACGGTGGACTTAATACATACATTATTGTGGGTCCCATGTGGGGCCCACTGTAGTGTTTAAGTACCATCCGACCCATTCATAAGGTCGCTCGGACCTGGATGAAGGGACCACATAATTTTCATCTTGATCCAAAACTTCTGTAGGCCCCAAAAAATTTTCAATGGTAGAATTCAATTCACACTGTTTCACGTGGTGTGGGCCACCTGAGTTTTGGATCTGTCCCATTTTTGGAGGGGGGCCCACTACTGGGGCGGCCCACCTCATGAGCCGGTTGGATGACAAACAAACATTACGGTGGGGCCCACCCTGAGGGCCGTGCGCCCCTACTGGATGCCCGCCCGCCCGGCGCTGACGCTGCACGCGGCAGCGTGCAGCACCTGCACGTTGTTAGGGAGGGGCAACGTCCCTTTGCAAAATCGAAAAAATCTGATCTTTTTGAGATTTTTCGCACGTGGGGCCCGCTGCCCCAAAATCCGTCCCAGCCATTGCGATCAGTGGTTCGAGGCCGTCCAAATGAGTCCAGAGTTCGAATTTTTATAAGCTTAGGAAGTGAAATAAATTAAAAAAATAGTATTTGAATGGTGAGGATGCAATATTTGGCGCTATGGCCCACCAGGTGCTCCGTTCAATCTCATTTTCTGGCTCAACGCCTAAAATGAGATGGTGAAAGGGATGGACGGTTTGGATTAGAACGATACATCAGGGTGGGGCCTATGCAAGGGGACCACCCAAAAGCTTCCCTTTTTCTTTCTTTTTTTTTTTAAATTTTTGGGACAGGGACGTCCAGCGTCCCAGACACTGGACGATGGACCCTTTTAAAAAAAAATGCATTGTGGTGGGCCTTTTGAAGTGGGCCACCACTGATGGATGATGGGGGGTACAACATGCAAGGTAGGCCCCACTTGAAGGACTCTAGCACAAAATAAATACCTCAAGGTGAGGTCCATTCAAGTGGCCACACAACCACTTGCATAAATAAAATAAAATAAAATAAAATAAAATAAAAGAAATAAAAGAGAGAGAGAGAGAGACATGGAGAGTGGGACACGCATTGTGATGGAGGGACCCCGACATTATGGGCCCTTCCTTGCAATAAATCATACAATAAACGGATCCCTTTGAACATGAGACCATCAAAAATGTAAATCAACGGTGGAGATCCATTCCCCACCGATATGGATGGTCTAGATGACCTTTCTAAATGAAATAAACATCATGATGGGGTCCATGGAGAATGGCCCCATCATGGAACGATCATGATGATCTAAGTGGTCCATCGGCCACATATTAGGGTCCCAAGTGAGATCCACACCATGGATCGGTGGGCCTCACTTGGCCCATCATAAAAATAAGAAAAACTATCCTATAGAGGCACCCACCGTCCGATCTTCTTCCTCCTAGGGGTTTCTTGGCACCTTAGCTTCAACTTCAATGGATGAGATGAAGAATGGAAGGTTGAGATGGGAGATGATGGGGTAGGAAGGTGGGCCACTTGGAGCTTAGGACTTCTTGCAAAATTCCATACGTATGGAGTCTTAAAATTTTTTTTGTTGCTTGAAAATTTGAAATGAGAAAGAGAGAGAGAGAGAGAGTCATGTAAGGGAGAGAGAGAGAGTGATGGATGGATGTGGTGAGTGATGGTTGTGTAAGAAAAGCTTAACTTTTAAGGCTTTTGTGTAAGAGAGGTATGGGTGGTGA
Source organism: Magnolia kwangsiensis (assembly GCA_037074715.1). Taxonomy (NCBI): domain Eukaryota; kingdom Viridiplantae; phylum Streptophyta; class Magnoliopsida; order Magnoliales; family Magnoliaceae; genus Magnolia; species Magnolia kwangsiensis. The sequence goes on from CM073583.1 coordinate 46,109,281, forward strand.
AGACTTTTGTAGCTTTTTGTGTAAGAGAGGTATGGGTTTGGAAGACTTTTGTGGTTACTTGGGAAAATAAAATAAAGTGATGTGTACTTGACATGTGATGGCTTGATTGATTGATTGATTGATAGGATTGATGTGATTGATGTGACACATCATAGAGATTTCCTTGGGTTTAGCAAACCGCGGCGTTTTCTCACACCGAACATTAGCCCACATCTCTTGACCAGGGTATCGCCTCGGCGCGCGAGTCGCGGCATCGGAACCGCAACGACGGCGCGGTCGCTATGGTATTAGTCTCGGGTTGAGTCGACTCGGGTTGTCGTTATATGAATCAGGGTCGTGCGTCGATATCGGTTAAGGGTCGAAGGTTGTCAGAATTCGACCGGTAAGACCGCGAAAGTCTACGGAAAGGTACGGACCAAGATACGGGTCTTACACACACCATGTTAGTACACACCCCAAGTCAGTACACACTCCATGTTAGCCACTTCAACAGGGATCGATACCAAGACCCAGTGTTGAAACGTGGCATCTTTCACCCGGTCTACCACCTGAGCTATGGGGCTGGGTGGGCCCACATTAGATCACAGTCCACTATCAACCAACCCCACTGTTAGCCACCTTAAGGTGGGTCCCCTATGGATGGTTGGGATGGCATAAAAACATCATGGTGCATCCCACATAGATGGGGTCCACCGGTAGATGGCATGGATGACATACACACATTAGGTGGGCCATAATCATAGAAGGAGAGAGAGAAAGAAAGAGAAAGATACCAGCAAAGATGGAGGGGCCCTGCCACTATGGGCCCCTCTTTAATACAAAGCCTACATCAAGGTGGGTCCCACTACATGTGGCCCTTAAATCAAACAAATGTATAAAAATAAAAATCCAAAAATCACCCACCGGCTTCTTCTTGCACCCTTGGCTTCCTTATCTCCTTAGCGTCGATTCCAATGGAGGAAATGAGGTTTGGATGGTTGAGATGGGAGATAAAGGGGTAGGAAAGGTGGGCCACCTTTGTTGCTTGGGAAGGCTTGGAGAGGCTCATACGTATGGAGGTTTCTCTTGCTTAAAAAGGAAATTTTTAAGAAATGAAATGATAGAGAGGGTTGTAAAGAGAGAGGAGTGATAGGTGATGGATGTGTTGATGTGGTGAGTGATGGGTGTGTAAGAGATTTTTGACTTTTGTGGCAAATGTTGTAAGAAAAGTATGGCTTGTGTAAGAACTTTTTGACTTTTGGGCTTGTTTGGGAAAGGGTGAAAGGTGATATGTACTTGACATGTACTTGACATGTTGAGATTGATGGATTGATGGATTGATGGATTGATGTGACAAGTCATAGAGATTCTCTTGGGTTTTACAACGCGCGGCATTTTTCTCGCACCGAACGCTGGCCCATATCTCCAAACCAGGGTATCGCCTCAGCGCGCGAGTTGCGGCATCGGAACCGCAGCGACGGCACGGTTGCTATGGTAAAGGTCTTGGATTGAGTCGACTCGGGTTGACGGCATGTGAATCAGGGTGGCGCGTAAATATCGGTTAAAGGTCGAAGGTTGCCGGAATTCGACCGGGAAGACCGCGGAAGTCTATGAAACGGTACGGTCTAGGATACGGGGCTTACAAAAGACCTGGACCTTCGATCTGGTGGCCTAGCAAACATTAGGAAAGTAATCCGGACCACCCAGTTTAGCCAGTTCGAAGGATGGCTGACCGTGATGAAAGCTACTATTAACACAAATCATCTTCTCCGTCAGGAAGATGATGGCCAAAGAAGGTCGTCCGACCTCAATTATCCAATCTCATCCGATCATAACAATGCCCAGAAGTCTGAAAGAAGAATTATGAGAATGAAAGAGAGAAAGAAGAACATCACAGTCCGATATGGCCAGCCGAACGTAGATGCATGCGGTTTCGAACTGTGTGTAGCAACACTACACATTGTTGTAGTTAAAGTTGGAAACTCCCCTCCCATGTGAAAGCCTTATCCAAAAACTATATAAGAGCACCTCCTTACAGGCTTTCCAGCACAACAAATAAGAGAGAGAAAAGAAAGGGAAAGAAAGAAAACGAGAGAGAAAGAAAAGAAGAGGAGAACGGTGCTGGAATCAACACCCATGATCCATTATGTTCAACAATAGCCAGGATTTGTCGGAGCCATTCCAACCAACCACCGGCAACGAAGAAGAAAGGAGTGAATGTTAGATCGGTGCTAATCTAGCTAGTCGAAATGAATTTAATGTTCAATCCCGGGTTGAATCCAACATCTCAGAGGGCACAATGTAGATTATCTAAAGGCCGAGTTTAACTGAGTCGACTCAGCAAAGTAATTGTCAAACTATGGGTTTCATTATTGAGTATAGTTGTTAAGCAAGGTAAGTTATTCATCTAAATAATGACTGATTTAAGTCCTTTTAATTTGATAAATAATTAAGCTCAAATCTAACCTTAAATCACAAAATACATCTTAGAATAAACCTCAACTATATAGGTTTTGTGGCACATTGTAGAAATCGAGTGATCAAGTCCAAAGCGTGTCCACAGACATCTAACAACGTTAAAGGAAATTGATTTAAAGAGGTGAGGGAGTCCTTTAACCTTACAATAATTTAAGTTAATATGTTTTATCTTGCTTTTTACATGTTATGTTTTCATGTTATTAAGATTCTCTCTCTACAATTGTTTAATTTACCACTAACAATTATTTATCCTTTAGAGATTATGGTTAAGGTGTGAATTTAATTATGTATGATCTTTATTAATTTATAAGGGGCGATGGATATAATCCTTGCTCTTTGTTGAGTTGGCCATTACTACTCTCCTCCTTATTTATTAGCCTCACACTATCTACCTTTATGGCTTGGGCATGTGTCCTGTTATTCCAAAACTCTCATGATTCAGTTTACATTCTCTTTGGTGCAAGTGATGTGTTAAAGATATTAAAACTAGTGATTCAAATATTTTATCACGGACATAATGCACTATGGGTAGAGACCCTCTTCGTCGACGCGTAATTCCATGGGTTTCGATAGTGGTGCACAAATCGGTATAAGTAATTGCAATACGTATTACATCACTTCCAGGATTGGATGTTGCAAATAGTCACTGTCATGCCCCAAACTCGAAAATCGGGCTCACAAAATTTTCGATCGCCGAGTCCGCGCCGACAGCCTCCGTAGAACCCCATTCTCGGCTCTTAGCGCCCATTCACCAGGTTCCGATCCTGGGATGCTACGAGGAGGATTTTCAACGTCAGTTTGATTCGTAATAAGCATAACCAAAGGCATAACCCGCAAACAACAACCAAAAACTCCATTACATTTTCACTATGATCAAAAACTCTACAAGTACAATGAGCATAAAGGGAAATACAATGATGAAGAACAAGAACTAAATGATCTGCAAAGTGCTCCTGCCTCAGTGCTGCTGTGATCCAACGTCACCTGCACGCAACAGTCGTGCATAAGCTTATAAAAAGCTTAGAGAGTGGTGAAAGTGTGTGTGCAAGGTAGTAATATGTACATGCAATATCAGAGTAATGCGGAATATACAGATGGATCCATAATATTAGCCGTACCAAGGCTATGCAATGCCAAACATGAATAATGTTGGCCATAACAGGACTATGCGATGTAAGATGCAAGTCAAGCATACAATCCTCATCTAAGTCCACATATCAGTACAGCTCAAATCTGGGATATCACCGGGGTCTAGTACACTCTAAACCAGATCGCCACCTCATCGCACGTAATGAGGTAAGTGGAAAAGACTTCACTATCCCTCTGCCAAAATTGGGCTCGACTCGTCGATAGCGGACCCATTCCTGAAGCTGGTCAGACTCAGCCTAGCTTTGTCCCCTACTCTCGGGTGGGTAAGGCCGCACCCCTTTCCAACCGACCACGACATAGTGGAGAGCGCAACCATTTGGTATTTGACACTCAACGCTCATTTACCCACTCGGTCTAGACGTTGGAGTAACCTCTTGGTACCATAAGGGTTTAGAGACTTTCACGCAGGGATATCTATAGCACCCCATATAGAACAAGATTTCTGATATCTAATCCTGCCAACCACGATCTATCTGTGGAGGCTACAACCTCAATGTCGCTAAGGCGTACAGCAACCATGTCACACAATGCGAAATGCATGAATCACACTATCCAATCATGCAGTAAATCATGCGCGTATCGTGCACTTATGCAGGGCAACACCGTCTAATCGGGGTCCCATAAACAATCTGCCCGAAGGCATATGCTATGATCAGTCACTTCTCATATCAAGCATACATATGATGCATACGATCATGAGTCATGAAACTATACTAAACATATTATAATGAAATGAACTATCCTTACAATACAAATGGGCCTAGACGGCCTATACACAATAAGTACGGGCCTAATAATGGGCCCTAAGGAGAATCGTAATGTGGACATCCAACTAGCATTACACTCGCAATGTGGACGTAAAACCAACATTTCTCCCAAGGCACGATCATTACATAATCCGTGTTGGGGTCACACATTGCAATGGACCTTAGGTACATCCCATTGGGCCTTAAATATATCAAATGGGCCACATTCAATGGGCCTTATATTCATCAAGTGGGCCACACCACTGGGCTGCACCAATGGGCCTTAAGTGCAATTCCCATTGGGCCTTAAATATATCAAATGGGCCACATCCTATGGGCCTTATATTCATTAAGTGGGCCACATCCATAGGCCGCACCAATGGGCCTTAAGTGCATTGCAATGGGTCATAACCCGTGGGCCATAGAATGCATCAAATGGTTCTCAACCCATGGGCCTTATACATATCAAATGGGCCTACTCCCATGGGCTTTAAAATACATCAAATGGGTCTAATCCCATGGACCTTGGAATACATCAAATGGGTCCACTCCCATGGGCCTTAAATTACATCAAATGGGCCTAATCCCATGGGCCTTGGAAAACATCAAATGGGTCCACTCCCATGGGCCTTAAATTACATTAAATGGGCATAATCCCATGGGCCTTGGAACACATCAAATGGGTCCACTCCCATGGGCCTTAAATTACATTAAATGGGCCTAATCCCATGGGCCTTGGAACACATCAAATGGGTCCACTCCCATGGGCCTTAAATTACATTAAATGGGCCATATCCCATGGGCCTTGGAACACATCAAATGGGTCCACTCCCATGGGCCTTAAATTACATTAAATGAGCCTAATCCCATGGGCCTTGGAACACATCAAATGGGTCCACTCCTGTAACACCCCGAAAATCGAGGGTCGGGTAGAAACCCAACTCCCAAGTTCCAGAACGTCACTTATGCAACATAGATAATGATAAATGCATGTTGTCTGTAGAATGGCATTAAACAAGATTGAGACTAAGCCAAAACAGCATATCATACTCCAGAGACAGTTAAATTAACAAGCGGAAGACTGATAAATACATAAAATATATAATTGATTGTAAGTCTTCAGAGTGTGAACATGTTACCAGGTTAATTAAATACATGTATACTTCAAAAATGGAAAGAAAAGAATATACATGAGTGCTCTAAAAATATAAAATGACAAGTGTCCAGACATCTACTCAACCTCCCTGTAATCCCGTCGATCAGAACACAGAGGAGAAGTCCTCCTCATCATCATACAAGTCCAGCTCCGCTTCTCAAGCAGCGCCATCATCTGTAACTAAAATAGGGACTGGTGAGTGTCCGAAACACCATCCCGTAACATGGGAATGAGTAATCAACTCAATGGAATCATAGAGCAAAGATTAGTATGTTATCAAATCAATCACGCGTTAATAGTAAAACAATAAATCAAACATTCCTAGATATTGTTATCAATGTATGCATGAAATGACATGATGGATGCCCTCACCGATATACTCCCTCATACGACACCATCTCACGCCCACGACATGCTTTCTTCCCACAGTGCTCCACATCTTCCAGGCACATACAATGTGATATGGATAATGATTACCGGGTTGTTATTAGTCCTTTTCATACAGCAGGATTGAGAATCTAAGGTACTTTGCTTATATCAATCCCAACACAGATCCTGTCTAGGGTCGTCACTCATAGAAATCACATACGATGTTATAGTTTGTAGGTCGCTGCAAGGGCTGTCAGGGCTTTTGCTCGCACTCGTTGTACCTCTCCCCCATCACCTTATCAATACAGGCCTAGTTATATCCTTAAGACTCCATCAAGACTCGTCGCCCCCATGCAGTGTCAGGATAAACTCAAGGTCACTACAAAGGGCTCGTCACCTGATCAGTGTAGGCCGACAGTAAGAATATAGTGTCCCATACCACCATAATCTGCTCAGAGTAGGGTGCTCACTGGTCACTATGGGGAGATTTTTGGCCCCAGCGTAGGCCGATAGCTCGACCACGGTGTCTCATACCACCATGCCCAGCTCATGAGTCTTTATGGATCAAGGTACCATGGTTAATAGGATTTTCAATGGTAAGTTCAGTACCCTAGGTTCAAGCAGTTATGACTCATACATGGTGAACATACAAAGGCCAGTCGGGTTACTTGATGGGCTGGATTAGTACGAGCGCATCTCAAGCTGAATGACATGAAGTGCATGAAACACTTCGTGTGGCCTAACCACTGCCGCCAACCCAAAACACGACTCGCGTTCATCGACGCGTCCTTTGTGGTACATAGAAACCAACCACGAATTCAATCCATTACCGACTGCCTGGATTAGGTCATAGCCCCAAGCATTTGTAAACCAACGTCAGTAAACACATGAGAGTAACAAGAATGCATATAAACAATACAAGCATGTTGTTATAGTTTATAACATACCACATTAGCAAATCCTCCAACACATGCATTTCATATATATAATGAAATCAATACATATAGCCATCATGATGGAATTTATATACATCAGCATATAAATTGAGAATTCAATCTCAAAACTAATTCACAACATCATTTTACTCAATACATACTAATACAAACATTTATACAAACACTTAGTCTACACACTTTAGTCCACATAGCGTATGTCGACCCAAAGTGCACATTAGGGAGAATCTCTTCGCCAAACAGATTATACACGCATACATAATATCATAACACGATGAATTTACATGTCAAGCATTTCAGCAAAATACAGACGTATACAGTATTTTCTATAAATGCCTAAAATACCCTAAATCTCATATTTACTGTACGTTTACGAAACGGAAAACGGACAGCATGTTGTACATGTCAAACGGCATTACCGTCGATAATCTACTATTAAACGACATTGAAAGCTTTGAAATCAGTCAATCAAAGTTTCTAAAATCCTCACCTTTTGCCCTAGACGAGTATCGTTTCGAACGGAACGTATACGCTTCGTCAACAGCGTAGCGGCGACCTAATGCACAAGATGTATAAGCTACTTTGATATTTGAATCAATGGAATCTTAAATTAGCAAGTAGTTAGGGTTTTTCTTACCTAGGAGTGCGTTGGAATCGCCGAAAAAGTGATTGGAGTGCGGTGCTTCGATACGTGCAATAGCTATAGCAAGTGGCAGGAGAATCTCTCCCACACTCTCAAAATCTCTCACTTTCTCTCTCTCTCTATCTATGGTTTGTTGCAAATTCGGATGGGAGGGATATGTGAGGGTTTAAAGCCCTTATATATGCCAAAACCTTCCCAAATTAGGCTTGGGAACAAGGTACACTTAAGTTATAACCAAAACGGAACTTTTCCGATCCAAAAGAGTGTTTCGAGAGGTCCCCTTACCAAACGCGGTCGGACTTAAGCTCATGGTCACTGGATCTTGCTCACACGAAGTTTTCAGACCGGTAGAGTTCCCAGATCGCACGTGGCAGTCCAGTTTCAGTTCAACGGTCATCGTACCTAAATCAGGTCCACAAGTCTCATGATATGAAAGAGAAATTTTTCCTAATCCGAGGGTGTAATTTGGCTGAATTTTGACGGTCAGAACGCTTAATAATAACGCACTAAGTCACGTGCCAGATTTGGATTAAAATTTTCAAATCTAACCCCTTTCTCACTCTCTTTACTCCAGGCTCAATGAAATAGCCTCTGAACGTCGGTTGGCCTTGATTTTCGAAACGATTGTCAAGTCCAGCCAAGCGGTCATAACGGTCTAAGATGGTAGATATCGACCTTCCGACGCGCGGTCTAGATCCAATACGAAGTTTCAAAGGGTTCCCGAGAACAAACCAGTTTAGAGTTTGATCCTGGATTTTAGGGTAACGTAACGTCAACGATTCTACAAGTTTTGGATCTTGTAGAACGTATTTAAAGTGTTCAGGGACAATTTCATAGCTACTCTAGTGTAGCGCTAGCTAACTAATGCTTAATTTCTAAAGGAATTAATCCTAAGTGATTTCTTTGATTTTGGAATTGGGTTATGAGAGGTTACCAAGGTGTTATGGTTGACCCATTGCCTAAGGACGTCTAACCCCAAGTTGGCAAAAATCTAGGGTGTTACAACTCCCATGGGCCTTAAATTACATTAAATGGGCCTAATCCCATGGGCCTTGGAACACATCAAATGGGTCCAATCCCATGGGCCTTAAATTACATTAAATGGGCCTAATCCCATGGGCCTTGGAACACATCAAATGGGTCCACTCCCATGGGCCTAGAGGCCTACTGAAATGTTTATTTGCCATTCAAACTGGTAAGGGGCCCACTGTAATGTTTATTTGCCATTCATACTGGCAAGGGGCCCACTGAAATGTTTATATTTTTATTTTATTTTATTATATTTTATTTAAAACGGTGGGTGTTTATTCAACACTGCCGCCTGTAATGTGGGCCAGCACACATCACGGTGGGGCCATACACATCACGGTGGGGCTGGGATCCACTAGCCATCCAGCTACTGCTGGACGACGCTAATAAAATGCATGCATCAGGGTGGGCTCCACCGTCTGCCTGGACGGTGGAGGTAAAACACATGCATCACTGTGGGTTCCCATGTGGGGCCCACTGTAATGTTTAAATGCCATCCAACTCGTTGACAAGGTCACACGGACTTGTGTGAAGGTAAAACACAAATTTCATCTTGATCCCAAACTTCTGGGGCCCACAAGAGGATTTTAATGGTAGAGGTTCAATTCCACTGTTTCCTATGGTGTGGGCCTCCTGATCAGTTGATGGGGCCAAAATTTGGAGGGGGCCCATCTGAGGAGGGGGCCCACCACATGAACGGCTTGGATTTCATATATACATCATGGTGGGGCCCATGGCAGCAGCCGTGGGACGCTGCCCACCCGCCCGCCCATTGCACGCAGCAGTGTGTTGCTGCTGTTGCGGTGTCAGAGAGCCAGAGGCCCTCTCATGTATTTTTTAAAAAAACTTGAAAACTCATTTTTCAGGAGTTTTTCGCATCTAGGGCCCGTAACAAGTAGATCCACCCTATCCATTGGCTTCCCTGGCTTAAGACAAGCCAAAAGAGTCCAATGTTGAATACTTTTGGCCTATGAAAAAATTTAAAATAATTTATAAATGGTAAGAATCACTGTTTTGAAAAGTATGGCCCGCCCAATGAGCGGATTAGCTTCATTCTTTGGCTCAACGCCTAAAATGATATGAGAAAGAGGATGGACGGCCTGGATTATACTCATACATCAAGGTAGGGCCTATGCGAGTAGGACACCCCTAAAGCTTGAAAAATAAGCTAATTTGTGTTTTTTTCCACACCACGTCTAGCGTCCACGGACGCTGGACGTTGCACTATGGATTCATTACAGGTGGGCCCTGCTTAAGTGGGCCACCTCATGGACGATGATATGGATACAACACATACGAAGTGGGCCCCACTTGCAAATGGTTAGGATAGAATACATGCCTCATGATGGGGTCCATTCAAGTGGGCCACACAACCGTATCATGATCTAAAAAAAGAAATGAAATAGAGAGAGAGGGAGATAGAGAGAGAGTGGGACACGCTTGTGATGGAGGGCTCCGCCACTATGAGCTCTCCCTTGTAAAATAAATCATACATCAAATGAATCCCTTAACACATGAGACCACCAAAATCGAAATCAAAGGTGGAGATCCTTTTCCCACCAATATGGACGGTCTAGTTGACCCTTTTAATGTAAGGAAATAAACATCATGATGAGGTCCATGGAGAATAGCCCCATCATGGAATGATAATGATGATCCTAGTGGACCATCGGCCACATCTTAGGGTCCCAAGTAAGATTCAAACCATTAATCAGTTGATCTCACTTAGCCCATCTTAAAAACATGAAAAACTACTATTATCTAGCACCCACCGTTCGATCTTCTTGCTCTTATGGGTTCCTTAGCTCCTTAGCTTCGATTTCAATGGATGAGATAAGGTTTGGATGGTTGAGATGGGAGATGAAGGGGTAGGAAAGGTGGGCCACACTTGGAGCTTGGAATGCTTGGAGAATTCTCATACGTATGGGGTTTTCCTCTCTTACTTGGAATGGGTTTGAAAATGAGAGAAAGAGACTTGTAAAGGGAGAGAGAGTGATGGATGATGGAGTGATGGATGTGGTGGTGATGGGTGTAAGAACTTTTTGACTTTGTGGCACTTTTGTGTAAGAGAAGCATGGCTTGTGTAAGAAACTTTTAACTTTTGAGGCTTATTTGGGAAAAGGTGAAAGGTGATGTGTACTTGACATGTGATGTGATGGGATTTGATTGATTGATGGGATTGATGTGACACCTCATAGAGATTCTCTTGGGTTTCTCAACGCGCCGCGTTTCCTCGCACCGAACGCTGATCCATATCTCTTGACCAGGGTATCACCTCGGCGCACGAGTCGTGGCATCAGAACCGCAGTGATGACGCGATTGCTATGGTAAAGGTCTTGGGTTGAGTCGATACGGGTTGACGGCGTACGAATCAGGGTCGTGCGTAAATATCAGTTAAGGGTCGAAAGCTGTCGAAATTCGACCGGTAAGACTGTGGAAGTCTACGGAACGGTACAGACTAAGATACGGGTCTTACAGTCACTCCATAAAGAAATTTTGTCACATAATTCATCTGATTCATGTGTTGTGTCACCTCGAGGCATTCACATAAATCCACGGTAACGTTGGATATGCCGAAAAATCTCTGTAGTGTGAGAATGTGAGGCTAACCGAATTTTCTATAAATTATATTCCACATTGTGATGATCAGTACGTATGATGAGCTGTACACACTCTACTAGGCATGCATTTATGTATACATTGGTTGCGCATACTGATACCACTCGTAGTGGTGGGGTATGAGACGAATCAAAACTCTTACATTACTTTTATGAATTTCTTGAATTATCGTAAATCTTAAAAGGATAACCATCACTATGAGTAGGGCATTGACCCCCTCCAACCGTACAGATGATGCAGGTGATGTACAGATTGAAGAGTTAGAAGACCATCTCCATATGAAAGATTATACTAATTGAATAAGAAGATAGTTTTATGATTTAGTTATATTTCTGTTACAAACTCGATAATGTAATAAGCTTTCATTGAAAGAGCATTTGATAAATTGTTAAATTTTTTACTCTAATGCAATGATAAATACAGTTGATTTACTCTCGTAAATGGTTAACATCATGAATGTATCTGAATGTGATCTAAATGGAAAAAAAAAAAGGTGTGATTTTGAAACATCTAATTCATTCAATTATTAATACCCGATTTTCTCGAGCATGAGTATAAACTCTGACGTAAAAATTCGGGATGTTACAGTTGGTATCAGAGCATGAGAATGAGATTAACTGGGTCTGAGGGAATGGACCATCATAAGCTTTACGCGACCGGGATAGGATTATGAAGTAGATACATATACTCAATTGAATTCACAAAGGAACTAGGAAGTCGAGGAATTAGAAACCCATATTTAGCTTCCCCATTGGAAATATTAAGTTCAACGTGAAATTTAGAAACTATGAATCTTTGTACCCCAATAATAAATCTCCAAAATTCTGAATAAACTTATTCTAAACTAAAAGTCATCCTAAAATAGGGTCACAATAAAGAAGAACAAGTTTCCCTAATGGGAATAGATACTTTAATTTATTCCAGGATTTTTGACTATTGCAATGAAATTCTGACATGTTATGAAATCTCCACTAGTTGTAGAAAGAAGACACATCAAAATTTTTAAAATTATTTCTAATAGATCACATAGGTCACCATAAACCTTCCTCAAAAATTTCATCTTAATTGGATGTGTACAAAATTCCATAAAAATTTGACAGTAGCAAAAATTAGTAGAAATTGCTACTAGACAACAAGCTTTTATAGAACTCACAAGGGTGAAACACCCCCCCAAACCATGAAATCATGCCTTGGAAATTTTTCTAGAGTCTCAAGAATAAGTCATGGGATTGGCCTCCAAATTTTGAATTAATCGGACATATGGATTAGAAATTAAAATTTTAGGATTAATAGGCTATCAATATAAAATGATTTTTGAAATTTACAACTGTTCATATAAAAGATGACACTAAAACTTAGGTTCAATGGGGAATGGATAATTTGGCCTATCCTTTATGAAACCTAGGATACTTTTATAGTGAAAATAAAAAATAAATACAAAATTATCGTATTCCCCAAGGATTTAGAATGATCGAGACCATTGATTTATGGAACCATATTTAAGTAAGGCATTAGCAGTTTAATCCAATTACCAAATCTCAGGGTCAAGATTTTCATTTAAGGGGGTATATTGTAGCGTCCCGATTTCAGGTAGCCAATTAACCGATTTTAGGTAGCCAATTAAACACATACTTAGACACATATATCTATCTCATGAAGAGTACAGTGAAAAACTTATACATAATGAATCGATATAAACAGTATAAGTAATTGAATTTCGGGGATGAAATTTTATTTAAGAGGAGGTAGATTGTAACACCTCGAATTTTTAATACCCAAGTATTGAAAGTTCTGAGTGTTACCATGAAATTTAACTTAATATGTACATGGGTACGATACCAATCTAGTCATCCTAACCTTACATGTATTTTCCAGCACGATTTGATTATTGAGAATAATATTTTTTCATAGATCAAGCAATCCAACCATTGATTTTAAGATATGATCATCATATACCTAAATATTTTCACTTGTCCATCATAACCAACCGCTCAGTTAAATATACACTGCTAGATAGATACATATAACTATTCACTTTGATTTTGGACCACCCGATTTTACTAAACTAGCTACTTGATCTTTACATCCACTCGTACACACATCAAGTTAAGATTATGATCCATTCATCACCTATAAATATGCTTAAACCACCATTGTGTCTACCATTTATCTGAGTGGTAATAATCTTATAAACGATTTAATAGCATATAAACATTGGATGCAAATTGTGTCCTACCCAGCCTGTCTCTAGCCAGAGATTTGTGTGGGGCCCATAGATAGAGACATATAACCATCCACTTTGATTTTGGACCACCCGATCATACTAAACTAGTTACTTGATTTCTACATCCGCTCGTACACACATCAAGTTGAGATTATGATCCATTTATCACCTATGAATATGCTTAAACCACTATTAGAACTACAATATGAGAAACTTACACATGTGAACAAGAAAGTTAAATTTAATGATACACATGTTTCACCCTCCTAATCACTCTAAAAACCCACCTTGTGTTCTTTCATTTATAAAATTGATCATACATATACGTATATACACTGTTAGGGTACGAATCATCAAGTCTTCATATTTTTTGCAAGTCATCTGGTTATCTGTCATATTTGGATCTGCCAAACGGACGATCCAAACATCAGAATAAACTACTCAGTTCGAAGATCTTTGTGCAAGTGTCCAAACTAGTAAACAATGTTTCAATTAGATATTTATAAACATTATATTAAACCTCAAAATAGTATAGTCCATTAAAATATTATCTTGGTCATCTATGAGCAATCAAGGCTCAAACTTAGGTATTAGAAATGGCGTAAAAAATAACAAATATTGATGAAGTTTCATCTCATTTGTACGGTACAGTTAGGTGTTATGATCGGCGAAAATTGTAACAAAGGAGAAGGGAACCTTTGTTTACACCACATCGCTATATGTGAAATTCACGTAAAACTTATGTGTGAGTTTCACTCTGACGTTTTTGTAACGTGTGGGCCACTCAAGGCTCAGATTTGGTTCTTATTTGAGCCCCTACCATTCCAATTATACGCATCCAAACAAGCTAAGTTTTTATACCGGGAATACATAAAATCATGCATTCAGATAAAATGAAATGCCTCTAAGAAATTACAAGAAGTCATTTGGGCACGGGCAGCTCTCCTATCCTTCAAGTGAGAAAGCTTTGATAATCTTGTAGAGTATGAAGTTTGATATACCTACATTAAGAAATTGTTCATATGGCAAATAATGATATCAAACTAAGGTAATGGCCTTTGATTTGTTTCCTTAACGTATTTGACAAACAAATGATCATTAATTAAAGATTATGATTATTAAATGGAATTAAAATTTAAATGATGACACAATTAAAGTGTATCCCACCACTTAATGGTAGAATGCTTAAATTTCATATAAGCCACCAGTTCAACTCCAGATTATTATCAATTAAATTTCCACTTTCACCGGCTTCACCACTCCTTTCTCCAACATTCGCTGAGGTCTCTCCATTTATAAAGGCTCTTATATATCTTTTTTCTTATGAAATCATCTTACAAGAGGCTAAATAGTGTATTAGAAACTAGGGGCCATAAATTAGGGTGGCCGGTCTGCACTCCTATCCGTCCATCGTGGATTTAGTAATAAAGATGAGGGAATTTGGGAAGAAGCATAAAAAGGTTGCCGAATGGGATCCAAATCGCGCGTACGACGTCTTTTTTTAGGCAGTCGCTTAAAACGGACTCGATTCCGTAACGGCGCTTTCAGTACGGGGAGCGGATTAGGTGTTACCTGGGTCACACCTTAGTGGGTGTTACCCGATCATGTGGGGCCGACCCTGATGAATTTTTTGTATATCCATGCCGTCGACCTATTTTTTTCATCTGATTTTAGGAAGTTATCCCAAACCTTACGCAGATCCAAATGTCAGGGAGACCACCCCACTGAAAACGAGTGGTGAATGACCATTAAAAACTTTTTATGCACCACAAAAGTTTTGGATCAAAACTTTTTATTTCCCCTTCATCCATCTTGGTATGTTTGACATTATCAATGGGTTGGATGGAAAGTAAACATTATAAAAACTTTTTGATGGGTGCAAGAAGTTTTTAACGGTGGAGCATTCAATCACCACTGTTTCGTGTGGTATGGCGAACCCGAGATTTGGTTTTACTTAATGTTTGGGCCCGCATTGTAAAATTGGTTGAAAAAACAGATGATAGCATGGACACACAAGACATCATCAAGATAGGCTCCCAAGTCATGCCCACTAACACCTAATCGGCTACCTCATGTCAGCAATGGGAAAAGCTCTATCAGCCCCTACCGTAGTGCATTTGTTTTCCTCCATGCAGTCAACTCCAAATCCAAGGCAGGTGGCAACCATTAAAAACTACCTAGGCCCAATGTAATGTTTATTTCCCGTTCCAACTGTTGATTAAGTCACAAGAACCTTGACGAAGGTAAAATATGAATATCAAATTGATGCAAAACTTTTGTGAGCATTTAATCATCACTTTCCTATATAATGACCTGCATCATTTTTTAGTTCATACCTTGAAATAAGGAAGAAAAATAGATGGACAATGTGGATAATACACATACATCATAGTGGAGCTTACGGAGCTTTTCTACTGTTGCTGCAGCCGTCTCTGCCAAATCTAGGTTCACTTAGAATACCTAAACTATATAGGCCAACCATATTTTTATAAGTAACTTGACTAGGGCGAGCTTAACAGTCCTAGAGAGAGAGTGAATAGGACTATGCCAAATAAAAATAAACTTGCTGAAATAATAAATAAATTAGGAAATAAACTCTCATTAGTATTAAAAAATTGATTTAAAATTTAATTCGTAAGACAACCTACATCCAAAATAAAGTTTAGGCAAGATAATCTTATTTCACAAACAGTCGTAAGGATCAAAATCTCAAACCAAAGCAAGATCTAATAGAGCTATTTATTATAAGCATTCACCACATTTGTATAAATAAAATTACAATCATTCTCCACATATACAAAAAGTAAACATTCACCACAAATACCAAGAATTATAATGGTTCGGTGTGTACACCAACTGTCTCAAACAGTCACACCTACTCCACTCTCAATAATCACAAACCACGTGATATTGACTTTCACTATAAACAAGGTTTTCACAAGGTCACCTTAAAACCTGATACAGTTGTGATTTTAAAGAGCTTATCATAAACAAAAACCCCCATACTAAGATTTTCAGGCTATTTCAGTCAAAATCAACACAAAAAATTTTCTGGCTATCTCAAATAAACTAAAAATAAAGAATAGAAATGTACTAATCTTCTTCTTGAAGACGTATCTCATGAAGTAGCCTGTATAACTGCTTCGCTTAAAGTAGAATATTCAATGTCCAGTAACACAAACAATGGTTCTATGTTGTAGATTGATTTTAAATTAATTCAAACCAAAGGCTACTTATTTGAATTCCTAATATCTCAAAGAAGAGTGATTATTCTCTTTAAAAAACAATATTCATAAAAAGAGATCAAGGAATCAAAACAAAAGGTTATTTAAATAAAATATTAAAATATCGTGCAATAGCTTGAAGATAGTGGGGACTTCTCTCTTTCTTGGTGAAGGCTTTTACTAGCTTGGATGAGTAATTTCAGATTAAGAGAAGACCTCTATTTATAGACTGAAAAGTTATTGCTTCGACTCATCTAAGGTCTCCTTTGACTCTTCTAAGATCTAACCTAATTTCAAATTTTGAGTGCGATCAGATAAAACTGTTCTTCGACTGGTCGACGGTCCTGCTCGACTGGTCGAGGTTCCTATTCGACTGGTCGAGCATGGGCTTCGACTGGTCGAGGGTACCAGATTTTAGTTGTTGGACTTCGAGTCGAGCAACCCTCGATTGGTCGAAGATCCCTCTTCGACTGGTCGAGCAGTTTGTTCGATTGGTCGAGAAAGCAACAGAAATATCCATTTTTTAGAATATAAACTTGGACTAGTCGATGACTTTCTTAGACTAGTCGAGCCACAGCTTAGACTAGTTGAACCTAGGTCTAGACTAGTTGAACTTAAGCTTAACTAGAGTATAAAAACCCATATAAGTTTGTCTATTGAAAGCACCTAAATCTAATGTCTTTCTAGGTACTATTATACTTAAGAAGACTAGATATTGAAGTTTAAGACTTATTCTTCTTCTTGAATCTTTAACAGAGCATAATAGATCTTCTACTTGAAGTGTATTGAAGGTGGAGCTTGATCTTTTACTTGAAGTATAGTAAAACTTGAACTCATTTTAGCTTGAACTTTCCAACTTCATGACTTGTACTTAAGCTTGAACTTTTCAATTTCATGACTTGTACTTTCTATCTTGATCCACGTTAGACGAACTACAACACAAGCTGTTTTGTCTAAATAAAATTTGACAATCAATGGTGTGCTTTATACAATATAGCACTTGCATAACTCTAGTCAGTGCATCAGGCTAAGGACTATTATTTAAACCATGCATATAAAAAAAAAAGGTTGGTGTAAGCCCCAATGGGCTGCACCAAAGGTCATAATGTAAACCTCGATTGGTACTACCACACCAGGACCAAGCTACCGACGAACGGTCCTAGCAGGGCCTTTGTGGGGCCCACATTGATGCATATTTTTATCTATGCCATCTATTTATTTTATGTAGACACCCCAACCCAGGCCGATAAGTTGATTGAGTTTGAACAGATGGATGGACGACTGAACCCCAATCCTAAAGCCTAACCGTAGAATCCTAAACCCTAGGAACCACAATCTTAAAGCCTAACCCTAAAATCCTAAACCCTCGGAATCCCAATCCTAAACCCTAAACTCAGCTCATTCAATCCAGTTAACCCATTCAGCCTAACCCTAAACCTTAGGAACCTAAAACACTAGAACCTTGAGTTGGCTCGGCAAGTCAACTCACCCGATCGGCCTACCCAACCCCACAACACAGTCAACTCACCTAGTCAGCCCAAAACTCAGCCAGAACTCAAGCCCAAAACCAAGCCCAATCAGAGAAATGGCCAAAGCCTTAAAGCAGCAACTCTTACATTAGATCCTCTACATGCTTGGAGGATGCTGCCTGCCAAAGCAGGAAGTCCAAGTAGGGACCGGTGGCTGCCAGGATGCCGCCGGCCATGTGGTACTCCCCCTCTTTAGGGCAACGTCCTTTAAGCATATGGAACTCCCTTTTTTAAAAACCTTAAGTGTGCGGTTGAAGTGCATTTACTTCAATGCTTATCTCCATACCCAAAATTACCATTTTACCACCTCATCGACCCATGAGATAATGCCATGTGGCAATCTCTAATCTCAGCCATTCAACCACCTTTTACCCTTAGGATCACCAAAAATTATAAGAAAACAAGGGTTGAAGACTATAAATAGCCCCCTTCCCTACTCATTTCAGGCATCCACTGTCATTTCTAGAAATCCCTTACCCTTAGCCTCAACCATCCCTTCACCAAGGAGAGTGAGAGTGTGAGAGAGAGAGCTCAACCCTGGTCTAGCATAGCCTAACTAGAGTCCAAGTCTCCTGAGCGACCTAAGTTCAAATCTGAGCCACTTAATGTAACCTTATGATACTATTATTCATCCATTCGTTCAAGCTTCTATCAGTTTCATCAAACCCAAGCATTAATATCATGAAAAATTCATTCCCCTCTCAACTCCTCTGATCCTCATACACATCGGCATCATAGTAATTTTTTTACTATTTTCTCACATCTAACTGGCGGGTGTATGCTCCGTGGCATGCCGATATAATTGGATCTTGCCCACTATAAACATTATCCAGTTAGCCGTCATTTTAGCATATACATTCTATTCGATCAATTTCCACTGTATATGAATGGCGAGCGTATGCTCTGAGATCTCCTAATATAATCACAGCAGGTCCACCAAAAACATTATCTAGTTGTCGTTGTTTTGTCAAAAGCATCCATATAGCATCATAAGCATCACATACATATATGTTGCATGTAATCGTTTCGAACGTATGCTCTATGGCTTGCCGATATAGTCGGAACCTACCCATCAGAAATTCGAATCAATCAATTACCACTACTATTTCATCGCATTGCATTTACAGCACGTGAGAACTACCCCTTATTCTTCAGAAGTTAGTCAGTCTTGTGAAGTAAAGACTGTACATTTATATAGGAACGGTAGGTGCCTAACACCTTCCCTCTCTGTAACTGGGTCCCTTACTTGGAATCTCTAGATCGTAAACTTGTGAGTCATCTTAGGGTTAAGGATCATTGGATCCTCAATCTTAAGCATTTATATGGGGTCTAACCGACAATAGAATTGTAATAATTGGTTAGTAGCAACTCTGGTCAAATATCACACTCTTTTAACCCCATCACAAAAGCCCGAGAGAGAGGCAACTAGTAGAAAGAGGAGAGAAGATCTCCCGTACCCTCAGGGAATCCGCCCTCCATGAAAGACTATAAGATTGAAGACTCATAGGAATGACAACTCTGCTAGGAAACTAAATTAAAGTGCCCTTATTTGTCAATTAACGTGACGGTTGAGTCAAAGAGTCAAGTGATCCCCACATGGAAGACTATAAGATTGAAGACTCAACAAGGTGAAGGATGCTAAAGGTATTTCAAAGGTAAATTAACCCTCACATCCCATGACCAAAATACCTCAAGTAATTATCCCTTTACAAGTGGTCCAATCTTACCTAAAACCAACTAGGAAAACACCTTGGTAAGGTTAGAAAAAGAAAAATCAAGTTGCAAGCAAATCTGAATAGGGAAATGTATTTTCTATAACAATCGATGACATCAAATACTACTCGATGACATCGAACACTGTTCGATGTCAAGTGCCCCAATTTTTCTAGCAACCAAACCTATATTTCTAAAGAAATTCTCGATGACATCGAACCTATCTCGATGACATCGAAAAATAGGCACTCAATGCTCCAACAAGCTCAAAAGGTAAATCAGTAAAAATCTCGATGAATCGAACTATACTCAATATCATCGAATTTCAAAATTTGATGACATCGAAAATGGACTAGTTTTGTCCAGAGAGTTTTTAAAGAAAATCTTGAAATCTTCGTCGAAATGCCTTCGATGACATCGAAATTCAAATTTTGATGACATCGAAGAACATTCGATGACATCGAAAAAGTGAACCAAATTGTCGAGCAAGCTCCAAGCAATTTTCAAAGAAAATCCCGATGACATTAAGCTAACATTTGATGACCTTCAATCGCATCAAACGTCACTCGATGACATCATGCAGATCTGTACAACACATATATGAAAATCTTAGTGTAGCCAGATGTGTTTGCCTTGTGTAGGCACATAAGGTTGTCTTGCGTAAACACCTTAGTTAACCTTATGTAGGTTGTAAAGGTTCATAGTTAACCTGATTTAAAACATTGGATAGTGAAATCCGGTACACTTATGGGTTGAGTGTGTCTGCCCGGAGTGGAGTAGGCACGTAGTCGAACCGCTATATATCATTGCATTTGGATGAATGATTGTGGATGTGTTTGAAAAGGCCTAGCTATATGTCCTAGAGGGGGGGGGGGGGGGGGGGGGGTGAATAGGATTATGCCAAATAAAAATTAATAACAACAGAAATTAAAGGAATATGATAGCCAACAAGATAACTAAATAAACCACAATGCAAGATTGTAAAGCAACCTCAAAATTCAAATCTTGAGAGGTTGATACAAATGTTGTTCTAAGGACAACCTTACACCAAAAACCAGAGTTTGTAGTAGGAAAACCTGATTTCTAGAAAGGTCTTTGTATCAAGTCTCAAACCAAATAGGAATAAAAAATAAATACAAACTGCACTAAAGAATAACTTGTAATCACAAATATGTATTGTTCTAGGGACAACCATGCACCATAAAAATGATAGGGCAACCTTACTGGAACAATCCAATATCAAGCTGATAAATGAATAGTCAGAAATAAATTCTAAACTATTACAACATTCCCCATAATACTTGAAATAAAAGATTACAACAATCACAACCACATGTACATCCCTCAAATGAATAAATAAAGATATGAAATAAAAACCATTCAACCACAACACAAGGGATTATAGTGGTTCGCCTGTGTGTTCACTAACTGTTATACAACAGCCACACAGAATGTTACTCCACTCCTAATATCCTCACATAGGGGATATTAGCGTTCACTACAATGTAGGTTTTCACAGGTTCACCAAAAACCTTTACAATTATGTTTTTGTCTATGGGCTTACACAATTAAAAAAACTCCACTTATGAGTTTTGCTGGCTCTCCTCAGATAACAAAAGCAACGAGATTTTTCTGACAAATCCTAAAGATATATGGGTTATGTATTCAAAGTCACTTATAAAAGATATATGGATTATATATCCAAAGTGACCTACTCTAAAGGTCAACCTAAGGTTAGTCATACCTTAATAGTGAAGTAAGGACATTGAAACTTGAATACTAGTGACCTTAAGAATCATAAAGATTGAGTTCTTAACCTTGAGATCTTCAGCTTGAAAAACTTCTGAGAACTTGAACTTAAAAGCTTCTGAGATCTTCAACTTAAATAGCTTACGAGAACTTGAAAGCTTCTAAAATCTTCACCTTCGAGATCTTCAACTTGAATAGCTGTGCTTGTCTACTTGAAGCCAATCTTGTGTCTTGAATAGATCTTTTGTTCATCACATAAACAAGTTTCAAAGTAGTGTCTTTGTCACCACAAATTTGACAATCACAAGGGGCTATTTCACTATAGCACTTATAGTGTTTTTCTTGTTGTCTGATACTATGCTTAATTTATGCACATTACATATTTGATAAAATGCAACAAAGACATATTTCATTGTCTTATTTTTTTAATTATGCGTAATTGTGAATTAATCCTACCTACTAATGATTAGAATTTGATATTTGTATTAAGTAGAATTAATATTTTTTAAAAGTCCTATTCACCCTCCTCTAGGACAGTTAGACATAATTCCATACTTTAATTAGCGGTCTAACCGCAATTTCATTAACTAGTCACACTAGTTGCGACCTAACTTGAAAAAGAAGATCTTATAGATTCATAAAGAATACATGTTCTTGCATATCTACATCTACATTCATACTAAAAGAATCTAAAAATTATGCCTCCAAGAGTCAAGCATCCTAAAAAAGCCTCTATTATCACAGCACAATCTGAACCAGATCCTAAATAACTATGGCCTACCACGAAGAAGTAGTTATCTCTTCCTCTGCTCTCAATATGCAGGAAAGCATTCCCCCACAACTGCATCTAATAGGATCAATGATATTCTCTTAAATCCAGGAGGTGGTCTGGAATACAAAGATAATGCAAGAAATGATACACCAGCTCACACCAATGTATGTTCCAATATCCAGCACCCAAGTTGCCCAACATAATAACCACATCAATCAAGGCTCATGTAGGACTTCTGAGCATTTTTTGGAATTCCTATAGACCACCTAAGAGCATTTTATAGAACCAAAATTTAAAAAATATGATGGTACAGATGTCTTATAGACCACCTAAGAGCATTTTGTGGAGAGATGAATGTCGTGGCAGACAATGACAGAGCATTGATCTGTATATTTTAGAAGTCCCTAAAAGGTGATATGTTAGACCGGTACACGTCACTAGACTACCATTGAATGAAAACTTGAAAATAACTTTCGCAAGCATTCATTAACCGTTTGACGTACAATCTTAATGTAGCGCTGAAAAGAGCAGATCTTGTTGCCTTAAGGCAGAGGGATGATAAGTCATTGTTTGCGTACATTGGACAGTGGTGGGCTATGACCGCTAAAATGAAGACACTCATCAATGACGATGAGAAAACCTTATCTCACATCCATGTGATAACTTCACCCAACTCATTCGCACTGGGGAACAAGTTGAAGTCAGAATAAGGGTTGAGATGATCTCCCCTTGGTGGTCTTATCAGGCCTCCTTGATAACACCAATAGTGGAAGGAATGCCTACTGAATGTGACAATGGTGACATTAGTGTTCCTGTCCCTCGTCCAATAGAAGAAAACGATCTTATTGCCTCTACTAAGGATGCACCAATCACCCCTCGGCAGGGATAACATCAACGACAACGACAACGACAACAACAACCAAGATAGAACCTGTAGTACCCCAATCATGGGTGGCAAATGGGCATGATCCTGGAGCCTAAGTAGTTCACACCAATAGGCTGAACATATAGTGAAATTCTAACCACGCTAGCTCAAGTGAAACTTCTTACCCTAATACTGCCTAATGCCCCACCAAATCCTTTACCACCAACCTTTAATGAGAATGAGTATTGTACATGCCATCAAGTCAGGGGTCACACAATGGATCATTGTTTTACCTTAAAACATGCGGTTCAAAACTTAGTCGACCAAGGAAAAATTACTATTGTGACTTTTGACACAACTGTGGACAACATACTCTAGAATCACCTACCATAACATCAAGCGAGTCCTAATATATCGAGCACCTATACCATCAATATTATAAGGAAAGAATCCCATCTCCATCCAGTCCAATTTGTCTATACCATTGACTCTCGTTTGAAGTTTGAACCCCTCATCCTACAAGGGGCACCCCCAACCAGTCCAATCTCTATATCTCTAAATATACAAGGGGCATTTCCAGTCAGTCCAATCTTCGCACCCTCAGTCAATCAAGGGAAAAACCTCCCCACTCCAACAATCAACTAGGGGCACGCCCTGTCTGTCTCAACACCAATCAATTAAGGGGACAACCTTCCCGCTCCAGTAACCAACTAGGGGCACACCCTATTCGTCTCAGCAACCAACTAGGGGCACACGTGCCTGTCTCAGCTTCAACCGACTAGGGGCACACCTTGCATGTCTCAAATTCAACTAACTAGGGGCACACCTTGCCTATCTTAGCTTCAATTAATTAGGGGCACACCCTGTCATTCTTAGCTTCAATCAACTAGGGGCACACCCTACCTGTCTCAACTTCAATCAACCATGGGTGTACTCTGCCAGTCTCATCTTCAATTAAACAGGGGCACTCCCTACCAGTTTCAGCTTCACACAATGAGGGGCGTACCCTACCAGTCTCAGCTTCAATCAACCTGGGGCACACCCTGCCAATCTTAACTCTAACCAACCACATGCACACCATGCATGTCTCAGCTTCAACCAACTAGGGGCACACCCTGTGCCTGTGTCAGGTTTAACCAACCAAGGTCACACCCTGCCTGTCTCAGGTTCAACTAACCAGGGGCACACCCTACCTGTCTTAGCTTCAATTAACCAGGGGCACACCCTGCCTGTCTTAGCTTTAACCAACCAGGGGCACATCCTGTCCGTCTCAACTTCAGTAATCAACTAGGGGCACACCTGACCTATCTTAACTTTTGATCAACTAGGGGCACACCCGACCTGTCTCAACTTTTGATCAACTAGGGGCACACCCTACCCGTTTCGGCTTCAACAATCAACTAGGTGCAGGCCTTGCCCACACCGCTTACTCTGTCAGCTACGCAAAACATGTCCATCAACAACCAGGGACGTCTATCATCCATTCACAACCACAAAAATAAGAGACGGAAGGAGCCCGTCCTCTCAATCATTGACGTACATTTCTCTAATGAGGACATCCCATACCATAGTCTCGAGTTTGAGACTATGGATTGCATTCCTCTTGCATGTCCCATCAAATCAAACTACGTCTTTCTTCCTGACGAGCACCAATTCTTCCTGATATTTAGGCACAATGATAGGGGCCCATTTATTGATCCCTCTAGCCCTGCCTCCTAAGGGGAAGGAGTGCAGGACAGTAACAAAATCATAACCCCATACGGTAATAAGAGTCAATGTGAATAGCACTTAGCTCTCCAAGCTGGATTAGGCAACCCCTAGTTCACATTGTCATCTTGTTCGGTGTCCCTTACAAAAAAAAAATCAAAAATTTCAAAAATCCAAAACACCAAGTATTTCAAAACTCAAAAATAAATAAATAAAATAAAAATAGATATTTGTAAAATTCTAATAATAAAAAATTCTCAAAACCTAAAAAAAATAATTCAGAAATGCTTTTCAAAAATCACAAGCAATAAAGTGCCAAGTCTATCTGTTGAAGCGTTTGAGTATGAAGTCAACTCATATGATTTTAATTTAGATTTGGATTTTGAACTAAAAGGTTAGTACAAAGTCGATGACGTGGAAGATGATGAATCGACTCTCGAATTAGAGGGTCTCCTCAAAAAGTTCAAAACCAAAAGTCAATGTCATCCTGAAAATTTCAAAATTGTAAACCTAAGATCTCCTGAAATACTTAAGGAAGTATGCATTGCGAATCCTTATCTCCAGAAAATGAGTAAAGAATGATCAAATTCTTAAATTCATGACTGCCCAATCTTGCATCCTATGAAGACTTGTTTAGATTTGATCAAAAACTTATCAATGAAGCCTGTCAAGTAAAACCTACAAAGAACATTCTTCCATTCCACGTCAAAAATTATTTCAACTGTCAAGAGCGCATGCATTGGATCCATGGGTGTACTTTGAAACTCTACAACATATCAAGGTCTTAGACATCTTCTATGCAAGATATTGACATTAACATAAAAGTCAGCCTAACACCATTTAACGGTCATGATTTAATACTCGTGAAGATCAATACTTCAGAAAAAATGAATGGAGGTAGCATCCCGCATATCACACAATGACACTCATGAAGAACAACAACATTAGTTGCTAAAGGATCCCACATGTCATAATCATCAACAATAGGATGCCCTTTGTGAGTCCAAAGATGGACGAGCTCCTCAAGAAAACTAGAAGACATGAGGTCACTTTTGTATGCACTTTAGGCAAATTGGATATCCGCACATACAACTACAAGGGAAACTCTTTACAAGCTAACTTATGAAATGGATGCAATCCTACAAGTTCAAGTTAAAATCTCATGAAGAGTGAAGCCAAGGAAAGAAAAGTCAAATTGGGTTTATAACAAGAACTATTGCATTTTTCAGAATCAAGGGACAAGTTCAGATACCACATGAGATGGCCCAATAATTAGAAGAGTTCTTTCGGAAGGCACCCTCCAACTCAACCTGGGGTAAGGATTTTTCAGAGCCCATCAATGTCAATAACATGTAAGCTTATCTTATTATGTCAAGATTTACAATAGCAAAGCTGAAGTCAAGTAACCAAAGCTAGTCATCTTGAGAATCACTCCATCAAATTCCCAAATAAGTGCTTCAATAGGAAATGGTTAAAGAAAAAAAAAGGAAAAAAAGAAAAGAAAAGAAGAAACGAGGAAAAAATAAGAGCGCTCAATCCTAGATAGGAAAAAAAAAAAAAAAAAAGAAAGAAAGAAAAAAAAAATCTAACCCAAGAAACCCATCCCCACTCAAATCTCCTTAGAATGATCTAAGCTTGAGCCAACGGCTATGCCATCATGACTCAAGACAAGGAAGGAAGAGCTACCGGTCGGTTAGATAGGATGGAAGTTTGATCCCTCCATTGTTAAAGAAATCAAAGAAAAAGAAAAAAGAAAAAAAAAAAACATGCCTAAGAAAAATGGATGAAGTGAAAACCCAAAAAGGGTGCTTCGAGTAAAAATAGTAGGCATGCAACGGACTTGGTGAAAATTTGAAAGCGCGCAAAGGGTAAAAACAACAAAGCTGCTAAGGGGCAGGTAAGATCAAATACTCAGAATGTAGTGAAAACCTGAAGGGTGCCACGGGAAAAAATGACAGACTAGTCAGACGTAACTAAAACTTGAAAGAGCAATATGGACAAGAAAAAAAAAGTAGGTACATGAAAGATCCAAGGTAATATGAAAATTAAACAGATGCAAAGATGGTAGGAATTGTAAGGCCCGTATCTTAGTCCGTACTATTCCTAAGACTCTCGTGATCCTCCCCGTCGAATTTCGATAACCCGCGACCCGTAATCGGCATTTACGCCCGACCCTAAGTCACATTCTGTAGATCTGAGTTGACTCTACCCGAGAATTGTACCATTGCAACCACATCATCGCCGTGGTTCTAACGCCATATCCTGCACACCGATATGATACCCAGGCCAGGAGTTATGGGCCCACGTTCATCTCAAGGAAAACACTGCACATTATAAATTCAGAGAGAATCTCTATCCAATCCATCACATCAATCAATCAATACTGGTCAAGTACACCTCCCATCACAACCCATCCCTCTCTTACACAAGCCATCCCCAAAGTCAACCCTCATGTCACTCACACCCATCACTTACACCCATCACTCACCCATCCATTTTCATCGCATCAACCTCTCTCTCTCTCTCTCTTTCTCAACCCATTTCCTAAGCAACCCGTGGGAGAAAACATCCAAGCCCTTCCCAAAGAGAACCCCAAGTGTGGGCCACTTCCTACCCCTTATCTCTCATCCTAACCCTTCAATCTTCATCATCCTCCATCAAAGTTGGAGCCAAGGAGCCTAGCATTCCAAAGGGCCTAGAAGATTTACAATCGGTAGGTGATTTTTTAGGATTACGTTATATTTTGATGATGGGCCAAGTGGGACCTACCGATCGATGGTACGGATCTCTCTTTGGACCCTAGGTGTGGCCGATGGCCCACCATGATTCATATGATCATCCCATGATGGGGTTATTCTCCATGGACCCCATCATGATGTTTATTTTTCCTTTGAGAAAAGGTCATCTAGACCTTGCATTTTTGGTGGCAATAGATCTCCACCATTGATCTTTTTATGATTTAGGACCCACATGATTTGGGACCCATTTTGATGTATGTATTGTATTTACATGGCTCACCTAGGGAGGGCTCACAGTGGCAGAGCCCCTCCCCTCCATCGTCTCTCTCACTCTCTCTCTCTCTCTCTCTCTCTCTCTCTCTCTCTCTCTCTCTCTCTCTCTCTCTCTCTTCCTGTTGCGAACCACGTTGATGAATGGATTAGATCCACACCATCCGATCGTGGACCCACTATGATGTATGTACTTTATCCATGTCGTCCACTTATATGGAGCCCACCTACTAGACGTGTTTCATCCTGACCATCTAGATGGCGAGCCTGGATGAGGGAGGATACAAATAGCAGCTTAATCCAAACTGGGTGGGCCACACTGATGTGGACCCCACCCTAAGCATGTGTATCATGTCCAAGCCGCCCATCCAGGGCTTGGACGTTGGGGCTGCATAAAAAAATAAAATAAAATAATAATATAAATATAAATATTATGGTGGGACCCACCTGCTGTGGAAAGCAGATTGGCCGGTGTACCTTTAGCTGCTATATTGACATCAGCAAGTTCAGTAGGTCTAATCATGAGGTATTGTTATATCTAAACCATCCATCGACGTGTGGCCATCCACGTGGGACCACCGTGATATATGTATTTTATTCCCACCGTCCATCTGGATGGTGGGGACCATAATGATATATGTGTTTTATCTACACCGTCCATCTGACGATGTGACCCACCGTGGTGCATGTGATTATCCACACCGTCCACTGTTTGGGATGGTGGGAATCCCACCTGCGATGTATATGTTTTATTCACACCATCCATTTGTTTCATCTAGCCGTTCATCTGGTGCTACAGTGCAAATCAGTAGCGTCCAGACTACCAGCTATCTGGACGCAGGAACAACATAAATATTAGCTTATTCAAGAAGGTGGGCCACCCATACATGGACCCACCTTGCTCTATTAGATCAACACCGTCCACCCTATTTCTAGATCATTTTAAGGCCTGGGCCTCAATGACCAGGCCCAGTTGGTGGTCAACAGGTTCACCTGCTGCTGGACCAACGTCCAGCAGCAGCTGGGGGGAGACCCACCATGATATATATGTTTTATCCTTGACTTCCATCAGTTATTTAAGGCCCATGGGATGTGGCCCAAGGTGATGTACATGAGGCCCATGTTTAAGGCCCAAATGTGATGTATATGATGGCCCAAATAAGATTTATTTGAGGGTCAGGTGATGAGGCCAATTGTGATGTATTTGAGTGAAATGGCCAAGCTATATGTCCGGGGGGGGGGGGGGGGGGGGGGGGGGGTGGGTGGTTGGGTTAAAAAGACTATGCCAAATTTAAGATAAACACAGCGGAATTAAAGAAAATAGATAACCAAATAAAGAAATTCAATATTCAACATTGAAATGAAAGACACTCTCAAAATTCAAGTCTTGAGAGATTGATACAAATGTTGTTTTAATGACAACCTTACACCAAAAACCAAGGGTTTATGATAGGACAACCTTATTTCTAGAAAGGTCTTTGTATCAAGAACTCAAACTAAAGAGGGATAAATAAATGAATGTATTAAATGTAATCTCAAATATTGATTGTTCCAAGGACAACCATACACCATAAGAATGGCAGGGCAACCTTACTAGAATAAAAAAAGAAACTGAATCTCAAAGCAATAAAGGAATAGCAAGAAGTAAATTCTAAACTATTATAACATTCCCCACAGTGCTTGAATTAAAATGATTACAACATTCACATCCACATATACATCCCACAAATAAATACTAAAAAATATAAAATATAAATCACACAACCACAAAACACAAGGGATTATAGTGGTTCGCCTGTGGGTACACCAACTGTTAATAAACAGCCACACAACTACTTCACTCCTAATATCCTCACACAATGGATATTAGCGTTCACTATCAAAATTGGTTTTTCAGGTTCACCCAAAACCTTCACAATTGTGTCTTTCTCTGTGGACTTACACAATTAAAAAAACTCCACTTCTGAGTTTTCCTAGCTCTCCTCAGATAACCAATACAATGAGATTTTTCTGACAAATCTCAAAAGTAAACCAAAAGAAAATAAATTACTGAAATGTAAAATACCTGAATATCTCTTTCATTGTAGCAGCCCAGAAGAACCAAGTTGGAGTAGAGATTTGAATGTCCAAGTTCAATGTCCAATACTCACTTTAGAATGGTTCTGAGTTCTAATTGATTTTAAGTTAAACCAAATGGGCTAGCTTTAATTGATTTTGATTCCAGAAAAATGATAATCAAAGTTGCTCTTTTCAGATTAGATTGGAATACAAGAAATAAAATCAATTAACAAAGCTAAAGAAAGAGAATATTAAATATGCACACTTAGCTTAAATGGAGCACAAACTTATCTCTCAGAATGTCGAATTAAATTATCATTAATTGTTTTAATTATTCTGAGATTCGTGTTCTATTTATAGGTGATCAAATCATGTCTTCGACTGGTCCAGATAGATCTACGACTGGTCGTAGAACCAATAAATATTTAAAAATTTGGGCGCAATAAGATAAGGCAGTTTCACGACTGGCGTAGGTCTCCCACGACTGGTTGAAGTTAGCTGAATTTCAACACTATACTTTGAGTCATAGGTCTATGACTGGTTAAAGAATCAGTCAATACTGTTCATAAGACTAGTCGAACAGTATCCAGGACTGGTCGAAGCCTAATAGAAAATTTTTAAATTTCGCAACAAACTTATGACTGATCCAGGAAATTCTTAGATAGGTCGAAGCAGTGCTAGGACTAATCGAGCAAGACCCAGGACTAGTCTTAGAACAGAGCAAACTCACCTATATAAACTATATGAGTTATGTATCCAAAATGACCTACTCTAAAGGTCAACCTAAAGTTAGTCATACCTCAAACGTGAAGTAAGGACATTGAAACTTAAAGATGAGTGAGCTTCGAGAATAATGAAGCCTGAGATCTTGGTGTAGCTTGAACTTGAAAGCTTCATGAGATATTGAACTTGAAAGCTTCATCTTGATCTTGAATTATACTTGTCTGGAACTAAAGCGTACATACTTGCATTCTTGAGTCTTGACTTGAAAACAATGCTTGTCTATTGAAGCCAATCTTGTAAGACTTCATGACTCATCATGTCTTGAGTAGAGCTTTGTTCTTCACATATGCAAGCTTCATAATAAGATACAAATGGTGTCTTTGGCACCACAAATTTGACAACAAAAGGGGTTAGCAACTATAGCACTTACAATCTCCCCATTTGTCAAATTAGTGACAAAACACACTCAAGATATATTACATAAAACAGAATATCTGATTAAAGAATCATGCACCAGTTGTTATCAACCGGCACACATGAACCTGCAAATCAATATTCAACATGCAGTCCACCTCTACACATACTCCTCCTAAGTAACATATATCACAGAAAAAAAAAATACAACTCTTCCTCATAACATAGGCAACATTCAAGCATTAGACATCCATATTCAACCATATTCAACATTCTAGCATTAGACATCCATATTCAACATTCTAGCATTATACATCCATACTCGCCCTTTTTGTCACAATAGGATAAAGGAAGCACAGAACAGATGGCTGAGGAGTAATAAAGAAAGAGATAAAAGAGAGGTAACAAGACAAGATATTACATAAGCAACACACATAATTCATAAACTGAGCTAAGTCAAAGATAGCTACATTCTCAAAACCAGTTAAGCTAGCGCAAGAGTAATAAAGTTATTACATTCTAGCAAGATAAAAAGAGCTAATCTGAGCCAGATGAAGGAGCAGGGATGGAAGGATCAAGTTGATGTATACCCTTGTTCAAGCGCCTTAGATATTTACGCATATATTTGAACTGTAAATCATGGGTAACATTCATATTTTCCATCTTAATATTTATATTCTCAACTTTCTCTTCCAATGCACGTAAACGCGCATCAAACTCCAAAGGTTTAAAATCTGGATCATTAGCTGAATCAGATTCAAGTTCTTCGAAAATATCATCCATGTCAATGTCATCAGGAGGAAGATTACCAGCTTCTTCCTCATGTCCAGCTTTGGCACCACCAACCCCATCACCTTGACCAGGAAGGTAGTCCAGCTTCATCTTATTGATATTAGAATTGTTAAATATAAGATGATGGATAGGGGCCTCTCCAACAGGCATATCGACTAACATATGCATAGCCAACACAGTCATTAGATAAGTAAAAGGGATGTCACTGTGACCTGGATGGAGTCGAAACTGAATAATGGAATAACAAATTAAGGATGGTAAACAGACATGAACACCTCTAGCAACAGTATGAAGAACATGAATTATGAAGGACGTGAATTCAGATTTATTACTCGATCTAAGATACAAGTTGGATACAAAAATCTTGTGAAGAACTCCACATTTGGATAATAAAAACCTTGAGGGGAGCGCATTCCCTTTATGCGTCCATTGAACGTCCAAATTGCATAAGGTTCTAGTGAGCATACGTTTTTTAGTTTCTGAGGTCTTTTCAGATAAGGTATGGATAGGAATGCCCCCATCATTCACAGGAATTTTCATAAGAGCTGAAATCAAATGACGATCAACGTCAAATGGTCCTTCTCTTGTGGCTATTTTGAAAGTTAAATTTTCTAGTGAAAACTTACTTATACAAGTGAACATGGACTTGGCAATGGACTGGTATGCTGGCCCACCCTAATACAATAAGTTATCCCAACCTACAGCTTGGAGCATATGAAAGATATTAAAAGGAGCAACATGATTAATATCAACAGGATGTTCAACAATAACGTTACGCAATCTGATGTCCCGAACATAAGACGGATTGTCCTCGGAAGCCCGAAGATGACGCTTAGTGATAGGGGCTAATCTGGAGAAAGATGGACCATGGGATGTTGTCTTTCTCCCTCTAGAAGTCATTTGCAACAAAGATTTCGAGAAAACAAGGAGTTGCAAAGGATTGAGAAGAAGGTTTCCTCAAATCATATTTTTTAAAAGAAAAACCCCAAATTACAATGAAACTTGAAATAGACAACTTCAAGGGATAAATAAAAGTAATCTAGACACAAATCTACAAGAAAAATGCAAATGGAGCACTAACCTTGAAGATTTTAAAAGATGGGTTTGACTAGTCATGTGTCGACTCGTTGGTGAGTGAAGAGGAAATGAAGAAGATGAAGTGTTTTCCCCAAATTTTAAGAGATTCACACAATTCACGACTGCTTGTGGATGTACACGACCGATCGTAGCAAGATTGGTCATGTATATTCACAACTGGTCGAGTACCGGCAAAAATTCTGATTTCTTGCATATTCACAAAAATTGAAATCTAAACTTAGCAAATATATACAATATGATACAAATAGGCATAAATAGTCATTTTAGAATGCACATGCCAAGATCAAATTTCATTTTGTTAAACTTACTTTTGTTGAGCAATTTAGTGAAAATGTTAGCACGTTGATTCTCGGTAGGAATATATTTCAAAGATAACCTTTTCTTCCAATAATTCATAAATATAATGAAATCTAATGTCAATATGCTTAGTACGAGAATGCTGAATTGGATTTTTCAAAATGTTTATGGCACTGGAATTATCACAATATAATAACATAGAATCCTGTTTAATTCTATAATCACTTGGCATGTGTTTCATCCAAATAAGCTGCTTACATGTATTACCAGCTGTGATATATTCAGCTTCAGCAGTTGAAAGTGATATAGAACTCTGTTTCTTCCTAAACTAAGAAACTAAATAGTTTTTTATATAAAAGCAACCACCACTGGTTGATTTTCTATCATTAAGATTACCAGCCCAGTCAGCATCTGAGTACCCAGCTAATTGAACATTAGTCTCATGTGGATACCAGAGACCGAGATTAACAGTACTTGCGACATATCGCATAATCCACTTGACAGCAGTCAAGTACGTTTCTATAGGATCAGACTGATATCTAGCGCAAATACCAACACTTAGAGTGATATCAAGTCTACTAGCAGTTAAATACAATAGACCACCAATCATACTCCGATATAATTTCGGATTCACATTCTTACCTGCAGAATCTTTTGAGAGTTTCAAAGTTGTACTCATAGGAGTATCAAAATTCTTACCATTCTCAAATCCAAATCTTTTAATCAAATTCATAGCATATTTAGATTGAGAAATGAACATTCTATCAGGTTGTTGTTTTACTTACAACCCAAGGAAATAATTCAATTCCCCAACCATGCTCATTTCAAACTGAGATTTCATCAAATCTGTAAACTCAATAGTCATGTCAATACAGGTAGATCCATAAATGATATCATCAATATAAATCTATACCATCAAAATGTGATCATTATATTTTTTAATAAACAGAGTTTTATCAACACATCCCATTTAAAAATTATGGCTTAATAGAAACTTTGTTACTTTCTCATACTATGCCCTAGGAGCCTGTTTTAAGCCATAAAGTGCCTTTTTAAGACGATACACATGACCAACATTCTTAGAGTCTTCAAAACCCATAGGTTGTTCAACATGGACTTCTTCATGCAGATCACCATTTAAAAATGCACTTTTCACATCCATTTGGTAAATCTTAAACTTTCTACAACATGTAATGGATATAAAAAGTCTAATTGATTTAAGACATGCTACTGATGTAAAGGTTTCATCATAATCAATACCTTCAATTTGAGTGTAACCTTGTACCACTAGCCTAGCCTTGTTTCTATTTATATTGTCAAGCTCATCAAACTTATTTTTTAATATCCATTTGGTTCCAATGATGTGTTTATCTTTAGGTCTAGGTACGAGATACCAAACATCATTTCTCACGAATTGGTTAAGCTCTTCTTGCATCGCAACTATCCAGTTTTCAACAGCAAGAGCTTCTTTTACATTCGATGGTTCTATCTGGGATATAAAACATACGTAATTACATATATCCTCAAGTTGTTTACGGGTACGAACACTAGTGAGAGGGTTTCTAAGAATCTGTGTGGTTAGATGATCTTTAACAGTCCTCAAATCAGAATTAGTCTGATATTAGACGAAGTATCAGGTTTATTAATTACAAAAACTTCATCATTATCTTGACTTGAACTGGTGTATTTAAGTGATCATCAATGACTACATTGATGGACTCTTGAATCACACCAGTCCTTTTGTTCAGAACCCTATAAACTCGACTGTTTAAAGAGTATCTAAGAAAGATCCCTTCATCACTCTTTATATTAAACTTTTCTAGATTTTCATGATCTCGTAAAATATAGCACTTGCTGCCAAAAACTCGAACGTATTTGACAGTAGGCTTTTTATCGAACCACATTTTATAAGCCGTTTTATTATTACCTTTACTCGTATAAACTCGATTTATTATATAACAAGCTGTATTAACTGCTTCAGTCCAAAGATTCTTAGAGAGCTTCATGCTATTCAACATGACGTTAGCCATTTCTTTAAGCACTCTATTTTTCCTTTCAACTATTTCATTTTTTTGTGGAGTTTTGGGTGCTGAGAATTCATGTAATATTCCCTGGTCGCTAGAGAACTTCTCAAAACCGCTATTCTCAAATTCGGATCCATGATCACTACGAATCTTACTTATTTGAGACCTTTTTTCAGTTTGAATCTTTTTGAGAACTTTTCTTACTTCTTCAAGAGTTTTTGATTTGTCCCTTAGAAAGACTACCCATGTATATCTAGTAAAATCATCTACAATTACCAAGATATATCTTTTGTCACCTCGACTTTCTGTCCTGGTAGGTCCTATAAGATCCATATGGAGAAGCTCGAGTGGTCTTGAAGTGGTATTGGAATTCACCTTTTTATGTGAGTTCCTTGTTTGATTGCTAATCTGGCATTCGCCACATATTTTATCTATTTTTAAAATTTTGGGTAGACTTCTTATTAGTTCTCGTTTGCTCATTCTATATAGGTTTCAGTAGTGTACATGTCCAAGATGTTTATGCCACAAATCACTCTCATTTGTATGGACCATGTAACATGATTGAATAGGTGAGCTGGATTCGCTAACAATATAGCAGTTTTCAAATGTTCTACATCTAGTTAGTATTACTAAACCCTTGTTATTTAGAATCTCATAGCTTTGATTAGAGAATCTTACATTATGGTTATTGTCGCATATTTGAGATATGCTTAACAAATTATGTTTCAATCCTTTAACATACAAAACATTTTTAAGCAAAGGAAGGTTATAAAGTTGAACCGTACCTTGGCCCATAATCTTGCAGTTGCTGCCATCATCAAATGTGACTGAATCATCAGTCATTTCTTTGAGATCGGTGAATAAACCTTTATCACCAGTCATATGCCTTGAGAATCCATTGTCTAAGTACCACTTAGAATGGCTTGTAGCTTTGAAAGATGTGTGACCAACTAGACAGGTGACCTTTAGAACCCATTTCATAACCGTTTTGGGTTTAGGTGCATAGTTGGTCTTCTTTCGTTTATAAGAGTTATAAGTATGACATATTGAGTTAGACTTTAGAAGCTCCTTAAGCAGATCAACTATCTTTTCAGCCAAAGGATTTTGGTTATGCTTCTTATAGTTGAAATAATTGCCTTTAAGTTTTAAAAAAGATTTAAAGTCTTTAGAAAACATTTGTTCTTTCCCTTTTGAGTTTAAGGTCTCTCCCTTTACGAATTTGGGAGGAGTATTCTTCAGTTTAGGTGGAACATTCTTATCATAGCCCAAACAGGATTGGTCACCACATTTTCTTGATCCAGATAAGAGTTTTTCTAATTTTGAATTACCTTGGATGTATTTTCAGGTTTCCTTTAAACTCAAGAGAGAAGAAAGTTCATTTTTTAATTGTTCGTTTTCAGATTTAAGATTTTCAAACTAGTAGGTTTTAAAATTCAAATCGCATTTTGTCTTTTTAAAACAGTCTGAAATATGAGACTTTTCTAAAACAAGAGATTCATACGATTCTTTGAGTTTAGAAAATTTCTCTTTTTGAAGTTTCAGTTTCATAGCAATTTTACAACTTTCCTTGTATAAGGCATTATATGCATCTTGAAGATCATCTTCATTTTCACATTCACTATTCTGATTTTCCTCACTGGTTGAGTCATCATTATCTGAAAAAGTGAATTTAGCTAGAGTCATAAGAGCTTTAACTTCACTGCCTGACTCATTTTCAGAATCTTCTGATTCAGACGGGACTTCAAAATTAGAGGACTCATCCCAAGTAGCCATCATACTTTTCTTTTTCAACTTGCCCTTATTAGGACATTTGTTAGTCAAATGCCCATACTCATGGCATTTGTAACATTGACTGTCTTTCAATGATTTTCTTGATTTTGGTTTAGGTTTCTTTTTATCATTTACTTTTTAAAGATCAACCCTCTGTTTACTTTTAAAAATCTTATAAAACTTTTTCGCCAAAAGGGTCATATCATCTTCAGAGTTTTCTAAATCAGAGTTTAAATCATTTTCTTGAAAATCATTTTTAGATATTTTTAAGGCAATAGATTTACCTTTTGGAGCTTTAAAAGTTAACTCATAAATCTGTAATGAGCCAACTAATTCCTCAACCCTCATATTGTCTGTATCATGAAGTTCTTGGATTGTAGTTACTTTTGAATTGAACCGTTTAGGAAGCGAGCGTAGTATTTTAGCACATATTTTACTTTCAGGGATTTTATCGCCTAGACCCCACATAAAGTTTACAATGTCATTCAATCTGGTATAGAAGTCCATGAACATTTCATTTTCTTCTATACGTATTTCCTCAATTTTAGTTGTGAGGATGTGTATCTTAGATTTCTTAACAATTGAAGTACCCTCGTGTGTCATTTCCAATATATCCCAAGCTTGTTTTGCAAAATCACGGGATATAATTCTTTTGAATTCATCCGGTGATTGTGCACAAGTAATTGCATTTAGTGCTTTAACATTTGCACTACTCTCACTTTTCTGAAGTGTGGTCCATGAGAAATAAGGTATTACTCTCATTAATTTTGAACCATTAATCACAGTTACTTCAGTGGTAGGAGGGGTCCATTCATTCAATATGGCTAGCCACACACTTTCATCCATGGATTTGAGGAAGATCCTCATCCTGGCTTTCCACTAGGCATAATTGGTGCCATCGAAAGGTGGAGGCCTAGTGACTGAAAGGCTATCAAAATTTGACATCTTATATATATATATATATATATATATATATATATATATATATATATATATATATATATATATATAGCTTAGATCGTTAGCTTAGGAAATAAATTCAAGAATGAAGAATTAAAAACAAGCTATTAGGCTTTGATACCACTTGAAATGGCCAAACTATATGTCCTAGAGGGGGGGGGGGTGAATAGGACTATGCTAAATTTAAGATAAATACAACGAAATTAAATAAAATAGATAACCAAATAAAGAAATTCAATATTCAACGCTGAAACGAAAGGCACCCTCAAAATTCAAGTCTTGAGAGGTTGATACAAATGTTGTTCTAAGGTCAACCTTACACCAAAAAATAAGGGTTTATGGTAGGATAATCGTATTTCTAGAAAGGTCTTTGTATCAAGAACTCAAACTGAAGAGGGATAAATAAATGAATGTATAAAATGTAATCTCAAATATTAAGTGTTCCAGGGACAACTATACACCATAAGAATGGCAGGGCAACCTACTAGAACAAATACAGAGACTAAATCTCAAAGCAATAAAGAAATAACAAGAAGTAAATTCTAATCTATTACAACATTCCCCACAGTGCTTGAATTAAAATGATTAAATATTCACATCTACATATACATCCCACAAATGAATACTGAAATATATAAAATATAAATCACACAACCACAAAACACAAGGGATTATAGTGGTTCGCTTGTATGTATATCAACTGTTAATAAACAGCCACATAGCTACTTCACTCCTAATATCCTTACACAGTGGATATTAGCGTTCACTATCAAAATAGGTTTTCCAGGTTCACCCAAAACCTTCACAATTGTGTCTTTCTCTATGGGCTTACATAATTAAAAAAACCTCACTTCTGAGTTTTCTTAGCTCTCCTCAGATAACCAATACAATGAAATTTTTCTGGCAAATCTCAGAAGTAAACCAAACGAAAGTAAATTACTGAAATATAAAATACCTGAATATCTCCTTCGTTGTAGCAACCCAGAAGAACCAAGTTGGAGTAGAGATTTGAATGTCCAAGTTCAATGTCTAATACTCACTTTACAATAGTTCTAAGTTCTAATTGATTTTAAATTAAACCAGATGGGCTAGCTTTAATTGATTTTGATTCTAGAAAAAGGATAATCAAAGTTCCTCTTTTTAAATTAGATTAGAATACAAGAAATAAAATCAATTAACAAATCTAAAGAAAAAGAATATTAAATATACACACTTAGCTTAAATGGAGCACAGACTTATCTCTCAGAAGGCCAAATTAAATTATCATGAATTATGCTAATTATTCTGGAATTCGTGCTCTATTTATAAGTAAGCAAATCACGTCTTCAACTAGTCTAGACAGATCTACGACTGGTCATAGAACTAACAGATATTTGAAAATTCAAGCACGATAAGATAAGGCGGTTTCACGACTGGTCGTAGGTCAACTACGGTTGGTCGTAGGTCTCCCACGACTGGTCGAAGTTAGCTGAATTTCAACGCTATACTTTGAGTCGTAGGTCTACGACTGGTCAAAGAATCAGTCGACACTGTTCATACGACTAGTCGAACAGTCTCCAGGACTGGTCGAAGCCTAACAGAAAATTTTCAAATTTTGTAATAAACTTACGACTGATTTAAAAAATTCTTAGACAAGTCGAAGTAGTGCTAGGACTAGTTGAGCAAGACCTAGGACTAGTCTTAAAACAGACCAAACTCGCTTATATAAACTATATGAGTTATGTATCCAAAATAACCTACTCTAAAGGTCAACCTAAAGTCAATTATATCTCAAATGTGAAGTAAGGACATTGAAACTTAAAGACAAGTGACCTTCGAAAATAATGAAGCCTGAGATCTTGGTGTAGCTTAAACTTGAAAGCTTCATGAGATCTTGAACTTGAAAGCTTCATCTTGATCTTGAATTATACTTGTCTAGAACTAAGGCGTACATACTTGCATTCTCGAGTCTTGACTTGAAAACAATGCTTGTCTATTGAAGCTAATCTTGTAAGACTTCGTGACTCAGCATGTCTTGAGTAGAGCTTTGTTCTTCACATATGCAAGCTTCATAACAAGATACAAATAGTGTCTTTAGCACCACAAATTTGATAACAAAAGGGGCTAG
Organism: Magnolia kwangsiensis; assembly: GCA_037074715.1. Lineage (NCBI taxonomy): Eukaryota > Viridiplantae > Streptophyta > Magnoliopsida > Magnoliales > Magnoliaceae > Magnolia > Magnolia kwangsiensis. Next base: position 46,149,436 of record CM073583.1, read on the forward strand.
CAACTGTAGCACTTACATTAAGGCCCATGAATGAGGCCCATTGTGATGTATTTAAGGCCCATGGATGAGGCCCATTATGATGTATTTGTGGCCTGTGTATGGGGCCCATTGTGATACATATGCGGCATGTATATGAGGCCCAATTGTGATGTGTAAGGCCCACCTTGATGTGTGTGTTGTATGCGCACTATCCATCCGTCCTTCTAAGATATTTTAAAGGGGCAAGGGCCCCATAGTGATTCCAATTCCAATCCCAAGTGGACCGTACCATAGGGCAATAGTGGTTAAATGTCCATCATTGCAAACTCCTGTAGGGCCCATCGTTAAGCCCATTTCCACCCTTACCCTAGTGGGCTAACCCAAACCGTTGGGTCCCCACTGATGTTAGTAATATCCATTAGGCTAACCCAAACCGTTGGGCCCCCATTAATAATAGTGCTTCCCACCATGCCCTGTAGTACTGCCCAAATCTTAAAGCCCACCTTATGTTCATACCAGGCCTTCCATAGAAAGGTGGCCCATCTAGATGCATGTTTTGCCTAAGTTTAGTGACCATACCCAAGGCCCACTTAGGTGTTAAGTGGGCTACCCAATCTTCTTGGAAAGACACATAGTCCTAGGTGTAGGTACTTCACCAAACCCACTTTGTGTACGTATCAGGTTTCCGATCGGAAAGCTCAGTCTATTACATGATATAGAAACTTTGGAAGCCTAATTATTCACCCTGTTAGTTCACCTTGTGAACTCACCTTGTCATATTCCCACTTGACTCACCACTATCCTACCCTTGTACCTATTTACTAGGATCTCGTGACATGTACATATCAATTGCACCATCCATCTCTTTGTTGAGACAAGTGCGAGGTCCATCCTTGGTATTAGTGTATCATCTAGGCCATCCGTTGCTTAGTACATCATCAACCCTTGCCGTAGATAGACAAATATGTAGTATCAAGTTTGGTATATCCACTATGTAAAACCTATCTCGACGTCTAGACTAGACCCGTCATCCCTGTCTTGGATCATGCAGAGCCTTGAAAGGCTAATGTAAGACATTCCACATGAGCTCCTATAGTTGTAGAAGGAGAACATCGTTCAGTTTATACTCGTAGTATGTGACAAGTTGGTGATGGTCGATTGTGGAGTATTGTTGTCTGCCCTATCAAAAAATCATGCCTATGTACTTTATTACATCATAATACATACCCATACACATCATATGTATGCTTGTTATGAGGAGTGATCGATCATAGCATATGACATTGGGTTGGTTTTTTATGGGACTCCTTGTGAGACGGAGTTGTCCCACATAATCGCGCGGTACACGCAGGATTGTTGCATGACTGATAGTGTGATTCATACATCTTGCATTTGTGTGACATGACTACTATACGCCCTAGCGATATCAGGGTTGTAGCCTCCACAGGCATATCATGGATGGCAGATGGGACACCAAATTTTTTTTTCTACATGGGGTGCTATAGATGTCCCTGGGTGAAATTCCCTAAACCCTCTTGGTACCATAGGACGCTTCAACGTCTAAACTGAGTGGATGCAGCAGCATTGAGTGCCGAATACCAAGAAGTCACACTTCCCATTGTATCGTGGTCAGATGGAAGGGGCTGTGGCCTTACCCGCCCGAAAGAGTAGGAAATGACTAGGCTGAGTCTGACCCAGCTTGAGGAATGGGTCCGTTATAGATGAGCCAGGCCGATATTGGCAGGAGAATAGTGAGGTCTCTTCCACTTACCTAGTTGTGTGCTTGATGGGGCAGCAAACTGGCGTAGAGTGTACTAGACCCTAGTGATGATCCCAGAGATGTACAGTACTGATATGTCGACTTACTGAGCAGGAGTTGCATACTCAGTATTTGATTGATTCATGCATTTACTCACTATCCACTCGATCTGGTGGTGCGCAACTAATTTTTTATGTGTACCTTTGCAATGATTAGGATTTTGGTTGGGGCGTGCTACCAACCTGAGTTCAGGAGTTTACCACATTGATTCTGTCTATCCAAATTTAGGTATGGGACTGGTTTGGATAGAAGTTTCTTATAATGAACCCCACGGCTTACAATACCATGTACTATTATCCTGATTACAGACTTCAGCTTTATCATTTCTTTTGCATTTGCATATTTCACTACACCCTTAACTTATGACATTGGGTTTACTATGATTCTACACTATACGGCTTAGATATGACATTTGGCTTACTATATCTCTGCATTGCATAGTCGATTTACATTGCTTCCTCAGCATATGGCTTTGCCTTATTATATCTTTGCATTGTATAGTCTGGATAAGTTTGATAGTATTGATGAAATTACCAGTATTTCTGCTTACTCTAATATCTATATGCTTGGCATGTGCATTACATACACATACACCACCCTCTAAGCTTTCTATAAGCTTATGCACGACCGTTGCGCAGGGTCGCAGTAGCATTAAGGCAGGAGTGTGGAGGCCGAGCTTTGTGGAGATTTTATTATATTCATGTATTTCCTTTCAGCATTGTAGTCAATGATTTATATTAGTGATATGTGATGATTATGTTGCTCTTGTGAGTTGGGTACACTTGTGGTTATGCTCCTTTACAAAAAAAAATTTTACATTCAAAATCCTCCTTGTAGGATCTCAGGATCGAAAATCTGGTGCATAGGTGCTAGGAGCCGAGAATGGGATACTATGAAGGTTGTCAGCACCGGATTCGGTGATCGAGAATTTTGTGAGCCCATTTTTCGAGTTTAGGGTTTGACGGGAATGAATCGAGATTTCTTATAAGATCTTTCCAATTCTTAGGGGCAGGATACCATTGTGCTCTACCTTAAAGGGATCAGGACCCTTGACAAATGATTAGAAAATCGGGTGATTCCTATATCTACGGGTACAAGTACAAACTATGCACACACAGACAACATAAGGCCCAAATTTTTCAAAAGTTTTTTTTCATTTCATCATATGTTTTCTTTACATGTATATGTCTTTCCTTTGCTTACAAAAATAAAATACGATGCTTGCCACCATTTTCATACGACACAAAAAGTGTGTATGGATGACCCAATAAATCCAAAAACTAAGCAATAAACTCTTAATCATCGTTAGAATACCCAAAAGGTAAGTATCTCTTCCCCTTATCTAATACTTCAGTCCTCTTACTAAAAGTGTTTTCTCCTCACAGGTACTGAAGCTCATTGACCATAAAGCAATCTCACTTCCTTGCACAATCCAATGCGAAAAATGGGTAATTAGCACGCCATGACCCATAAAATCACCATATCAATCAAGAGAAAACCAGAGCCCAAACATGACGTGGTAAGTTTGCCTTTCCAATAAAAACCAACATCGATTGCGACCGTCAAATTGAGATTTGATGGATTGGATCCATTTCAAAATCTCAAAAATACCAACATTGATCATGACCGTCAACTCACGAATCAATGGATTAGATCCATTCCAATAAAAACTAGCATTGATCATGACCGTCAATTCGTGATCCGATGGACTTGATCCTTTTTTTAAAAGATAAAATACCAGCATTGATCGCAACTGTCGATTCGCAATCCGATGGACTGGATTCTTCTAATAAAAACCAGCATCAATAATGACCGTCGATCTGTAATCCGATGATCAGGATCCATTTCAAAAAACCTAAAATACTAGCATTAGTCGTGATCGTCAACTCGTGATCCTATGGACTTAATTTTTTCAATAAAAACTAGCATCAAACGCGACCATCAACTAGCGATCCGATGGACCAGATTATGTTTTAAAAATACAAAAACAACTCCCTAGAGAGTCATAAAAAGTGTGGCACGATGGATCTGATCAATCATAGATCGAAATCTTAACCACATACTAGTTGGACGATGGATCCGATCGATCATAGATTGAAATCTTAATCACAACATAGTGGGACTGCGATCCGATCAATAATGGATCAAAATCTTGACCACACATTAGTGGGACGACGGATCCAATCAGTTATGGATTGGAATCTTGACTACAAAATAGTCGGACGACGGATTTGATCAATCATGGATCAGAATCTTGACCAAAATACCATGTGATGACGAATCCATTCAATCATGGATTAGAATCTTGACCACACACCAGTGGGATGACGGATTCGGTCAGTCATGGATCAAAATCTTAACCACAACACAATGAGATGACGGATCCGATTAATCATGGATCGAAATCTTGACCACAATACAGTGGAACAATGGATTTGATTGATCATACATCGGAATCTTAACCACAACACAGTGGGATGATGGATTCGATCGATCATGGATCAGATTCTTAAACACAAAACAACACGAGACGATGGACTTGATTGGTCATAAATCGAAAACCCAACTGCCATCCACGGACAGATTTGTATCACGAAAGCCGGAGTTCTCACAACCAACCTTCCAGATCAGTCTAAAAAATCAAGTCTAAATACCATGTGAGACGATGGAACCGATGAACCATCTCTAATCAAATTCTTGATCACGACCACTAATCAGACTTGTCTCAAATGAACCATCCCCAATAGATCTCAATATCAATTGTGACAACTAAAATCCAAGTAATAAAACAGAACATCTTCAAAATCCATAATCCTCAGTTAAGTCCATCACCATCACAACTAGCATGCGCACTAACCCCTCATATATTTTCAATAAAAACCAACTTACATGAAGTCCCATAGGCATCCCCATGGAGACGACGAGTAGTTGGACACATTTTAAAAATCATCTTGTAATTAAAACCCCTACAGAGTATCACTCCCTAGAGTGGGGTGACTTTCAAAATCACGAAACATTTTCAAAATAAAGCATTAGACATATGAGGCACTAAGATATCTTCCATATCTCTGGGTGGGAGTCAGTGCAAAATTAAATAAAATTCGACATCTCATGGTTTTTCCAAAAATTATAGGATCCAAATACACATCATAATACGATCTGATTGAACTCCAGCGTCAGCTCCATTATGTCAAATCCTAATGTTATAAAAAGACAATAGGTCAAGACTGGTCAGAAGAAATCATCCAAATAGCAAAAAATAAAAACTATAACCTAAGTGTCAAACTAGAAGATTGCATAGAAAAAGGTTACTTGCACTACCTAGGCATGGATGCTTGTGGAATTTGATCGATTCCAATTTGTTATAGTGAGTTCCCCTTAAGGTCGCAGAAAGCGCAGTGTAGCTAACCATTTTAACAATCGAATAAAACACGTACTCTTGGGGTAATCTGGGAAGCAATAGACAATCTAATACCGAGTCGATATCATTGTAAAGCCACAAAAAGCGTAGGGTCTCTACAATACTTTTCTGATGTTAGTACTGAACAGGAGTAAAAGGGTTACGATTGGTGGCCCGCATAAGGACAATCACAATATTTTTCTCAAACCTTCACGATATGTGCAAGTTATTTATTTTCAAGCAACCAGCTGACACAGACACGAAGGAAGGAATGATTCCGGATTGCAATTCATTAATGACTGACAAATGTGGGGTGTCCATTTACTTTGGCATTCGGTTGCATACAACCTCTGCCAAAGAGGGGCATTTATAGACACCTCACCTCAAGCTGATAAGCTGATCGAGTTTGAACGGATGGATGGACAATCGAACGCCAATCCTAAACCCTAGGAATACTAATCATAAACACTAACCCTCGAAGCCTAAATCCCAAGAACCCTAGTCATAAACCCTAAACTCAGTCCATTCAAGCTAGTCTACCCAGTCAGCCTAACCCTAAACCCTAGGAACCTAAAACCTTATAACCTGGAGTCAGCTCGGTGAGTTAACTCACCCAGTCAATTCATTGAGTTAACTCACTCGGTCAGCCTACCCAACCCCACAACCCAGTTAAAAGCCCAAAACCAAGCCTAATTAGAGAAATGTTTGAAACCTCAAAGCAATAACTCCCCTTTTTCGAACCTTAAGTGTATGGTTGAAGTGTATTTACTCTGATGCTCACCTCCTTATCCAAAATTACTCTTTTACTACTTCATCCAATTCATGGGATGGTGCCATGTGGAAATCTCCAATCTAACCATCCAACCAACTTTTACCTCGGGATCACTAAGAATTACAAGAAAACCAGGGTTATATATTATAAATAGCCCATTTCTTTTCTCATTTCAGGCATCCACTCTCATTTCAACCCACTCCCACATCGAGAAATCCCTTAGCCTTAATCTTAGTCATCCCTTCACCAAGGGGGGAGAGAGAGAGAGAGAGAGAGAGAGAGAGAGAGAGAGAGAGAGAGAGAGAGAGAGAGAGAGTCCAACCTTGGTCTAGCCGGGCCTAGCCTAGCTAGAGTCTAAGCCTCCTAAGCCACCTAAGTTTAAAAATGAGCCACTCAATCTAGCCTTATAACACTACCATTCAACTAGTCGTTTAAGCTTCCATCAGTTTCATCAAACCCAAGCATTAACATCATGCAATATTCATTCCCCTCTCAACCCCCATGCTCCTCATACATATTGGCATCATAATACATTTTTCATTGTTTTCTCACATTTAACTAACAGTCGTATGCTCTGTGGCTTACCAATATAATCGGATCTTGCCCATCAGAAACCTTATCTAGTTAACCGTTATTTTTGCATGTACACTATATTCCATCATTTTCCACTGCATCTGACTGGCAGGTGTGTTCTCTAAGACTTGTCAATATAATCATAACAAGTCCACTAGAAACCATATCCGGTTGACTATCATTTTATCACAAGCATCCACATAGCATCATAAACATCCCATACATATACTCTGCACTTGATCGTTTTGAATGTATGCTCTGCAGCTTACCGATATACTCGGAACCCGCCCATCGAAAATTCAGATCCATAAATCATCTCTACTATTACATCATATTACATTTATAGCATGCGAGAAATATCTCTTATTCTTCAAAAATTAGTCAAATCTTATGAAGAAAAGATCATACATCCGTATGAGCATATTGGTGCCTAACACCTTCCTGCTTTATAACCATGGTCCCTTGGAATCTATATAATGTAAACTCATGAGTCATCTTAGGGTTAAGGATCATTAAGTCCTCAATCTTATGCATTTATACGATGTCTAATTGACTATAGAATCGTAATAATTGTTTAGTGGCAACTCTGGTCAAATATCATAATCATTTACCCCTATTACAAAAGCTCTCTTAAGAGGTAGTGGAAAGAAGAGAGTCTCTTTCCTTCAGAGAATCTGCCCTATAACGTCTACATTTTGATAGATAATTTTAGGACATTAGCCCAAAATGATGGAAGATCTAATGCTTAAATGTACCACACCACAAGAATGATAGGGATGAAACACCTACCAAATGAAAACCTCCTGGGGCAGCAGAAGTTTTAATCTAGTTGATATTTATGTTTTCCCTTCATCCACTTATGTATAGGTTAGATGGCAAATAAATATCATGATGGGCCTAAAAATTTTCAATTACAATTGCTAATGTCACCATTGTTTCTAGAGCCGGGCATCGGTCCGAATCAGATCGGATTAGGTATAACCCGATCCGATCGAAAATACCACTGGTTAGATTCGAATTCGATCCGATCCGAGATCGGATCCGGGCCACCTGATCTGGACAGATCCGATGCCTGTTTGCCCTTACCCGAACAGAGTTCGACTCAGTCTGAAAAATCGAGTCGGATCGGATTGGATACGATTCGAACAGTATAAATTTCATCAAATTGTTTTCTATGGTGTGGTCTAAGTTAACCTTTAATATACCTCTTTTTTGTGCTCATTGCTTAAAATAATATTTCAAAATCGATAAACGGCTTAGATTAAATATATACATCAAGGTGGGCCCCACATGACTCTGAAAGAATTTTCAGTCTACATGTACATGATTTTATTTTACTTTTAAAGTTACTTTCAATTCACGAAACTAGTTACTTGCTTTTCACGCAATCACGTCCTGCGCAGGTGAATTCAAATTGTGTATCCACGTTAGCCACTTATGTGGATCTGATCATGGGGTAGGTGTTATATCCAAATCGTTCATCCATTTGGCAAGCTCTTCTTAAGGCTTGAGACGAAAAATAAGACAGATCTAACTATCAAGTGGACCACACTAATGGTTTAATAGTGAAAATCATTTTTTGTTGCTATTTGTTGGGGGGTTAAGATGATCTTTGGATATTATTCATTTTTGGAATAATGCTCTATAATGATCTAAAAATATATATGAAGGGTTTAGATATAATAAATACATCACTGTGGGGCCCATATAACTTTGATCTCCTTTGAACCATACGTACAACTCGGAGCTCGAGGAGCGCCTGGTGCGCCAGTACAGCTATAGTGTCGTACTGGAAGTCTGGAAACGTACTGGCTACTCCCTTACCACCCGTCGTCGGTGCTCTGTGGACGCCACCATGATGTATGTGTTTCATCCATGCCCTCCATCTATTTTTATAGATCATTTTATGTCATTAGAAAAAAAAAAAGAGTTATATCGAAATCTCAAGTGGACCACATTATAGGAAATAGTGTTGAATGAACGTTGACCATTAAAAACGTTTTGGAGGCTATAAAAGTTTTTGATCAAGCTAATATTTATTGTTTCCCTTCATCTGGGTCCTTATGACCTAATCAACAGATTAGATGTCAAATAAACAGTACAGTGGGCCTTAGAAGGATTATAATGGTGGATATCCAATCATTATTGTTTTTCTATGGTGTGGTCCACTTGAGATTTATATTCCTATATATTCCTATATATATATGTAAAGCCCTAAAATGATCTATAAAATGGATGAACGGAATGGATGAAACACATACATCATGATGGGGTCCACAGAGCACCGACCATTAGCCATGAGGGAGTAGCCAATCCTTCCGCCGGTACGGCGGTACCTATCTTCTCCATTTATTATTATTATTATTATTATTATTTTTAGGTTAGCTTGTGAATATGTACCCATGTCAGTGCACACACTCCATGTTAGCCACCCCACTAGGGATAAATACTAAGACCTTAGGTGTTGAAACGAGGTATCTCTACTCAGTCTACCATTTGAGTTATGGACCTGGGTGTTGCCGGTACCTATCTATCCACTTCCAAGTTCTCTTCTTAGAGCTGAAAAGATGGGATTTTGAAGCGTTGTGGTGTTCACAGCAGCTTGGGAGAGAGAATCCTGAGAGAGCTTTTACAGGAATTCGTGCCTTTGATGAGAATTTGAAGTTGGGTTTTGTACCTGACTTGGGTCTTGAGATGTCGAGGAATTGTTGGGGTGTGATGCTACTTACAGACGCCATTTTTGATGAATCTCTGAGAGAGAGAGAGAGAGAGAGAGAGAGAGAGAGAGAGAGAGAGAGAGAGAGAGAGAGAGAGAGAGAGAGAGAGAGAGAGAGAGATGGGTTGGGTGGGGTTTTTTTCTTTACTAGTTACTACACCGGTGCGGTCCGGATCGGATTTCGGTTCGGTTCAGTCGGGTTTGCTACGTACCCGAATCCGATCCGATTAGCATTCAGATTTGACTCACCCTACTCGAACCTGACCGATCCAGGCCATCGGTTCTGTTCGAATCAGGGCGGATCGGATCTGCCCGATCGAGTCCATTTTGCCCACCTCTAATTGTTTCCTATGGTGTAATCCACTCAAGTCTTTTATCTATTTACTTTTTAGAATCATGCTTAAAATGATCTATTTAGGATCATGCTTAAAATGATCCATCAAAATAGGTGGACAATACAGATAAAATACATCCATCAAAGTGGACCAAAAGAAACCCTCCTAGGACCATCTGTCTCTAGCTAGGTCCTGGTGGAGTACTGCCCAATCCACGCCTCTCCTAGAACCTCCAAGTTCACACGGTGTGGCCCGCCTGACATTTGGATCAAGATGACTCCTGTAATTTCAATTGATGGTGGTGAATTACACATGGTTAACCGGTTTGATGAAAGTTAAAACATGGTAGTCCCAAAGTAAAAAACCATGGTTGGCTTCCCATCGCCATTGTTCCCTCTACTGTGGCCCACTAGAACCATCGACATCTCACTGATTTTTTAACCCCGGGTCCTAGAATCGAGAACAAAACCTGATGAACGCACTGGATTTTACATATAAAGCATGATGGCCCCACAAGCTTGGGGTTATGCAGAGGATTTCCGTACCGCGTAATGGGAATGGATTGTGCGGTGAAGAACACAGCACCAAGCGTGGGCTCTGTCTATATCTGACAAATCTCTGTGGGCTCTACCATGATTCATGTGTCTTATCCACACCGTTGATTCATTTCTCCTTATCATTTTTATGGCATGAGACCAAAAATGAGGCATATCTAAAAATTAAGTGGACCACACAACGGGAGGCAGTGGGGATAGTGATGCCTATTGTTGAAACCTTCCTAGGGCCCACTGTCATGTTTATTTTTCCATCCAAACTGTTCATAAGATCATACAGACGTAGAGGAAGGGATGATACAAATATCGGCTTGATGTCAAACTCAGTTTTCAATGGTAAGCATTTAATCCCCACTTTTTCCTACATTGTGCTTCCCATGAACTTTGGATCTGCCTCACTTTTGAGTTTATGACGTAAAATAATCTGGAAAAACTTATGGACGGCGTGGATAAAACATAAACAACAATATGGGGCCACATGGTTTTGCCACGTATCCAAACTACCAATCGTCGGTGCATTGTTGTAGAGTGGCCAATCCGAGTCCCGCGTAATCGTGGGGTGAAGTGAAAAAACTGCCTTGAGGCCACCTTTTTGCCCTTTTACCTTCTCTTTGCGTCTCATTTAATTAATTTAAAAGGAAAGCCAGAGAGGCGAACGAAAGCCCAACCACACCCCCCAACCCCACCCAACCCAACAAGGGAGAAGGAATGCTTCCGTCATTCTCTTCTTCTTCTTCTTCTTCTTCTTCTTCTAACCAATTCCACCTACATTCCTACTACCTCCTTTTATCAATGCCATTTCTCTGACCATCCCATCTCTCTCCATGGCTTTTGCGAAGCGCTCCTCTCCAAGCCCGCATCTGAACTCGTCCTCCGCCTCGACTCGCGAGTTGAAGCAGCGAGTCATTACATGCCTCAACAAGCTTTCCGACCGAGACACTCATGCAATCGCCTCCTCCGAGCTCCATTCCATTGCCGACACGCTCTCTCACGATTCCTTCTCACCTTTCCTCTCCTGCATCTCCTCCACAGATTCTTCCCACAAATCCCCCGTCCGCCAGCAATGCGTCCGTCTCCTCACCTCTCTCTCCACCGCCCATCGCGACGCCCTCACTCCTCTCCTACCTCGAATGATCTCCACCGTCATTGTCCGCCGCCTCCGTGATCCTGATTCCTCCGTCCGTGCTGCCTGCGTCGATGCCGTCTCCTCCATGGCATCACACATCACCAAGCCTCCCTTCTCTGTCTTCCTCAAGCCGCTCTCCGAAGCCCTCGTCCTCGAGCAGGACTACAATTCCCAGATCGGATCCGCCCTCTGCCTCTCTGCTGCAATCGAGGCCGCTCCCAGTCCCGACCCTGCGCAGCTGCAGAGGCTTCTCCCACGGCTTGTGAAGCTGCTGAAGACTGACAGCTTCAAGGCCAAGCCGGCATTGCTGTCTCTGGTCGGGAGCATTGTCGCCGTTGGCACTGCCTCGACTGCCCATCTGTTGGGGCTTTTGATTCCTTGCTTGGTGGAGTTCCTGAGCAGTGATGACTGGGCTGCGAGGAAAGCAGCAGCTGAGGCGCTGACTCGTATGGCCCATGCCGAGAGGGATCTGCTCTCGGAGTTCAAGTCATCTTGCCTATCCACGTTCGAAGCTCGGAGATTCGATAAGGTGGTTAGCGGAATGCTTTCTCATTCATATCTTTTATTGCCATCTATCTGTTTGTGCATTGGTTCCTCATGTCTTATTTTCTTCAATCTCATCCAGGTGAAAGTCGTGCGGGATGCGATGAATCAGATGTTGGAAGCTTGGAAGGACATTCCAGACATTTCTGATGATGTTTCACCGCCATCTCAGTCGAAATCTTCCTCAAGAGGTGACTAAAATATATCTTGTTTTTCTTGATTTCTTTTTCTATAATTTCTCTCTCTTACTTTTTGCGTACATCTCCTTCAAAATGCAATTCAGGTCACTCAGATCTATAGAATTTTGCTTCTATGTTTTCTGGATTTGATCACAACTGCCTGCTCTTCCGCATCTCCCATTCTTATTTTCTTTGTTTACTTATTCTGATTTAGGCAATTGAGTGCATTTGTAGATAGTAGAGGTTTGGGATTGTATGAATGTGCCTCCAGATCGCAGTTGGTTAGACAATTTAGGTTGTGGTTTTCTGTTTGGGACGACAGTGCGTAAACGGAACCCAATCTAATTTGAGATTCACATTTTCCACTTTTTCCCGATCTTGCTTGTGATTTAGGGGAAGGGCATCAGCTCCACCTTGCAATGCATGGATCCCCAGAACCTACCCTTTGTAACATCGATGCACAAAAAGCATTTGTAGAATTTATACTTCTCCACGAATGTTTGTGATCCTTGCTTCATCTGCTCTTTTTTCTTTTAAGGATTGTCTCTCTCTCTCTCTCTTCTCTCTCTCTCTCTCTCTCTCTCTCTCTCTCTCTCTCTCTCTCTCTCTCTCTCTCTTCTGTAATTTGGGTGTTGATGTGGCAGAAAATGTAAGTGATGGGCGGTTCCCAGATGGATCAAAAGGTTCTAACAATGTGACAACTGACTTTCCATATTTGGCCAAGAAGAGATCTCCGTTAAGAAGATCGCCTCCATCTGATGGTGCCTCTGCTACCGCCACAAGCAAGATGAATCCTCTTGTTAGTGACAAGAAATCAAGCCCGCCTTTGTTCCGTAAGCTGGACCGTAAAAAACCATCGAATTGGAAGATAGAGATTGCTGTTCCTCATGCTCCACCTTACACAGCTGTCTGTGAAGATGGTCCTCAGAATGGTGAGGGGAGAGATGGGATTGGTCTGGAAAAGGGAGAAGATGTGAGAAGTAGGCCTACTAAGCTAGAAGTGAAACGTGTCCTCTTTGATAAGAACTGTGATGACAAGACTGTGAAGTTGGGTGGGCTGAGGTCATCATCTCGCGTGGTTCCTTTCCAAGAGAAGGAAAGCTTGGATTCTACTGTTGGACATAACAATACTGGTGAAGAATTATATGGAAGCCACAAAGACAATGATTTGTCTTTGATCCGCAAACAGCTGGTTCAGATAGAGAACCAGCAGTCCAGCCTGCTGGATCTTCTCCAGGTATGCCCCTCTTTCTTCTAAGAAAGTGCAGTATCATGACAGTCCTAGGTTTGCGGTTTCCTGCCAGTTCAAATGAAGTTTGGGGTTGCTAAGCTCAGATTTCAATATGCTAAAATCGATGCCATTGGATTGCCATAATTGATTATGCTTTATTAATCTGTCTTTGTTGAGAAAAAGAGCAGGCGGGATCCTTCACTGCAATGATTATGCCCTATTAATCAATGATAAGTAACATTTCCTTATGCTTTAAATGTATTTAGGCCATTCTACTTGCTACCACTTAATTCAAGTTGTCTTTACTATGGTGGAGCTGCGTCCTTCAATCAGTCAGTAGGATGCTTCTCATAATCAGTATCATGGGAGAGTGATTTATATGGGACTAAAAAGACCCCAAAATTTTAAATAATAATAATAATACTAATAAACACTAAAATAGAGATGAGCTTCACCATCCTTGCATCACGAGTGTCTTGTCACTTGTGTCAATGGTTGTTTCATGTTCCAGCATTCACCTCTTTATCCTCACTAGACAAACTAAACTGGAAATCTTTGGTTGAGTTTCTTTGACACTTGCCAAATTCTGCTTGACAAATGCCCTTTGTTTTGCTGCCTACTCAATGGGTAGCTCTCATGGCATTGGCAACTTGTGCTATAGGTTCTTTATATAGACAACCGGGACGATCGACTAGGGCTCAACCTGGTCAGGCTGTCCCTATTCAAATCTTTTATTTTTCTTGGAAACATAGTTATACTTGGAAACAGAGTTAGATGAATCCATTACCTCCAATAAGGAAGAATATCTAAGGAACACTATTATTGGTCTTTTCATTAGGCATTTGAGAAACCAGGAATTTTTTGCAGTGAGGAAATCTAAGTGCCCAATTCTTTTTATTGTCTTACTAGTTGGCCCTTCTCTTTATTTTTCCAACAACCATTATTTTCATCCGCTTACTTCTGGATGGAGAAAATTAGCTGTCTGCCTTTACTTCTGTCTCCCATTACTTAATCCTCCATTAGAGCGTTAAAATCTCATTCCTAGTCCTAATGCAGGAGAGATCAGCTGCTTGATCTACTTTTTTGTGGATTCTTATCAGGATTATTTGGGTACCACAGACATACAGAGGCACACACATTACTTTGAGATCATTGGATATAGTCAGCACCATCCATGGTCATCAGATGTCTCATTAGAAATATTTTCTCTTACATTCCCATCTTTGGAAATTTCTCAATGCATTCTCTTATATGTTGTTTTGATTTCAAAGACTATGCTGATTTGTGTCAATCTTTCTTGTCCGTCTTCTATTCAGAGGTTCATTGGAAGCTCGCAAAATGGCATTCGTTCCCTGGAAACTAGAGTTCATGGTATTGAGATGGCATTGGATGAGATCTCCCATGACTTGGCTGTATCGACAGGAAGGATGCCGAACACTGACACCGCAGGAAATACATGCTGCAAACTACCTGGTGCAGAATTCCTTAGCTCGAAATTCTGGAGAAAAACAGAAGGTAGAACCCCGTCGTCGAGGTTTCCAACATCTGGTGCAACACCATTGGCTGCTATGCGCAGCGCAGCCGACAAAGAAGCTGCTGACTCTGACAAGTTGGAGAACCGGAGGTATGGACTCCAGGGTGGGTTCGTTGTCAATCCATTAGCAGAGATTCACCCTCATTCAAGAGGGAGTTCAGAGGTTTGCTCGAGTGGAATGCCAAGTAATGCCATAGTTCATGAGAATGATGGAAGGCAGGCTCTCAATCGCAACAACCAGTGTGAGATTTCATCTCTCGCTGGAAATTTGCCAGCCAAAATGATCAGCAGGTGATGGATATTATTCATTTTTGGTTATTAGATTCTCTTCTTTCTTCCCTTTTCCTCACAGTGGTTAGATCAGGTGACCTAATGGATGAGAGTCCTATTATTAAAAGATCAAGTGACCTATCACGAGAGTCCTATTATTAAAAATCAGAAGATCAAGTGACCTATCACGACAGTCCTATTATCTTTCAAAAAAAAAAAGAAAAGAAAAGAAAAGAAAAGATAAGATAAACAACATGTTGGTTACTTGTTAAACCTACTGTTAGACTTGCTTTTTCTGCATTCTACTTGAAGATGCATGCTAATTAATTGCACAAGAGTTACCACAGGGATGTGACAGATGTGCACAAGATCCAGTCAACTCATCAAACCAGCCCCCCTTGGATGGTCCATGACCCAAAAATCTGGCTGGTTGGATGATCCTAGCTGCTAAATTTGAAGGAAAAGGCCTGACCAATTTTTGGGCCTTGCTGCAATCAAGTGGCTAGCTAGGACTATTCCAGCTTACCTGATTTCTACATACAGTGTCTTGTTGGATTCTTGGTCTGGATCTCATAGTCATCTACCATGTATCCCTGTTGGAACATGTGTGGTAAAAATGAATTGCGATTAGAACTCCTGGTTGAGCTTTTTCTTCCAAAACCCAATTCCCTCATATTTCAGTTTCTTGAAAGCTTGCTACGTTTCACAAGAAAATGTTCACTAAAGGGTATAGTTGGCACACTGCTAGCATGGCAAATGTGTACCATGAATATTCCATGGCCTGAAAGTCAAGGTCTCTTTATTAGGTGGAACTTGCGTATTTTGAATATATAGACCATTGGTCATTATTTTTATGTAACCATCTATTTCTAGATGCAGATTGTATATAACATAGGGCTAGACACATTACATCCAACAATGACGTGTCATTAATGAAGAAGCACTTTGTGCATGTATCAAATGTGAGACCTATAGTGAAAAGGGAAAAATCATCATCTTTACTTTTCACTATGGGTCCACATCCAAGCACATGGTGCTTTTTCATTGGCTTCATGTCATCACTAAATAGGATGTGTTTAATCCCTGTTACAAGCAATCCATGTCCTATTTTTCTAGTACCCATGGCTCACCTGATGATGTGCTTTATGATTTTTGGGAGCTCATGTGAATGGTGGCCCCACATTCCACCTTGACATGCTCCTTTAGTTAGCACCTCTCATGTTTCATTGACTTGGTAATAAGATGATAACCTGTCTCTACTTTAACCTTTGCTCTCATCACTTTTTCTTTTACCTATATGATATACATATGTTGCTTCATTTCCACACAATGCACTGTCACGCGTGGCCTCAAAGTTACACCAGTCACATCTTGTTTGCTGTTGACGTAGTGGCGGGGTAGATAGATATATTGCACTTCCTGCATCGCTATCTTGATGGTTCGTTTTTTGCTTCTTTCAGATCTTCAGCATGATTGGGGTGGACCATACATATTCTGGCTTGGAGCCATGGAACACATGGCAGCAAATGATGATCTTGAATATGAAACTAAAGATGCCTAATTGTCGAGATTTACGTAACGCAGGATGGATGAATCCTTGTAGTGGAAATTGGATTTGAGAGGAGAGTGGATTTGAAGTGGAAATAGGTAGAGAAAAGCTGAGTGATTGGTTAAATAATCATTTTATCATATGTAGCTGCATTCTTTTGATATTCTTAAAAGAGCTTGGAGAATGGAGAGAGCCATGTTATGATGTTCCTTCCCCCATGTACAGTGAAAAGATTCATTTTCTTGTCTGGAATGGGAAAATAAGGATGATCGATGAAGAATGGTGACCGCATTATTCTGTCGGCAATATCACTAATTGCACTTGTATATTAATAATTTATCACATGGTCCTTAGAATATTAAAAACCAACCTATTCATAATTAGCTGCATTCACATGTCATCAAATGGCCCGTGCATTGTGGCTGGCCCCACATAAACTGAACATGTGGTACCTAACTTCCCGGGGGAAGTACATGATTGGTGGATTTTTCTCCCTTGATTCTGGCCCATTGCCTGCTTTGTTTCCTTTAACACCGGTTACAGGGACTTACTGTAACCCAAAGCTGTGGGGCCCTGTCCCACTCCATCTCCAAGCTCACCGTGATGTCCAGATGCTAAACACTGCAGATGGAAGTGGTCCAGATCCACCATTGAAACATTCCCAAAGCTCACCGTGATGTTCAGATTCCATCCAACCCCTTGGGGAGGGATACAGCTTCGGTGGATCCCTGTGGGGCCTACCACGATGCTGATGCCGTCCATACGTTTCACCACATCATTTGAGGGCATGAGCCCACACATGCAGCAGATCCAAATCTCAGGTGGACCACACCACGGGAAACAGTGGTGATTGAGCCCTCCTGGGGGCCACAGGAATGTTTATTTACCATCCATCCTGTTGATAAGGTCATACAGACCTAGACAAAGGGACCACACAAATATCTGCCTGATCCATGTTGATAAGGTTGTACGGAACTAGATGAAAGGACCACGCAAATATCAGCCTGATCCAAAACTTTTATGGCCCACAAGGTTTTTAATGGTCATTCGCCACCTTTTCCTGTGGTGTGGTCCACCTGAGATTTGGATCTGCTGCCCATGTGGGCTCATGCCCTCAAAATAATCTGACAAAATGTATAAACGGCATGGATATAAGACATACATCATGGTGGGCCCCACAATCAGGGATCCACCGAAGCCCCATCCCTTTGGGGAGGTGATTGCCATCATGATGAATGGAAAACCCCAATATCAGCCTGGTCCAAAAAATCTGTGGGCCCAAGAAGGTTTTAATGGTGGGTATTCAATCCCCACTGTTTCCAGTGGCATGGCCCAGTTGAGCCTTCGATCTGCCTTATTTTGGGTTCTCAAACTAAAATGAGCTGGTGAAACCGATGGATTGTGTGGATTTCAGATAGACATCGTGGTGGCCTCACCAGAGTTTTGGCGTAGAGTAACTCATGTTACAGAAAACGCGCGTCCGCTCCTCATTGCATTCAGTTTGCTCGGTCAGTGGATTCCGCCGTTGGTGTAAGAAGAGATGATGCGGTGGAGCCATTTGTCTACATGTGGTTGGATATCCGTCGATCTGAATTGTCCAGATGGTGGGCCTCATTGCTAATGCACTATGTTACAAAATCGTATTTATCAGCACACCACACTATCTTTACTTTCCAGCACTTAATGTTGACCGTTAATTAATTTTCTTTTCCACCGTTGATTTGGAGGCCACTGTTAGATGGAAAGGATCATCCAATCTATTTGTATCTCGAATCGAATGAATCATAATCCGTACTAGCTAGACAATCCCCTTCCACCTGTAATCCAGATTCTTTTGGCCCATTTCCCGTTGGTCTAAATATCTAAGTGGTCCATCCCTGATGGACAGTTCAGATGATCATTCGCATGGGCCACGTGGCAAGCTCTAGGTATCGCGCATCACAACTATAACATGCATCCCGGTCCATCGCGTAACAGCTGGACGCGGATTCGGTACCATCCCTGCCAATCCCGAGCTCTGCACAGGCAGGGGATCTGAGGGGCCCACCGTTATGATGGGTTTTATCTACACTGTCCATCCATTTTTTATCATATCATTTATGTATAAGCCCAAAAACGAGGCAGATCCAATGCTTAAGTTGACCACACCACAGGAAGAGACCGCGTTAATGATGCTTACCGTCGAAACCTTCCTAAGACAACCATAATGCTTATTTGCCATCCAACCTGTTCATAAGATCATAGACCAAGATGAAGGGAAAACGCAAATATCAGTTTGATCCAAAACTTCTGAATCTTCCAAGGAAGTTTTTAATGGTGGGCCTTCAATCCCCACTGTGGTCCATTTAAGCCTCGGATCAACCTCGGTTTACTAAATTGATATAAAAAATGGATGGACAGTGTGGATAAATCCATACATCACGATGATCCCTCAGAGACCCTGGGGGTTGGATGGGGTAGATAGTACTCGATCGGCATCCATAACAGCCGGTGCTGGAGACGATATCTGGAGTCCCCCACCATCTGTCGGCTGCACCTGGATCCAGGTGGCGAGATTGATGCCCATCAAACAATGTACGTGGTCAAGGGTTGCATAAAACATACGTTTGGAAACAATAAGGTTAGTTGTCTATGTCAATTTAGAAAAAAGATCTCTCTTCTATCAGGTGGACTGTGCAATTCCATGTTTGGGGTGGGCCGTGTTGATGAGGACATTGTCGGTCACTTGCATGGTACGGTACGGGGTTGGATTGCTTTGGACAAAATCTTGAAAAAAAAAAAACTTACAAAATTTATAAATTTTGTAAAAAGAAATTGCGCTTTTATGGTTCTTGTGTACCATACTCTAAGCAGTTACATAAAAGATTCGATGAGTCTACTATCTTATAAGCCAATTCACTTAGTTATACAGATTTGAAGTATACAGTCTGAGCATGTGGACGCTTAAGAGGAGAATACCTTTATACAAAAGATGAAGTAGATTGTGACGGTAGTGTATGTCCTTAAATTCTTTTATTGATGGGAAGTTTGTCTGGAACGACCTCTTACCATGAATGGAATTCGGCCATTAGTGATCTTTACACGTGTATTATTCCTTTTTAGGTACACATTTTCCTTTTATGTATTAGTTGATCCCTCTTTAGTTAACTATGAGTGGGCTCAATGATGAAAGAATAGCGACACATCTACTAGGTTTTAGTCATGAGAGAGTTGTCTCAGTTCTTCAGTAGCCAAATTTTTGTAACCATTCTTACATATAGGATCATCTCCGTCTAGTTTGTTGTTATCAATGTATGTCAATTGAACTACAGATGAACTCAAATGGCTTAATCTTTTCCATCGGGTCATTTTTTGTAATGACCTGTGTTATGGGAAGATCTGAACCCTTCCAAATTCTAAGAGCCACAGCACACTAATCCGGTCGGATGCATAACAAGTAGTCCGAATGGATATTGCCGCTGAAGGAAAGGAATTCTTGGTTTGGTCCAGTTGCACTCCTCATCCGAGTCTAGTAGTTAGTGATCCAAGATAGACAATGTGAAGCTCAAATCAAAAGCTACAGGCAGTCCCGACCATAAACGAATAATTTGACCACTTCCATTGATTACGGGAAAATTCAACTCGACAGGACAAATCCGTCGACCCGCATCGGAGCTCAGAGGGAAGACCTCTAGAATGCCCAAAAGATAAAGCCAAGTCCACATTCCGTCCAGACTGGCGCTTGGCTCAGACCGGTGCTCGGCTCAAACTCACGACACAATCCACATTTAACAAACCAACAGGTAAGGCCTGTGTCCGCGCTAGTCAGGGCCTCTTCGGCCAGAAGTCCCGAGTTGAGGCCAGGGAGGAATGCGTACACTCCATACGCTAAAACAAGAAACTGCCTTAAACAGGCATGACCGATTACCTCGCTCGCAAATACGCACAATACGCTACACAATCCCTGGACTTTGGACAATATCTCCACGATCGGAAAATCCTATTAATTGAGCGAATCGTGCCGAGATTAGCGGACCCAGTCTGTCTGATGATCAGATATAAATACGATGAGGACCCCATCGCTACAGGTACGTAACATCTTGTACTCTCCCTCTACTCCCCAACTTAGACCCAGATTCCTTTGACCTGACTTAGACATCAGAGGGTCCCCCGGCTTAGCCAGGATCTTCTTTGCTTATTCTAAGTGTGCAGGTTTTAGACGTCGGAACGGCTAGCAGTTCGTGAGTCGAAGCGGAGAGTCTTCCAGATTTAGTCATCAACATTTTTGGCGTCGTCTGTGGGAATCTGATACGAAAGGTCAGGTTTCTATTATTAAACATAATAACGAGAGGAAAGAAGAAAGTAGTGGCTGTGGAACCAAAGCGAAATGAGTAGACTCGTTCCTCTTCACTACTTTATGCCGAATTAGGCCCAGGGCCTTCCCAGTGTTCTCACAATCGGGCGAGTAAGTATCGAGCCCTGCAAAGTGAGATATAGGCCTTTCGTGACGAGGTTAACCAAATGAAGCAGTGATAAGACCCACAACCATGTCCTGCCCAGGAAAACCCTATTCTTGAGCTGATTGGTCTAGTCATGAAAGCTCACTCCGCGTCGAGGGGCACGAGGCCCGAGGGGCCTCAATGCCCTTGGGCGCCAATTTCGATTCAGAATCCTCCCCTGACCTAAATCTGAGTTTCAGCTCAGAACACAACTACTCGAGCTCCGAAAAATGCCTCGGTCACTTTAGCCCTAGCACCTACGGATCTCTGGCGCGAGCTAGAAAGGAGAAGGGGAAGGAGGACTCCCGAGATAGAAAAAACCCAGGAGATAGTGGCCGAGAACAAAGATCCTTGGGAAACACGGTTCATGGAACTCAACGATAAAATTCTGACACTAGAAAAGAAACAGTAGCCGTCTTCAGTTTCCACCATAGTTCAGGCGATGATGGAAGAGACCGAGTCTCCATTCACCTCGATAATCATGAACGAGGTGGTGCCGCAAAGGTTCCGGATACCTCCCATCATCCGATACTCTGGGTCTGGTGACCCATCCAAGCACGTGAAAGCTTATCGTTTGTGGATGCAAATTCAGACAATAACGGGCGCGATGATGTGCAAAGGGTTCTCGATTACACTCATAGGATTCACTTGGAGTTGGTACGGTCAACTCAAGCCTAATTCCATTGGTTCCTTCGCAGAGCTTAGTCGATTATTCCTTACCCAGTTCATAAGCAGTAAGAAGAGTTAAAAATCGAATACTCACCTGTTCACCATTAAACAAGAGCCCAAGGAGTCATTGAAAGACTACATTGCTTACTTTAACGAGGAAGCGTTACAAGTAGAGGACTACGATGACAAGATGGCACTCTCCGCCGTGTTCGGTGGTCTGAAAGAGGGAAGGTTCACCTTCTTTATTGGGAAGAATCCACCAAAGATATTGGCTAACCTCATCGCCAGAGCTTAAAAGTACACTAATGCAGAGGAATTCTCCAACACTCGCAAGAACATCTAAGTACCAGACCTGACTGGTAAAGGGAAGAGGCCCAGGAACGAAGAATCTCAGCCATCCAGCAAGGGATCGGATGACTGCGCCCCTCGCAATCGTCGCCCAAGTAGAAAGCCAGAAGGAAAGTTTCGTTCCTACACCCCCATCAATATGTGCACCGAACAGATTCTACTAGACATTCAAGGAGAAAAGCTTCTGAATTGGCTTGTCTGTATGAAGGCCGGCCCATAGCATCGAGACGAATGCAAGTATTGCTGTTTTCATCGGGATCACAGCCATAACACATCCGACTGCGTGGATCTCAAGGATGAGATCGAGACCCTTATTCATAAAGGATATCTGCGCCGATACGCCAAGGAGAAAGAATCGCTCAGAAAGAAGAGCGAGAGCTAGAGCAGCCTAACAACACCACAGAAGAGCCAGCCGAAATCCATACCATCTTCGGGGGCTCATCCTGTGGAGGAGATTCAAATGAGCTCGAAAAGCCCACTCTCGGAAGTCCGATCCGGAGCATTATGTCCACTTGACCGAGCGACCTCGTAAGAAACTCCGAATCAGCTCGTGCAGTCTGACCTTCACTAAAGAAGATGCACACAGAATCCAACACCTGCACGACGACGCCCTGGTGGTTACTATAACCATAGCAAACCAAAAGGTGTACCACATCCTGGTCAACACCGAAAGCTCGGTCAATGTAATCTATTCTGATGCCTTTAAAAGAATGGGGATTCCAAGATCACATCTCAGACCTATGAAGATCCCTTGCATGGCTTTGCCGGAGAGAGATTATCTCCGATGGAGCCATCTCCCTCCCCTTGACCGCGGGAGATGGGCAACATTGTCAATGTACCATCCATACATAACGTCATTCTGGAAAGACATTCTCTCAATGCAATGAGAGCAGTTGTTTCCACCTACCATTTGATGATGAAGTTCCCCGTCGAGGGTGGAACAGGATACATCCGAGGCAATCAGCGAGAGGCTTGGAGATGCTATGCTATAACAGTCAAGAAGGGGTCGGTTAAGCAAGCACTCACTGTCAACATGCTAGATCCCAGAGGACCCGTGGATGGTTCGTCCGTAAAAGACTTGGAGAAAGTACCACTCGACGAGGCGAACTGGAGCAGAACTATCTAGCTTAGAACATCATTGAACCCTGAGCGATAGTTCGAAGTGCTAGCCTTCTTATGGTAGCACAGAGATGTCTTAGCATGGTCGCATGAAGATATGCCTGAAATCTCTCTGGATGTCATAGTCCACAGGCTGAATGTGGACCCAGATCACAAACCCGTGAAGCAAAAGAGGAGACCGTTCAATGTCGAGTGGTACGAACCCATAATAGAAGCCCCTTACTTGATGTCGAGAGGTACAAACCCATAACAGAGCCCCGAAGTTTCGAGTCGGCAAACCAAATGGGCTGGATAGACCCAATTTATAGTTACCTTACGTTTGGTGAGGTTCCTTCGGATAAATTGGAAGCGAAGCACTTGAGAGTTAGGGCAGCGTGATACGTAGTTTTGGATGAGATATTGTATAAGAAAGGGCATTCGCAGCCCTACCTCAGGTGCCTTTGACCCGATGAGGCAGATTATGTAATTCGAGAGATTCATGAAGAAATCTGTGAAAATCACTCTGTTAGCCGAGCCCTGGCCCTAAAGATACTCCGATAGGGATATTTTTGGCTAACCATTAAGGAAGACTCGAAGCGCTATGTTCAGAAGTGTGATAAGTGCCAACGATATACTGTCGTGCCGAGGTAACCTGTAGAGAAAATGACTCACATGAGCGGTCCATGACCGTTCGCTCAGTGGGAAATCGATATCCTTGGCCCCCTGCCCACAGCAAAGGGGTAGGTCAAGTTCGCTATAGTCGTGGTCGACTACTTCACCAAATGGGCCAAGGCCGAACCCATTGGGAAGATTACGGAGCAGAAGGTGATCGATTTTGTTTGAAAAAATATCATCTGTCGATTCAGAATACCACGTACTATCGTGTTTGATAATGGCAGACAGTTTGACAATAACAAGTTCTGAGGTATGTGTCGAGGGCTCGGCATCACCAAAGCATATTCTTCACCTCGGCACCCGCAGTCCAATGGGTAGGTGGAAGCAGTCAACAAGGTCATTAAACCTCCATCTTAAAACAAAGTTAGAGAAAGAAAAAGATAATTGGGCCAAGGAGCTCCCATTCGTCCTTTGAGCTTACAAGACTATGGCTCAGTCGTCTACTGGGGAAACCTCATTCTCAATTTCCTACTGTTTGGAGGCAATGGTGCCAGTCGAGATTGGCCTCCCTACGGGTCGGGTCAGAAATTACCAAGAGAACCAAAATTCCAAGCAGATGGCGGCTAACCTAGACCTACTTGAAGAAGCGAGGGAGATATCCTGACTTCGAGCCGCTGCTCGACATCAACAGGTGTCGCGATTCTACAATGCAAAGGTTAAAACTAGGCGGTTTTGTCCACGGGACTTAGTCCTTAGCCGAGTCTTCTAAAACACCGTGGAACTGGGAGTTGGGGCACTCGAACCTAATTGGGAAGGGCCATATCATGTGGTCCGATCGACTAAACCTGGCTCTTACCACTTAGAAGATCTCAAGGGTCATCAGTTCCCCCACGCCTGGAACGTCGAACACTTGAAAGTTTACTATCCTTGATGAAATGGCCTTTAAGGCCCCCAATAAATGTAGGCCTTCGAGTGACCAACCTTCAAGGCTCTCAATAAAATTTGCATTCCCTATAAATCTGCCTAAGCGGACTATTTACTATGAACAAGTTGCCTATCATAAGCAGAGGCAGAGTCAACGAACTGATCCCTTAAAGAAGGGGTTAGTATGTTATCCCATGAAAATTCTACAAGGCATCTCCTCATGCTTGAGGGAAAAGCTAATAGATGACCTAACTCCTTTATGAAGGAGTCAGCTCGTCGCCTAGCTCACGGATAAGTTTAAAGTTGCTCGCCAATCATGGGAAGAGCTGATCCCCTAAGGGTTTAGACCTAACAATGTCAACACTATAAAGATTCAAAGTTCTGTAAAACAACACTAAAACGAGTTGACCCCCCAAGGGGTCGGCTCAGCAGTGCCCTAAAGAAAATCAACCTATCGACAAATTAGCTCAGTAATCATCATCACTCAAGAACCAACTACAAATTAATGCATAAAGAAATCATCATCCATACGCCCTCTCCAGAGGGTCAAAAATCATCATCATCCATGTGCCCTCTCCAGAGGGTCAAAAAATAATATCCACAAACCATTCATCAAAAAGATAAGTTCAAAAGTCATAAAAAGTAAAACATTCCAAACTATGCAGTCAGGGGAGGAGGAGCTTGGGAGCTAGGGGCCTGATCTAGGCAGAGATCTTCAGCAGACTTCTCTCCTGTGTCTTCAGGTAGCAGAGACTCAAGGTTGAGGTCCGGGTATAAGTCCTGGACTGCTTCAATGCAAGCGTTGAAGCCACAGTTGTAAAACTTAGTGGCTTCGGAGACCCTCTCCTTTAAAGCTTAAAGGCATCCACGACAGCACCTACCGCTACAGACAGAGAGGCCTCATCCTTGGCTTGGCCTCCTTTGCTTGAGAGATGGCTCGGCTCCGCTCTTCCGCCGCCTCGGTTCTGGTCCGTTCCAGAGCCTCCCCCAACCAGGTGTTCTCCTTAGAAAGTGAGTCCGCGTGGGCTCTGGCCCTGGTTTGCTCGGCTACGGAAGCACTACATCGTGCCTCGAGATTGCCAATGACCCCCTGAAGTTGGAGCTCTCGGGCCCTCCTGTCATCCATCTGCTGGAGGATTTCCGCCTGCTCCATCCGAAGGAAGGTGGCATCGTCTCGCAGGATCCTGGCCTTGCTTCTAAGGGCCTCCACCTCAGAATCCTTCTTAAAAACTTCCTTTAACCTCTCCCAAGTTAGAAGAAGGCTCGGAACGGACTGTGTGAAAATAACAGAATAAGTGACCGAATGCATTAAAAAACTGAAAGCAAGAAAAGTTAGTAAAATTACCCAGTAGAAGACGGATTCCAAGTCATTGATAAAAGACTCATCCGACTTCTCAAAAAGGTTGATGATCTCTTCCTTCGGGGCGTGTTTGCTAGCCCATTGCACCAAGCAAGACATAAGGTATCCCGACTCAAATCTTTCGCCACTCGTCCCCACCTGGGCCGACCCTATTGCTTCCTCGGCCCCAGTCCTACTACTTGCAGAGGCCTGACCTTCGGCCCGAAGGTCATTCCCGACCTCAAGAGGGGAGAGCATGGCGTCAGCCATCCGAATGGCCTCCTCCCGCTCGGATGATGAAGGGATGACAATGCAGGGCTCTGGGGTTGTGGAAGGGGCCTCGACTATAGGAGGAACGACAACAGGAGGGAGGATTGGAGCTGGAGCATTAGTAACAGCAATAGGCGCTACAGCCGGAGTTGTAACAACAGAAATTGAAGCTACAGCTTGAGCTGCGGTGACAGAAATTGGGGTCGAGGGGCCCTCACCACGGGGAGCCACCTGCCTCCTCTGAACGGTTCTCTTTGTCTGGGGCTCGGCCCTCAGCATTTCATCGATGGTCGGGGGGGCCTTTCTCCTCCGGGTCCTAGCTGCCTCGGCCATACCTACATGTGCAACGATGAATCAGTGACTAAGTTAAGAGATGTAACCCTTCCAAAGGTAAGGGGTTAGAGATAAACTTACTGAAGGAAGTGGGGAGCAGCTCGAACTTACAGAGCCCAGACCAGTGAAGATTGACGGCTATGATCAGATCTGACCAGGAGCGCAGGTCTCCTGATTGCACTCGGGCCTTAGCGATCCGGTTATTCTAGTTCGAAAAGAGGAGGGGCGAACCTCTCGGGAAGTCTACAGAGATAAGATGAAACTTTAGTTCAACTACTATGGAAGGAAGAAAGATATGAAAAAGAACATGCGTGCAGTTCAACCCGGGGAAGTAAATCAGGTGGGAACCGACTCCTCAAGCTTTCGAGCTCTGTCGTCGGTGCCTCCCATTTTTTCGAAGCCCAGAACAATTTATTCTTCCAATCCTTATTGGAGGACGAAAGATTTAAGACCAAACCCGATCCCTTGCTGCTTCGAGTTGCGAAGTAATACCATGGTTCTTGGCTGTTGTGCTTGACCAGGTACAAACTTGTTAACTCCTCTAGTGTCAGCTTTGGATTTTTGACTTGACGCCAAATGATGAAGGAAGAGATTAAGACCCTCTAAGAGTTGGGGTTGAATTGGCCGGGAGCTAGCCCCAAATATGCTGTCAAGGCCCAGACGAAGGGGTGTAGAGGAAGTCGAAGCTCGCATTGTAAGGCACAGAGTAAAATGGCGACTTTCCCTTCAATAGGTGCGCCAACAGTATCAAGGGGCTCAGGCGCCCTTATTTGAACAGAGTTTGGGATCTCATACTCTGAACGGATCCATCCCATTTGAGACTCCGTCAGTACGGAGCCTCTTGGGATGACCTCCGATGCCCGCTCACTAACAGGCATTTCAGCTCCACCCACTGTCAAGTCTCAGGGGGTCAGGTGACTTTCTTCTGGCTGACCCGATGAGTCCGAGTGCCCGCCTCCTTGTTTCTTCGGGGCGGTGGGAATAGGGGCACTGGTTCCAAGGGGCCTTCAGATGCCCTCCTCCCATCACCGAGCTTGCCAACTCAAAGTCGTTATAATCTTCTCGGACCACGTCCATATTAGATGACATCTTGTAGAAGCAGATGAAAAAGAAGTGATGCTGAAAGAAGGGAGAAAATGCTCACTGGACAACTGCCAAAAATTTCTTCTGTCAAGAAATCCCTGATTGGTTGGAATCGCCCTGCTAGAAACCTCAAGATGGCCGGAATCACTTCTGCCAGAAGTCGCCTCCACAGAGAATCAACAACCATAAGAATTCAAAATGTGGAGATGAGAAGTGTTTCCGAAACGCTAAAGATTATATAGCCAAGGAGGAATCTCTACATTAATGGCAAGGCATTGATGGGTGTAACTGAATCGTCGCGAGCCAACTTCGGAGCATACATGGCTGCCGACTATCAGCTTGAGCTCTACTAGGCTGAATGGTTTTGACATTGGGCGACAGTCTCCATTAAGCAGAAGCGGCGCTCGAGTAGGGAAAGCATCACTGGGACACCAATTATTCAAAATCTTAACCGTCGCCATGTGTCAGCTGGAGATTAACCCACAGATGGAAAGACCTGAGGACGCGTTTCTTCGACACAAGAGTCATGATGATAAACGCATGTGTAAAAGGTGCGACCGCGGAAACCGTTGATCTTCTGTACATGTTTACTCTCCGAGCCCGTATCTGAACTTGAAGAGTAGGGGGCTTCTGTTATGGGAAGATTCGAACCCCTTCAAATCCTAGGAGCCACATCACACTAATTCGGTCAGGTGCATAACAAGTAGTCCGAATGGATATTGCCGCTGAAGGAAAGGAATTCTCGGTTTGGTCCCAGTCGCACTCCTCATCTGAGGCTAGTATTCAGTGATCCAAGATAGATAATGTGAAGCTCAAGTCAAAAGCTACAGTCAGTCCTGACCAGAAACGAATAATTCGACCACTTGCATTAGTTACGGGAGAATTTAACTCGACAGGACAAATCTGCCAACTCGCCTCAGAGCTTAGAGGGAAGATCTCTACAATGCCCAACAGATAAAGCCAAGTTCACATTTCGTCCAGATTGGCACTCCGCTCAGACTCACAACACAATTCGCATTTAACAAACCAACAGGTAAGGCCCGTGTCGCACTAGTCAGGGCCTCTTTGGCAAGAAGTCCCGAGTTGAGGCTAGGGCTCCATACGCTAAAACAAGAAACTGCCTTAAGCAGGCATGATCGATTACCTTTCGCAGATACGCACGATACGCTACACGATCCCTGAATTTCGGACAATATCTCCACGATTTGAAAATTCTACTAATTGAGCGAATCGTGTCGGGATTAGCAGACCCAGTCCGTCTGCTGATCATATATAAATACAACGAGGACTCCATCGCTATAGGTACGCAACGTCTTGTACTCTCCTTCTACTCTCTAACTTAGATCCATATTCCTTTGACTTGACTTAGGCATCGGAGGGTCCTCTGGCTTAGATAGGGTCATCTTTGCTTATTCCAAGTGTGCAAGTTTTAGATGTCAGAACGACTAGTAGTTCGTGAGTCGAAGCGGAGAGTCTTCCAGATTTAGTCATCAACAACCTAAATTTTAGGAGTCTCCGATATCCCAAATACAAACTTATGATATGGAAACATAGTTTTAGGCGTAATTAAATGATATCCATTATGGTATTAGAGAAATAACCAAGATATTTATCATCATAGTAGACAATATAACTAAGAACTTGTTATTAATTCATAGTTTTAACAGTGTACCATTAATAACATGACCAAACCAAACCATACGGTCATCTAAATATAACAACAGGAGTCCATTTAGCTGGGGACTCAAGTATATACCCAAATAAATATATAAAAGCTCAAGTATCCTAAAGTAAATAATCCAAAGAAAAATAAGAAACCAGTCATGCTAGCCTACTATTGCCCATCTTGCATCTAGAAGTACGATACTTCCTCCACATCCACATATACATTCTCTAATACAGCAACCTCTAAGGCACTTCTATCACAGACATCTGTGTTGGTGTTTTGGAATACCTTCGCGAAAGAGTAAGTGATGAACTCAATATTACCATTCTACTAAATTGTACAAGTTGTCAAGACACTCAAGTATAGGCATTAATGGTATAACATATCAAACAAATTCCTAATCTGGTTGAATTAAATGCATGGATGTCATAATATGAGTATGCATGTTCCGAGAATAAAATATAACTAAGAGGGATATAACTTGTCACCAATATCACTCAAGAATATAAACAATGCTGATAGTGAAGTGGCACATTACCAACATCACCCTTAAATATAAATAAAGCTGATAATAATGTGGCTAATCACCAACATTACCCGCATTGCAATCCAAGCTGACAGTAATTTTGCTTATCACCAAAATTGCCTGCAAATGCCATGATATACATGCAGTAGCCAATTTGTTATTGTTATTCCAATTTATAACTAGAATATTGGGGAAACTAAAATACCACAATTATACCAATAGTCCAATAACCAGGTTCACGTGGTGTATTGCCAGTGTCCCATAATCCAAGGTCAAGGTTCGTCCCCTGATCTCAATTATAAAGAAATAATTCCAAAGGTATGAGTAAAATGCCCAAGATTTCAAATCAAAATGGTAAGATTCATCGCCAAATATAAGTAAGAGAATGGATTTTTCATGGATTTATGTGAACACATCAAGACGGCATAACTCATGGATTGGAAGAAATTACTGAATTCAAGGATTTACACGTCAACCAAGAGGGTCAGTACCACAAACACATTATACGCAAAGCTTGTCACCTTTATAAATGCCCACTAGTCACTATGAGGGACTTGTCACTCAACATAGGCCGATAGCTCGAGTATAGTGTCTCATACCACTATCCCAAGCTCATGAGTCTTTGTATGAGGATTATATATCACACTAACGGTTATAATTAATGACTGTAAATCAAATAGGAATTGTGGTATGCTAGATCTACGAAAGTGTATGACAACAATCAATTGATTCTAAACTAGTAAACAATCAACTTTGGGTGAGACTTATTCGGAGAATCAAGGGAACTTGTCATCGGTAATGTGACTAACACCAACATTACCCGCAATGCAATCCAAGCTGACAACAATATGGCTCGTCACCAAAATTGTCCACAAATGCCATGATATGTATGAAGTAGCCAATCTGTTATTGTTATTCCAATTTATAACCAACATATTGGGGAAACTAAAATACCATAATTATACCAATTGTCCAATAACCAGGATTTCATGGCGTATCACTAGTGATCAGGGTTCATCACCCGATCTCAATTATAAAGAAACAATTTCAAAAGTACAGGTACAATGCCTAAGATTTCAAATCAAAATGGTAAAGGTCATCACCCGATCTCAATTATAAAGAAACAATTTCAAAAGTACGGGCACAATGCCCAAGATTTCAAATCAAAATGGTAAAGGTCATCATCGAAGATCAGTAAGAGAATGATTTATCATGGATTTAGTTAATGCCTTGAGACAACACAAATCATGGATTGGAAGAAATTACTGAATTTAAGGATTTACAAGTCGACCAAGAGGGTCATTACCACAAACACATTATACACAAGACATGTCACTTTGATAAATGCCCATTGGTCATGATGGGGAACTTGTCACTCAACATAGGCCAATGGCTCAGGCATATTGTCCCACACCACTATTCCCAGCTCATGAGTTTTTGTATAAGGATTACATATATATCTCACTAACGATTATAATTAGTACCTATAAATCAAATGGGAATCATGGTATGCTAGATCTAAGGAAGTGTGTGACAACAATCAATCCATTTCAAACTAGTAAATGATCAACTTTGGGTGAGACTTATACGGAGGATCAAGGGAACTTCAGTTAAATTGGCATTGGGAGTTCAAAATACACGTGTGGACCTAGTCATTATAGTCGACCGTGTTCTGACTCGGTCGACCAAACAAGTTTGTGATAGCCAACCAAAAGGCAGGCAACCCATTGGTCAAATGGTTCACAAAGCTTGATCTAAGGCATTCTAATAATAGACTATCAAGCACATAATTGAATCATATGTTACATTAATACCAACATTGCAACAAGTTAATTAAGGCTTAAAAATAAGCATTTGATCAACAGTTGAAACAAAACTAATCAATTACCATTCAACAAATAACATTGATAGATTCTATCATCATGAATCTACTCAAACAATCAATTCATCAAATATATCAGTATCCTACCAACAATTTCATGAAGCGCAAGTTAATAAGATAGTTCTAGCAAGTAATAACATAGGCAACTTCAAAAAAATACCCCATGTCACTAACTGTAGCTATTAGGAATTGATAGATAGTAATTTGGAAAGAATAGTCCTCACCTTAGGTTTCAACTCTCTTGATTTGGCACCTTTAGGACTGGGGTTTGAGGAATAACTCAATTTTCTAATTTCTATCCAACAACTACAAGTAAGATTATGGAATTCTATAATTCAATATTACAATCACATAAATTGAAATAGATTACCTCTAATTTAGATCGGGATTGTTAGGATTTGAGGATTAGGCAATTCCAACAAATCCCCTTTCACTAACATGAGATCCCCAATTCAAGACCTCCATCTCTACTCTTTAAATTACTTTTCTTAATTCTTCCTTGGGAAAAATTCTAATGGGAGAAATAGTTGGCTATAAGGATGCTTATATAGTGGGATTTGGGGGTGTGGTTACCTTAAAAATGGGACTAATGACCCAATTATCCCTAGGGGTAACTGATTTAAGCTTTTAGGGTCGGTTTGGGTATGGGTTGACCTATCAAATCCATTATTTGGATACATTAGATAGAGATCTACCCAATGATGTGCTCGTCCCACTTATTGGTCGCTTTGATCGACGACTTTGGCTACAAATTCAATTCAATAGTGACCGATCTTCGATCAAGATCATGGCTGTACAAATATATGAGGAATGGTGATTAAGGATGGTGTCTGCATTTTGATCGTGATCCAATGGCTCAAAGTCTTCAACATTAGGTAAATTCAAATGAACTAATTTCTCTTTTTGGAAAACTCTTCATGCATTTGATGTGCCCACTTGCAGCTCCAAGTTAAACGATTCAACACACAGTCTTGACAATCCGATTCATGTGGGATGTCAAGCCTACTGAGGCAAATGTTTTTATATAGCTTCATGGTTAATGGTCTACTAACTAAAGATCTAGAATTTGTTTGGTTAATTTGGTCATTTTTAGGGTGATTTAAGAAGTGGGGTTTCTTGTGTATGATGAATAAGGCTTGGATGATCTAAATTTATCATTTGGCCTTCACAAGATTAGTGGAAAGGGTGATTTAGCCCTAAGTACTCTTAAGTCATTGATTGGATGATTATAGGGGTAATTTGGTCAATTTAGGATATATACGTATAGTAGTTTAGATTTAATTCGTTAGTTATGCTAATTTAAGTAGGTCTTCATTATATTTTAATGTTTTGATTTAGTAGGTGGTAGCTTTGATAGATCTTGGCCTTTAATTAATGAATCATATGGCTAGGCCCAAGATTTAGGTGATTGGGTGTAATCGTTAGCTTCCTATAGGTATCTAATCAAATTGGCACTGTTCTTGTAATGGTAAAACCTGTATATTTGTTAGGATCGAGTATTAAAGATCACTAGGTGATAAAATAAGATAAATCTCACACAATAAATAAAAATAACATTTTTTTTTGAAATTCAAGTTGGTGAAATTCTAAAGCGTTACAATCTACCCCTTTAAAATAAATTTTGTTCCCAAAATTTTCTAACGTTTCTATTATGCAAATTGGTGAGGACATAACGACTCATGATGCTGGCATTTCTACAGAGTTCATTGTAATAGGTTGGTTTACGGGTATATGTATATATTAATCTTAAACAAACTCATGGTTATTTTGAAGATCTACCCCAATTAAAATTTCTCACCTTCGAGATTCAAGAAAATACGTCAAAATCATTAACATGGCCCTTAAATATTTAACTATAAGATTTATCTAAGGGGTGCATCGTTCCTTAGATGAGTTCATCCCAAGCCTAGACTTAAGATCCTTTCTTTACTCTACTCAATTCTTATAACTTTATATCTCTAGTGGATAGATTTTCTCATGGATAGAGAAGTTTTCTATTCCTCCCAAGCAATCTAACTTACATGGATTAAGGCAAGGATTTCATTTCTAATATTACTTCAAACTTTCTTCTAAGAATCAATTCATAGTTCCAAGCTCCACCAAACTTCAACAACATTCAAAAGTCATAACTATTCCCCACTATTTAGAGTATAAATTTTCATTTTTAGTGTTCGGGCTAACATGGAAAGGCGGTGATATTGGGTCTGAGCTCGATACATAGATCTTATGCCTGATCAGGACAGTGAGTTCATTTATATTTTTCCCTAATCGTGGTGGATCCTAATCTTCTACTTGATTAGGGGATTGAGTTCATTAGTAATTGTTCAGGATTTAGAATTTGGATCGAACCATATATATTTCTCTTAAACATAGTTCTGTAAGTTCGTAGTCTCGATTATTCTAAACACTTGGGGAAAATATCATGTAATTTTTCATCTCCGTGAGGAATAGGCTTCAATGGCCCATCTCACTTACGATGCGCACTCTGATTATTTTGTGAACCATTAGAAACATGTTCATATCAAATCTCCTATGTTTAGTTAGGGTTTCTCCTCTAGTTATTTTTAATTGTTGGGAGTTGTAGGGAAATGTTATCTTTAGAGGTAACTTTTAGAAAGTTTGAATATTCTATGTCTAAGGATATTTCCTTTAGGGTCAAGTTCAAAGTATGTTCTTGTTTAATCTATATTCAACTTGGTGGGTAATGGATTTCCCACGATGCACAATTTTTTATTTCTAAGTAAAAACAACTATCCTAGAAAGATTTCTAATGAGCTAAAATTTCATCTCTATATTCACCTTTTTCCATAATTCTAAGGGATTTCACCTAAGTTTAAGTCAATAATTCTCAACACCCTAACTTTGAGTAATTAAAGTTTGTATATGCCCCACTCCCCAAGGCTTGGTTCTTCCTTTGCACTTCTCCTCTTAGCCATGAGCAAAACGATCATCGGAATTAGAATAAAAGAAAAAATAGTAGGGACAAGGCCACTATCTTGATGTTAAGGTTGAAGGACTTGTGACACAGGAAAAAGGGCATGGAAAGGAAGACGAAGGACACCATCTCCTCAACATGATATGAACTTTGAATCCATAAGGTGAAATGGTTCTTAAATCCATAAGAGATAAGAAAAATTAAATTTCTTTTATTGTAGTCTATCTCTAAAATGAGATTATAAGGCTTTAAATAATAAAACACATTCCAAAGTAAGAGTCCTAATGCAAATAAACTGAAACTTTCCCAAAATAGTAAAACTTACTAAAAATAAAAAGTATTAATCTAATTATGCAAGATAATTCTTGGCATAATAAGAAGTAAATCATAAGAAGACACGAAATACTAAAACTGCATGATAAAAAGGATATGTCCAATCTAAAACTTACCAAAAATAATATTTTTTTTCAAAAAATAGCATTTTTCTATAGGAAGGAGTCATTTTCTCATGAAACTAAGCAGCACGACACCCATAAAGGAATTAATTGATCCCGAATGGCCTATTAAGTAGGAATTCATATGATGTGTATCTCGTAACTCATTTCAAATCAAAAGTTATGACCGATATATGGTTAGCACTTACAATGAGAATTTTTCTCAATCTAGAATGAATCTCTTCGATCCAAATGCACTTGGGCCCCAGATACATCATCTTGGGTTCGCTCTTGGGATATTTAGAAGATGGAAAGGTATGACGATAATGGCCTTAAAGGCCTTTTAAAATGTCTCACGGTGCGGAACAATTCGAGTCGAGTTCGGTTGATTGAGTTATATCTTGGTTGATCGAGATTTGTTGTTCTATTTTTAAAAATGTACTCAAGGTTCCTAGGTCGACCGAGCTCTGTCTTGGTTGACTGAGACTTTCTGGTCACCTAAATTTAGAGAGGACCTCCAGTGCTCCTCGGTTGACCGAAAATTTCTTTAGTCGACCGAATCCTCCTGTTAGTCCATTGGAAAAAGAGAGTTTAAAGACTCTTAGTTGACCAAAAATTCCTTTAGCAGACCAAATCTTACTGGACTGAAACCATTTGAAATTCAAAGCTTTTGGAATTTTACTTTGACACTTCTCATTTGGCTTTGGTCCATCCATTTAAATTGTCCTAATTCTAATTCAAATGATAAAAGGGATTACATATTTAATGATCTCAAACAAGGCTACCCTAGTGTTTAGATGTCTAAGTTCTAAGTTTCAAGAGTAAACAATCATTGGAAATTTGATCATGAGGTCCATTATATCTAAGTCAACGCGAAGTTTATATGAGTCCCCAATGTGATGCCCCATCATTGTGTGGTCACATGTGGGCGGGCACACATATGAACGGGCCCCAGGGTGGCTGACAGACTATTATGTGGCTGGTAGGCTATTGTGCACACAGTGAAGGTGACACTTTGTCCCACATCGAAAGCGTCGTCCAAAGTTGTGGTGACTATAAGTTGGGTTCTTTCCTTAATAGGAAAGACATGCTTTAAATTTGTGAGTTTTGACAAAGTTGACAATATTATGTGTTGTGGGGATATGCCTTACAAGTGGTATCAAAGCTGAGGTCGGCTCTGCCCTCGGTGGGGGATATTGTGATGCCCCGTCATGTTTAGTCACAAGTAGGTGAGCACATATGGGCAGGCATGTATGTGGACGGGCCCCAAGGTGGCTAGCAAGCTACTGTGTGGCTAGTAAGTTACTGTGATGGTAGGCTACTGTGCACATAGTGAAGGTGGAACTTTGTTTTACATCGGAAGCGTCATCCAAAGTTGTGGTGGCTATAAGTTGGGTTCTTTTCTTAACATGCATATCTCATTTTAAATCTGTGAGCTTCAGCAAAGCAGATAATATCATTTGTTGTGGGGACGTACCTTACACCCAACCCACAGGTTAGTTTATCTCTCCAATCCACTTTGATACTATCTTGTAACACCCTAGATTTCAGGAGTCGAGTGTCCCCGATCCCCTAGGTCTTGGGTGTTAACTTACAATGTGGAAGCATAGTTTAAGGCAGAATCAAATGATATTGATCATGGTAGTGGACAAATAATCAAGAATGTATCATTAGTTCATAGTTTTAATTGTGTATCATCGATAACATGACTAAACCAAACAATACAATCATCCAAATATAACAGTAGGAGTCCACTCAACTAGGGACTTAAGTACATAACCAAATAATGTAACACTCTGGATTTTTGCCAACCTGAAGTTAGACGTCCTTAGGTAATGGGTCAACCATATCACTCTCAAAGATCAATCCCAAGGTCTAAAAATTACTTTTCAACCCATTTCCTTCAAAATCTCACCATTCACCACCTCATTCTTCAAATTTCTCCAAGTACTTTCATGTTAGACACAAATCCCAAAGTTTAAAAGGTGAAGAACTATACTTAAATAAAAACTTACTGTAAATGGTACGTACATGAATAAAATGGAATTTTGACTATTGAATTTTTAGAATTTCATGATGTAGATAGGTTATTTGGATGGATTAGCTTCTTCTACCCCAAAATCATATATTGTACATCACGTAACTCATTCCATTTTTCAAATGAGACCCGATAAATGCCTCAATGGACTCATGGGCCCAAACGACACAATTCGGGGGGACACGAGGTGGGTCCCACATTTTTTCGGCATCCCCGGGTGGAGGGGGGGGGGAGGGGGAGGACATCGCCCCTAGGGCGAGCCCTAGCCAAAAAGTCCAGTGACTGGCGAGGGGCTCGCCGGTTTGACGAGGCCTCATCCGTACAGCGGTCAGGCAGCCCGATTTTTGCATTTTTTCTGCATATTTTTTTAAACTTTAAAAAATCATATCTCCCTCGTTATAAGTCCAATTTAAGTGATTTATAAATCAAATTGAAGATAAATGAGTCTAGTTTTATATAAAAATATGTAAAAAATATAATAATATATTTAATATAGTTTAAAGTAGGTCATTGTGGCAACTGTCCAAAAATTACTTGTTGGACAGCTGCTGCTTCTGGAATTTTTAAAATTTTTCTACAATACAAAATCTCATGACATTTGGTAGAGACAGGGTAAACTTGATGATGAACCACTAGAAAAATAATTAAAATAATATAACAACTAGAAGTTCTAAAAATGGGGCATAGAATAGCCCTAGGACCGTATTCTACCATAATTAGGGTAGAATTTGGTTAAGTACTAAACTGAATACTCAGTAGAATTAGCTTGAACCACTCTAAATATGAACTACAAGACCTAAAATGAGTAGGGCCGCTAACGTTACGTTAGTTAAAAATCTAGGATCAATTTCTAAACCCAGTTGCTCTTGGGAGCATCGTGAAACTTCGTATCGGACCAGGACAACACGTCGAAAGTCTGATAGTGATAAACTTAGACCATTATGAACGCCTAGTTGGACTTGACTATCACCTCAAAAATCAAGTCCAAACGATGTCCTGAGACCATTTCCTTGAGTCCGGAGTGAAGAGAGTGGGAAAGTGAAGAATTTTAAGAAATTAAATATGATTTTAAGTAATCTGAGATGTGTCGCTTACGTGTTATTTCTAAGGGTTTTGACCGTTGGTTTTTGCCCCAAATTCACCCTCGAATCAGGGAAGGTGGCTCATTTACGTTAAAGCACTTGTGGCCCTGATCGAGTTTCGGTAACCGTTGAATTGAAACTGGTCCACATGGTCGATCTGTAAACCCGATCGGACTGAAAACTTAACTTGCTTAAGATCCAATACTAGTGAGCTTAAGTTCAACTGCATTTGATAAGAAGACCTCCAGAAATGCTCCGTTGGATCGAAACAAGGCCGATTTGGTTATAACCTAAGTATACCTTGGCCCTAGGGCTATTTCCGTCGCTTTTGGGCTTATAAAAAGGCCTTAAACCCTCTCTCACAAATCCCATACAAATTCTAAACCCTAGCCAATTCAAGAGAGAGAAAAGAGAGAGAGCAAGAGAGAACTTGTTGTTCCTTCTTGGGATTCTTTCCAGTTCTTTTACACATCAAATCCATCGTCTCTAAATCATTAATCCGGCGATTCTGATTCCGTTCTTGGGTAAGTTAAGAAAACCCTAACCTATTTTGAAGCTTAGAATAATTGAAGTGAACTTATAGCTAACCTGTTTCATGCCTTAGGTAGCGTATCCGCCGTTGACGAAGACTTATCGTCTGAATCATATCTATTACGCGTTTTCTGGTTTAAGTTACGGATTATAGACGTATAGGTTATAGTTTTCAAAGCTTTCAATGTCAGATAATGATTTATTATTGACTTGGATGCTATCACACATGCGAAACATGTTGTTTGTTTCGTGTTATGAATACGTATGAAATATGTATGCCGTAGTGTATTCTATATATTTGTTGAAATACCTGTATACATATAAATTTTGGATCTGTGATTGCCATGGTAAATCATTGTTAGTATGTGCTTGATATGTATGCGACAACTCCTTAGCAAAAGGAATTGCCTAAATATGCAAGATGACAACATACGTGATGTATGTTGAATAGTGTAATCTAAGTGTTTGTATAAATGTTTGAATGAGCTAGAAATAGGTAAAGCATGATTTTTAAGGGAGTTGAGATATGAATCTCAATCACCTTACTTGTGTGTATGATTTCCTCTATGTTATATTTAGTCTATTTTGTTCATGCTAATTGTGGGTAT
The DNA here is from genome assembly GCA_037074715.1 of Magnolia kwangsiensis. Lineage (NCBI taxonomy): Eukaryota > Viridiplantae > Streptophyta > Magnoliopsida > Magnoliales > Magnoliaceae > Magnolia > Magnolia kwangsiensis. The sequence continues at coordinate 46,188,875 of CM073583.1, forward strand.
GCTTTCCTTCATGTTATGTTTAGTTTATTTCATTCATGCTAATTGTGTGTATGATTTCCTCCATGTATAGTATTCATGTTTAAGTTATATTTCATATCATGCTTATATGAATGTGGATGTTGAATCATGTCTATTATTGAGGTTGTGCATGATTGGGGCCTGTTATGGTCCAGGCATTCGGTAACAGGCTTGAGTTCGTGGTCGAGCTTTATTCGCCACGTAGGACGTGTTTGACCAACCCGAGCCATACTAGAGTTGTCGGCAGTGGTTTGGCCACACTGAGTGCATATGCATTTCATGTCGATCAACTCAACCTGCGATCGAGCTAGTTGAGCTCGTCAAGTAACCCGATTGACCCGATGTATGTTCACCATGTTTGGACACTACTGCTTGAACCTAAGGTACCAAACTTACCAGTGTAAAGCCTCTCTAACCTTGGTACCTCGACCCGCTAAGACTCATGAGCAGGGCATGGTGGTATATGACACCGTGGTCGAGCTGTCGGCCTACACTGGGGTGACAAGCCTCCCCGTAGTGACCAGTGAGCAACCTAGACTTGTGAGCCGATTATGGTGGTATAAGACACTATATTCGTGTTGTCGGCCTACATTGATTGGGGAAGAGCCCTTTGTAGTGACCTCGAGCATACTCTGAGTCTGCGTTGAGGCGACGAGCCTTTCCATAACATTAGAGTATAACTAGGCCTACACTGATCAGTTGTCGCATCCTGTGTGTGTGATGTGTTTCTCGCAGGAGCAACACTGATTTGGTGACAAGCCCTTTTGTCGCGACTTAGAACTGCAACATCATATGAGATTGTCTAGGACTGACGACCCTAGAATGGATCATATTTGGGTATTGATACAAGGGAGGTACCTTAGCTTCCAAATCCTGTTGTATGAAAAGGACTAATAATAACTCGGTAATCATGTTTATATCATCGCACTGCATGTGCTGACGATGAAGTGCACAGAGGGCTGGAAGCATGCCGCGAACGTAAGATGGTGTCGCACGAGGGAGTGTAGGCGAGGGCATGCATTCATGAAACATCTCATCCTTGCATTAATAAGAGTATTTAGAAATGGTTAATATATTTTCTTTATCATTACTGCTTGACTGAATTGATAACATGTTAATCTTTACTATATGATTCCACTGAGTTGATCACTCACTCCCACGTTATGGGACGGTGTTTACAACACCAACCAGTCCTTGTTTTAGTTTCAGATGGTGGCGATGCTTGCGAGGCAGAGCTAGTCTTTTATGTCGATGAGGAGGGTTTCTCCTATATGCAGTTCTCAGGTAGGTTAATGTGAACAATGCTCTGATTGACAGGGATTCAGGGCTATGTTGGTAGTGATTTATCACTTTTTGATATATGTATTTTGAGATACGACTTGTAATTATGACCTGACAGAGCATACATATCTTGGGGACTTATGTTGATTTATATATGTATTTAAGTATTCTGCTCGTGTGTTTCAGACTGTCCCTGAATTATGTTTGCTGTTTTGACTTAATCTACCTCATGTTTTATGCCCTAATACAGATAACATTCATCCATCATCAAATAATGTTGCATAAGTGATGTTCTGGAACTCGGGAGCTGAGTTATGGTCGACCCCCGATTTTTAGGGCATTTTCGGCGAGACCTCGCTGATGGTCAGGCTAGTCGGGCTAGGCCTTCGTGCCGATGCCCTTAGGGGTCTAGTGGGACCCTTTGGTCTATGGTCCTTCGTTTAAAACACCCCAAAATATATACTTCCTTCACAAAACCCACCTCTAAGCTCTCCCTTTTCCTCAAAATAGCTCCCTTCTTTCTAAAATTGCCTTTCTAATCCCTCTTTTCCTCATTTTCCTTTAAGCCATACATCATTCCACCATTCTTAGCAACAACCAGCTTCCACTCCCCTCATTTCTTTTGATTTGAGCTCCTACACCCCCCATTTAAGTCTCAAATTTGTGTAAAACCCACCACCCACCCTATTTGTCATTTTTTTATCTTTATATCCCCTCCATTTGAGCCTTTACACCCTCTATTGAGGCTTAAATCCATGGAGACCCAAAATTTTCATCCCATTCTTCTTATTTCCCTCCTTTTCCATAGCTCTTTTTGAGCTAGTTATAGCCATCTTCTTGATCTCTATGCTTCTACCGACGGTCGAGACCTAACACTGAAGCTTAGTCTATAAATAGTGACCATCTAGTGCTGGGACATCTAGAGTTTTAAACTTAGAGTTGGTATTCCTAGATTTCGAAAGATTGGATAATATAGAACATCTAATAAATTAATAACGTAAATCCTAGACTCTCCTTAGTTGGTATGAGCATATGTGTAGAGCTTGAGCGTAATTGAATTTAGGTTTGGGCAACTCAATCCTAATTAGGCAACTTTTGATCCTAAGAGATAAAAAAATTTCTAGTATTAGAAATGATATGAAACCATCTAGCGTATAGGCATAGACTTTGGATTACAACTAGTGAAGTGCCGCCACGCATAAGTTAAAACTAAGTACTAGTTATACTAAGGTTTTTAAAAGACTAATTTTGCTAAGATAATTGAAATATAGACGTAATTAGTTGTCTTGATTTGGTTGAGTGAGACCTCGTTCCTTTGTTAGATTCCCTTAATACTTATAGGCATCCTTAATAACTCTTAGGAAAGCTGTTTTGATTTAGAAACTAGTTACGCTTAGAGAAAATTTATATATCCCACGAATTGAATGCCAGGATAAACCAGCACGCCCCTCAGAATTACCTTCCGAAGGACTTATTGCCATCAGGGAACACAGAGTAGAAAAACTATATATAAGCGAAGTATTCGCAGTTTGAATCGAATTCTCAATCCTAGTAGTTACCAATAAATCCAATGCTCTGATCAAGCAGTAGATCGGGATCAACTAGGATTAAGAACTGATACAAAAAATTTCCTGTCATAGTCTAGGCAGAAGGTCTATGTATCAGGCTCAGACCCACTACACAACTTTTCTTTCATGTTGGCCCGACCACCTACCACCAAAAGCTATTGCTTTGCCTTTGGAAAATGTTAAGGACATATAGCCAATAGAGATTAGACATCTTGCTGCAAGCTCACACCCGTCCCTAAAATCAATCACAACACCCATCATTTTTAGCTCCTTTATATAATTATATGTACCAATGCCATAGTACGCATCATTAACGAAGGAAAACCAATGTATTGAGAGGTTGTTTCCCATTTCATGTCAAGGGTAGGTCCTAAATTACATATTGTTCCGACATACGGATCAGGACATAGATTCTTGAGCCTTGAGAGTAGAAATAATTTTTTAAGGGGGGTAGAACATTATAAGCCCAATCTAGTTAGATCAGCTAATGCAACCGTTAGATCAATGTAGCGTAGCGAAAGCATGGTTGGCCCCTTCCCCACTGGCGCAGGATCGAAGGAAACTGATTCAGGTTATACGTAAGACTAGGTCATTAAATAGGATCTGAATCTTCCTTAGAATGTCAATAACGAAGTCTTTAAAGGAAAACAATTAGGGATTAAATGTTGAACCCATTCATATTAAATCATAGGCCTAACAATGGGAACGAGCGGAGGTCAGAGTATCCACAAATCTACTTGTTAAAGACAAACATAATAGAAGCCTTGGCCAACTCTATACGATTAGAAATACTTTTAGGATGATTTATTAGGGTGCATATTAACCCCTACCTTAGACATAGATTCAAACGAGGACTCCCCTAGACCAAGACCCAAAGAGCAACCTTATAAATAGGAAATTGGAACCTTTCAATGATGGGCATTCCCTAAGCTTTGGAGTAATCGGATTATACGGAGTTACTGAAATATAAAATGGCGAAGCATTTGCGGCTTGACCCAATTCTCAATCCTAGGAGATTACCAATGGACTCACTATTTTGACTGAGTAGAAGACCAGGATCTATCAGGACTAGGAAGGGTTACAATGAGACTTCTACCCTGGTCAGGTAGATGATCGATGTATTGGGATCAAGCCCACTATAGCCGTCTCTCCGTACTGGTCGACCTTTAAAAACATACATCTTACTCTAAGTAGATGAGAATTGTCGTCAAGACTCCAAATAGATAAAGAAATCAATTGTATCCAACCATCAGGGTCAAAAATGTGTCAGACTAGTATATATGTATATACCCCACCACGCATATAAACATGAATCAATAAAGTTTAGGCAAAAGGTATAATAGATGTATATACCCCACCATAATAGACTCCTTACTCAGTACTCTTAGCCAATTTCGGGGATGAAATTATTTTTAAGGGGGTAGATTGTAACACCTCAGATTTTTTCCAACCTAGAGTTAGACGTCCTTAGACAATGGGTCAACCATATTACTCTCAAAGATCAATCCCAAGGTCTAAAAATCGCTTTTCAACCCATTTCTTTCAAAATCTCACCTTTTACCACCTCATTCTTCAAATTTCTCCAAGTACTTTCATGTTAGACACAAATCCTACAGTTTAAAAGGTGAAAAACTATAGTTAAACTAAAACTTACTGTAAATTGTACATACATGAATAAAATATGATTTTGACTATTGAATTTTTGGAATTTCTAGATGTAGATAGGTTATTTGGATGGATTAGCTTCTTCTACCCCAAAATCATATATTGTACATCATGTAACTCATTCCAATTTGCAAATGAGACCCGATAAATGCCTCGACGGACTCATGGGCCCAAACGGCCCAATTCGGGGGAACCCGAGGTGGATCCCACACGTTTCTGGCATCCCGCGGGGGGGAAGACATCGCCCCTGGGACGAGCCCTAGCAAAAAAGTCCAGTGACTGACGAGGGGCTCGTAGGTTTGGCGAGGCCTCGTCCGTATAGCGGTCAGGCAGTCTGGTTTCTGTATTTTTTCTGCACATTTTGTCAAACTTCAAAAAAATCGTATCTCCCTTGTTATAACTCCGATTTAGGTGATTCATAAACCAAATTGAAGCTAAACGAGTCTAGTTTTATATAAAAATATGTGAAAAATATAATAAAATATTTAATATAGTTTAAAGTAGGTCGTTGTGGCAACTATCCAAAAATCACTTGTTGCACAGCTGCTGCTTATGGAATTTTTAAAATTTTTCTACGAAACAAAATCTCATAAAATTTGGTGGAGACGGGGTAAAATTGATGATGAACCACTACAAAAATAATTAAAATAATATAACAACTAAAATTTCTAAAAATGGGGCATAGAATAGCCCTAGGACCGTATTCTGCCATAATTAGGGTAGACTGTGGTTAAGTACTAAACTGAATACTCAGTAGAATTAGCTTGAACCACTTTAAATATGAACTACAAGACCCAAAATGAGTAGGACCGCTAATGCTACGTTACCTAAAAATCTAAGATCAATCTCTAAACACAGTTGCTCTTGGGAGCATCGTGAAACTTTGTATCGGACCTGGACCGCACGTCGAAAGTCTGATAGTGATGAACTTAGACCATTATGACCGCCTAGTTGGACTTGACTATCACCTTGAAAATCAAGCCCAAACGATGTCCTGAGACCATTTCCTTGAGTTCAGAGTGAAGAGAGTGGGAAAGTGAAGAATTTTAAGAAATTAAATATGATTTTAAGTAATCTGAGACGTGTCGCTTACGTGTTATTTCTAAGCATTTTGACCGTTGGTTTTTTCCTCAAATTCACCCTCGGATTAGGGAAGGTGACCCATTTATGTCAAAGTACTTGTGGCCCTGATCGAGTTTCGGTGACCGTTGAATTGAAACTGATCTGCCACAGTCTATCTGTAAATCCGACCGGACTGAAAACTCAACTTGCTTAAGATCCAATACTAGTGAGCTTAAGTCCGACCGCATTTGATAAGAGGACCTCCAGAAATGCTCCGTTGGATCGGAACAAGGCCGATTTGGTTATAACCTAAGTATACCTTGGCCCTAGGGCTATTTCCGTCACTTTTAGGCTTATAAAAAGGCCTTAAACCCTCTCTCACAAATCCCATACAAATTCTAAACCCTAGCCAATTCAAGAGAGAGAAAAGAGAGAAAGCAAGAGAGAACCTGTGTTCCTTCTTGGGATTCTTCCCAGTTCTTCTACACATCAAATCCATCGTCTCTGAATCATTAATTCGGTGATTCTGATTCTGTTCTTGGGTAAGTTAAGCAAATCCTAACCTGTTTTGAAGCTTAGAATAGTTGAAGTGAACTTATAGCTAACTTGTTTCATGTCTTAGGTAGCGTATTCGCTGTTGACGAAGACTTATCGTCTGAATTATATCTATTACGCATTTTTTGGTTTAAGTTACGGATTATAGATGTATAGGTTATAGTTTTCAAAGCTTTCAATGTCAGATAATGATTTATTATTGACTTGGATGCTATTTCACATGCAAAACGTGTTGTTTGTTTTGCGTTACGAATACGTATGATATATGTATGCCGTAGTGTATTCTATGTATTTGTTGAAATACCTGTATATGTATAAATTTTGGATCTGTGAGTGCCATGATAAATCATTGTTAGTATGTGCTTGTTATGTATGCGACAACTCCTTAGCAAAAGGAATTGCCTAAATATGCAAGATGACAACATACGTGATATATGTTGAATAGTGTAATTTAAGTGTTTGTGTAAGTATCTGAATGAGCTAGAAATAGGTAAAGTATGATTTTTAAGGGAGTTGAGATATGAATCTCAATCACCTTACTTGTGTGTATGATTTTCTCTATGTTATATTTAGTCTATTTCATTCATGCTAATTGTGCGTATGCTTTCCTTCATGTTATGTTTAGTTTATTTCATTCCTGCTAATTGTGTGTATGATTTCCTCCATATATAGTATTCATGTTTAAGTTATATTTCATATCATGCTTATATGAATGTGGATGTTGAATCATATGTCTATTATTGAGGTTGTGCATGATTGGGGCCTGTTATGGTCCAGGCATTCGGTAACAGGCTTGAGTTCGTGGTCGAGCTTTATTCACCACATAGGACATGTTTGACGAACCCGAGCCGTACTAGAGTTGTTGGTAGTGGTTTGGCTACACGGAGTGCTTATACATTTCTTGTCGATCAACTCAACGTGCGATCGAGTTAGTCGAGCTCGTCAAGTAATCCGATTGACTCGATGTATGTTCACCATGTTTGGATGCTACTGCTTGAACCTAAGGCACCAAACTTACCAGTGTAAAGCCCCTCTAACCTTGGTACCTCGATCCGCTAAGACTCGTGAGCCGGGTATGGTGGTATGGGATATCGTGGTCGGGTTGTCGGCCTACGCTGGGGCGTCGAGCCTTCCTTTAGTGACCAGTGAACAACCTAGACTCATGAGCCGATTATGGTGGTATGAGACACTCTATTCGTATTGTCGGCCTACATTGATTGATGACGAGCCCTTTGTAGTGACCTCGAGCATACTCTGAGTCTGCATTGAGGTGACGAGTCTTTTCTTAGTATTAGAGTATAACTAGGCCTACACTGATCAGTTGTCGCATCCTATGTGTGTTATGTGTTTCCCACAGGAGCAACACTGATTTGGATAAGCCCTTTTGTGGCGACCTAGAATCGCAACATCGTATGAGATTTTCTAAGACTGACGACCTTAGAACAGATCATCATTTGGTTATTGATACAAGGGAGGTACCTTAGCTTCCCAATCTTACTGTATAAAAAGGACTAATAATAACTCGGTAATCATGTTCATATCATTGCACTGCATGTGCTGACGATGAAGTGCACAGGGGGCTGGAAGCATGCCGCGAACGTAAGATGGTGTCACACGAGGGAGTGCAGGCGAGGGTATACATTCATGAAACATCTCATCCTTGCATTAATAAGAGTATTTATGAATGGTTGATATATTTTCTTTATCATTACTGCTTGACTGAATTGATAACATGTTAATCTTTACTCTATGATTCCACTGAGTTGATCACTCACTCCCACGTTACGGGACAGTGTTTACAACACCAACCAGTCCTTGTTTTAGTTTCAGATGGTGGCGATGCTTGCGAGGCAGAGCTAGTCTTTTATGTCGATGAGGAGGGTTTCTCCTATATGCAGTTCTCAGGTAGGTTAATGTAAACAATGCTCTGATTGACAGGGATTCAGGGCTATGTTGGTAGTGATTTATCACTTTTTGATATATGTATTTTGAGACACGACTTGTAATTATGACCTGGCAGAGCATACATATCTTGGGGACTTATGTTGATTTATATATGTATTTCAGTATTCTGCTCGTGTGTTTCAGACTGTCCCTGAATTATGTTTGCTGTTTTGGTTTAATCTACCTCATGTTTTATGCCCTAATACAGATAACATTCATCCATCATCAAATAATGTTGCATAAGTGATGTTCTGGAACTCGGGAGCTGAGTTATGCTCGACCCCTGATGTTCAGGGCGTTACAAATAAATGCCTAAAAGTTCAAGTATTGTAAAGTAACTAATCCAAAGAAAAATAAGAAACTAGTCATGCCAGATTACTTCTGTCCCTCTTGCATCTGGAAGTAAGGTGCTTCCTCCATGGGGTCCACATATACATCCTTCAACACAGCTGCCTATAAGGCACCTGCATCACAAACATCTGGATTGGTTTACCATTTTACCAAATTGTACAAGGTGTCAATACACTTAAGCATAGGTAATGCAAAGATGTATTTTCCTGTACATATGCAAAAATGCCTGGCTTGGAACCAGCAATGGCAATGCACCAACTCAACATCTCTAATGACATGATATTGGTTAAACAGGCACAAAGACACTTCCATCCCCACTTGATACCTTCAATAGAAGAAGTGAACAACCTAATTAAAGTTGGTTTCATAAGGGAAGTCAAATATCTTAGATGGATTTCTAATATTGTCCCTATGAAGGAAAAGAGCGGACAAATCAAAGTTTGTGTCGATTTCAGAGATTTAAACGAAGAATGCCCAAAAGATGATTTTTCATTGCCCATAACAAAATTTTTGATTGATAGCACAACAAAGTATGCGGACATGTTTTTCATGGATGGATATGCTAGATATACTTAGATACTCATGACGCTTGAGGATGAAAAGGCTACCACATTCAGGACATCTCTAGGAATTTATTATTATAAGGCTATGCCTTTTGCACTCAAGAATGTCGGGGCTACATATCAGAGGGCAATGCAGAATATTTTTCATGACATGATGTGAAAACACGTTGAATGCTATGTTGATGATTTAGCAGTCCGGTCTAATGATCATGAAGAACATCGTGAACATTTGTCGTTGGTCTTTCGCTGGCTTAGAAAGAAGCAATTAAAGATGAATCCGACAAAATGTGCATTCAGTGTGTCATCGGGTAAATTCTTGGGATTTGTTATCAGGCATCGGGGGGATCAAAATCGATTTAACAAAGATTAAGGCTATCCAAGAAATGCCTCCCCTGAAAACATTAAAATAATTGAAAAGTTTGCAAGGGAAGTTAGCCTATATTCATCGATTAATATCAAATTTGGCAGGAAGATGTTAGCCATTTGTTCACCTCATGAAAAAGGGGGCAAAATTCGTATGGGATCAAACATGCTAGAATGAGTTTGATTTTATCAAAGAGTTATTAAAACAACCGTAAGTATTGACCACACATATAAAAGGCAAGCCTCTGATTCTATATATTGCAGAATGCAAAAATTCCCTAGGGGCTCTGTTGGCTCAATGCAATGAACATGGGAAAGAAAACGCCCTTTATTATCTAAGAAGAACTTTGATAGGAGTAGAATGTAACTACTCACTCATCAAGAAAATATGCTTAGCCCTAGTATTTGTGGTACAAAAGCTACGACACTATTGTCTCTCTCATGTGATAACTCTAATCTCGCGAGCAGATCTGATTAAATACTTAATAATAAGGTCAATGCTGTCGAGAAGATTAGCCAAATGGATCTTACTTCTTCTGAATTTATAATCGATTATCAACCATCAAAAGCAATAAAAGGGTAGGCAATTACTGATTTTCTGGTGGCTCACCCAGTCCCAGATAATGAGGAGATTTATGATGAATTGCCAAACAAATAGGTGTTATAGTCGAATCATCAAAAGCTTGGTAGATGTACTTTGATGGCACCTCCCAGATGTTAGGAGTGGAGGTTGCAATAATATTTATTAGTTCTCAAGGCGATCTGCTTCCGTACTCCTTCACACTGGGGGCAGCATGTACAAATAACGAGGATGAACATAATGCCCTCATTATAGGATTGAAAATATCTCATGAGCTAGAAATACGAGTCTCGCAGATTTTTGGAGATTCTAAATTGGCAATAAATTAGTTGACAATAAAACCTTCTTAGGGCCCGCCGCGATGTTTATTTGAGATCCAACCTATTTATAAGTTAATACAGACCTAAAATAAGGGAAAACATAAATATTAGCTTGGTTGAAAACTTCTACAGCCCAAAGTAAGGTTTTAATGGTAGGCATTCAATCCCCACTATTTTTTGTGATGGGGTCCACTCGAACATTAAATCTGCCTCATACTTTAGCTAAATCACAAGAAGTTTTTAATGTTGAATATTAAATCAGCACCATTTCATGTGGTGTGGTCCAAATACTTGGATGAATAGGAAAAATAAATTTCATATTGATTCGAAACTTTTGTCACCCTCGAAAGGGTTTCAACGCACATTGCATCCTACCCTACCGTATCCAGTTAGCAATGACACAGTGAATGTATTTGGTTTATCCACACTTTCAATCCATTTTTCCAGATCATTTTAGTGGTTGAGCCCAAAATTAAAGCATATTTAAAGCTTAAATGGACCATACCACAGGAAATAGTGGGAATAATGATTTCCACCATTGAAATCTTCCTATGGCCTACAGTGATTTTTATTTTTCATCCAACCTATTCAATAGATCACAAATACATGGATGAAGGGAAAACTAAAATATCAACTTGATCCAAAACTTCAGTGGCCTCCCAAAAATTTTCAATGGTAGACATTCAATTTATACTATTTCCTATGATGTGGTCCACTTTAGATTTTTATAGGCTTCATTTTTGAGCTTATGTAATAAAATTATATGTTAAAATGGATGGATAGAGTGGATAAAATGAATAAATCATGGTGGGCCCCACAGGATTTACTTAATATGCTTGGGAATGGATTGACTAACTCCCCTGACACTAGTCAATGGCTGGTGGTTGGTGCTCTTTGGCCCCCACCATGATGTATGTGTTTCATCCATGCCATCCATATATTTTTATAGATAACTTTACAATATGAGACCAAAAATGAGATATATCCAAATCCCAAGTGGACTACATTACAGGAAATAGTGTTAAATGAGCGTCAACCATTAAAAACATTTTGGTAGCCATAAAAGTTTTCGACCAAGCTGATTTTTGTTTTTTCCCTTCATTTGGTCCTGTATGACCAAATCAATAGATTGGATGTCAAATAAATAGTATAGTGGGCCTTAGGAGGATTTTAATGGTGGATATCCAATCACTATTGTTCTCATGTGGTGTGGACCACCTGAGATTTATATCCCTCTAATTTTTGACATAAAGCTCTAAAATGATCTTTAAAAATGGATGAATGGAATGGATGAAACACATACATCATGGTAGGGCCCACAGAGCACCGTCCATGGTCCGCCCAAAATTGGGCGCACTCTCAAAACCGAGCCGCGCCCAATCCCTCTGCCCTCTCTCTCTCTCTCTCTCTCACCCCTGCCCACCCCTAGCCTAGAGGCCGTGCGTTGCCCTCCTTCTGATGACGGTCTGACCTCTCTCTCTCTCTCTCTCTCTCTCTCTCTCTCTCCTCTCTCTGTCTCTCTCTTCCCGGGGTGTAAATTTCACCCTAAATCCCCAACCCTATCTCCCTCTCACTCTCTCAATCTCCCTCTCCCTCTAAGTGAAGCCTAAATCCCCCAAAACCCTAATCTCTGTCTCCCTCTATCTCTCTTGATCTCCCTACCCCTCTCGATCTGCCTCCATCTCCGTTTCCATCTCTCTCTCTCTCTCTCTACCTCTCCCTCTCCCTCTTTATCTCTCTCTCGATCTACCTCTCCCTCTCAGTGCATCGTCTACAGCAACAACTCATTTTCTCCAGCATCATCTTCAGATCCGACGATCAAGCTCTTCAGGAAGATGATCCCATTGTAGGATGGTCAGATTCTGGAAGAGAAATCTGATCTCGCCTCGACGTCAGATGCCACGGATGAGAAAAAGGTTGGCTTTCTTCAAGCTTTTCTCTCCCTTTTTCGTAATTTCAGATATGTTTTTAGGGCTTTTTCCTAATGAGGATTTGAAATGGTTTTTTTAGATTCAACTCCCTTTCTAGGTTTTGTGTATGATGGGTATTAGCAAAGATTATATGCATGGTAGATGTTTGTTTTTTGTCTATTGAAATGCTCTTTTATTATCTAGTATGATTCTTGTTGATTTTATGGTTGGTTTGTACTAGTATGGTGAAATGTTTGTGTGGAATTGGCCTTCAAGAGCTAGAAAATAGGGGATGTGAATTTCTTACTACCTCTGTTATAGGGAGTCTGTGTAACTCAATTCTATGTACTTTCCACCTTGATGTTTGGCTAAAATTTTCTTTGTACATCTCTTGTATAAGTTCATATTAGGATTTGAGCCTGAAAGTCATGTGGCTCTGAAGTTAAGTGGGCCATACTATAACTAATAGTGGGGATTGAATGATCACCATTGAAACTTTATTGGGGATTGAATGATGGGTGCTTCTATCCTAATGTGAACTGGTTAAACTGATGGATGGATTGGATATCACATGGATATTGTTGTTGGCTCCATAGAGTTTTTGGTTACATGAGCTCTCGTAGCAAGAAATTTATGTTTGAAAATAGGGCCTGGAATTTTTCCACAAGAACATTCTTGCAAGTAGGCTTAAATAGGTTTCTCCTTTTTCTTTGTGCAATAATGAAATGAAGTCTTGTTTTATATCTTGAGTGTTATATCAAGTTATGCTCATATTTAGGTCCATTATTTGGTTGGATGCTTGTATTGGTGCCTTGATGTGGATGGGAACATGTCTGTTAGTTAGTTGGTATGATAATTCCCTCCCATCTTAGTCCTTTGATTTGGTCAGCCCCATTAGATGAAGGGCTAAAATTTGTTTGATAAGTCATTCTATGTGATTAAATTATTGGTCTACTTGTAAAAATTGAAAATTTGACTATTCTATATTATTAAATTGTTGCCTTACTATCCTTCATGAAAAAAGAAAAAAAAATGTTGCCTTGTAAAAATTCAAATTTTGAATATTCTATATTTTGAATTATGTCCCTACATGGAAAAATTGAAAAATTGATTATGTTGTACATTTTTTGTTGAATGTCATATTATCTCTTTCATTAAATTGGTTTTGCTTTGATCTTTGCAATCATTCTATACTTGTAAATGATTTATTAACAAAGGCCCCTTCTCATTTACTAGTAAAAAGGTGAGTTTTCATTTACTAGTAAATGAGGAGAGGGTAGTGGCTTTATTTTTTTGAATGAAAGCTTATGTAAGCGATATCGACTTCCTAGTTTTTATAGTGATTAAAATTTTTCCTTTTTACCAAATTATGTGCATTTTCTGCTTAAATATTTGGTTTTCATGTTTTGACAGGATCAAGTTGACCCAAGTCTTTTTTTTTTTTTTTAGGGGGGGGGGGGGTGGTTTATGCATAATGGAAATCAATGAATTTAATTCCCACACTGGTTTCTATTGAAATCAATGGGAATTCTCTTTTCACGCTCACTTTCCTTACTCGGTGGAATGAATTCCTTACTTACAGTTGAACGATCACTTTTCATTCACCTGATTTCTAGAGTTCCCACAATCATCCTGGGGATGGATGTATGACATGGTTCCCCAGGCCAGTTTGATGTGCCATCAATTGCAGCAGTAAGATAAGATGCATGATTTTCGTTTTCAACTGTTAGTTATAGAGTGACAGTACTTGTTTTAATTTTCTTGGATGGATGATGAATGTATTTGCAAATGTAAATGAAAATAAACAACTTATAATATATATATATATATATATATATATATATATATATATATATATATATGTGTGTGTGTGTGTGTGTGTGTGTGTGTGTGTGTGTGTGTGTGTGTGTGTGTGTGTGTGTGTGTGTGTGTTATCAATGGAGGATACCTTGTTTAGGGGGACATGAAATTCTTGTAGCTTATGGTATGGTGCCCCAATATTGGTTGTATGTTACTAGTATGTAGTAGATAATACTAGGTTTAATAGTAGATAATACTAGAGAATACCTAAACCCGATTCGAACCCAAAACCGAACCTGATTCCCTAAACCTAAACTTAAACCTATAACCTAAACCTAAACCTAAACCTAAACTTATGACTTAGACCTATAACCTAAACCTAAACCTATAACCTATAACCTATAACTTAAACCTAAACCTAAACCTAAACCTAAACCTATGACCTAAACCTAAACCAAAACCTAAATGTATTCTCAAATCCCTAAACCTATAACGTATAACCTAAACTCAAACCTAAACCTATAACATTAACCTAAACCTAGAACCTAAACCTAAACCTATAACCTAAACCTAAACCTATGACCTAAACCTATAACCTAAACCTAAACCTATGACTTAAACCTATAACCTAAACCTATAACCTATAAACTATAACCTAAACCTAAACCTAAACCTAAACCTATAACCTAGACCTAAACCTATAGCCTAAACCTAAACCTATGACCTAAACCTATAACCAAACCTAAACCTATGACCTATAACCTAAACCTAAACCTAAAACCTAAATGTATTCTCAAATCCCTAAACTTATAACCTATAACCTAAACCTATAACCTTAACATAAACCTATAACCTAAACCTAAACCTAAACCTAAACCTATAACCTATAACCTAAAACCTAAACCCAAACCTAAACCCGATCCCGAACCCGAACCCAATTTCTTAAACCTAAACCTTAACCTATTCTCAATTCCCTAAAGCTATAACCTAAAACCTAAACCCAAACCTATAACCTAAATCTATAACCTTAACCTAAACCTAAAACCTAAGGGTTTGTTTAGCTAGGCAGACTAGATGGGATTAGATTGTATTGAAAGGGATTGGAAGGAGTAATCTCGAGATTGGCCGGGCGTGTCAAACAGGCACGTTGAACTTCTGCCTAGATTGGAGTAATCCCATAGGATTTCCAGCAATCCACTGACATCACCATCATTACCTTGAAATCCACCCAATCCCTCCTAATCCCATCTATTTTTCCTAGGACATGTTTGGGTGGACGGATTGAAAGGGATTGGCCGGGCGTAATCCTGGGATTGGCTAGGTGAGTCAAACATAATTAGTGATAGATTCCCTGGATATAACAATCCCATGGGATTGCCAGCATTCCACTGACGCAGTCATCATTACCTGTCATCCACCCTAATATAATCTAATCCCATGAGATGGGCCCATCCAAACATGCCCTAAAGGTATTCTCAAATCCCTAAACCTATAACTTATAACCTATAACCTAAACCCAAACCTAAACCTATAACCTTAACCTAAAACGTTGTTATGACCATGGTGAAGCTATCCATTTTCTATAGACAACATTGGAGTGGCCTGGCCATTTGGACAGGCTGTGTTTATATCTGTATTTGTAGGAACCACACCCTTAACCTATAACCTACACCTATTCTCAAATCCCAAAACCTATAACTACAACCTAAACCTATAACCTAAACTCAATTCCCTAAGCTCTAACATACAACCTAACCTAAACCTATACTTATAACCTAAACCTATTCTCAACTCCCAAAACCTATAACTACAACCTAAACCATAACCTAAACCTATAACCTATAACCTAAACTCAATTCCCTAAACTCTAACCTACAACCTAACCTAAACTTGTACTTGTAACCTAAACCTATTCTTAAATCCAAAAACCTATAACTACAACCTAAACCTATAACCTATAACCAAAACCTATAACCTAAACCGAAACCTATAACCTAAACCCTAACATAAACCTGAACCCGAACCCAATTTCCTAAACCTAAACCTATTCTCAAATCCCAAAACCTATAACTATAACCTAAACCTTACCCAAAAATCTATAACCTATAACCTAAACTCAATTCCCTAAACCTTAAGCTACACCCTAACCTAAACCTATACTTATAACCTAAACCTATTCTCAAATCCCAAAACCTATAACTACAACCTAAACCTTAACCTAAACCTATAACCTATAACCTAAACTCAATTCCCTAAACTCTAGGCTACAACCTAACCTAAACATATACTTATAACTTAAACCTGATCTCAAATCCCAAAACCTATAACTACAACCTAAACCTATTACCTATGACCTAAACCCGAACATAAACCCGAACACGAACTCGAATTCCTAAACCTAAACTATTCTCAAGTCCCAAAACCTATAACTATAACCTAAACCTTAACTTAAAACCTATAACCTATAACCTAAACTCAATTCCCTAAACCTTAACCTACACCCTAACCCAAGCCTATACTTGTAACCTAAACCTATTCTCAAATCCTAAAACCTATAACCTAAACCTAAACCCAAACTTGAACCCGATTTCCTAAACCTAAACCTACACCTATTTTCAATTCCTTAAACCTTAACCTATAACCTAACCTAAACCTAAACCTATAACCTACACTTATAACCTAAACCTATAACCTTAACCTAAACTTAAAACCTAACCTAAACCTTAACCTATAACCTATAACCTAAACCTAAACCTAAACCTTAACCTATAACCTAAATTTATAACCTTAACCTAAACTTATAACCTTAACCTAAACCTATTCTCAAATCCCAAAATCTATACTTATAACCTAAACCTAAACCTTAACCTAAAACTTAAACCTATACTTATAACCTTAACCTAAACCTATTCTCAAATCCCAAAACCTATACTTATAACCTTAGCCAAACATATAACCCGAACCCGAACCCGAACCTGAACCTGAACCCGAATTCCTAAACCTAAACTTAAACCTAAACCTATAACCTAACCTAAACCCAAACCTACAACCTTAACCTTTAACCTATAACCTTAACCTAAACCTATAACCTAAATCTTTAAGCTATAACCTAAACCTAAACCTATAACCTAAGCCTATTCTTAAATCCCTAAACTTATAACCTAAACCTAAACCTATTCTAAAATCCCTAAACCTATAACCTAAATCTAAACCTTTAACCTATAACCTAAACCTATAACCTACAACCTAAACCCAAACCTAAACCTAAAACCATAACCTAAACCTAAACCTTAACCTATAACCTAAACCTATAACCTATAGCCTAAAACCTAAAACCTAAACCCAAACCTAAACCCGATCCTAAACCCGAACCTAAACCTTAACCTATTCTCAATTCCCTAAAGCTATAACTTATAACTTAAACCTAAACCTAAACCTAAACCTAAACCTATAACCTTAATCTAAAGCTAAAACATAAATGTATTCTCAAATCCCTAAACCTAAACCTACACCTAATCCTAATCACAACTCCTTAACCTAAACCTAAACTAGAAAACTCAAACCTAAATCCGAACTCGAACCTGATTTCCTAAACCTAAACCTTAACCTATTCTCAATTGCCTAAACCTTAACCTATAAACTAACCTAAACCTAAACCTATAACCTACACTTATAACCTAAACCTAAGCCTAAAACCTAAACCTAAACCTAAACCTAAAACCTAAATGTATTCTCAAATCCCAAAACCTATAACCTAAACCTACACTTATAACCTAAACCTAAACCTAAAACCCAAACGTAAACTTGACCTCGAACTCGAACCCGATTTCCTAATCCTAAACCATAACGTATTCTCAAATCCCTAAACCAAAACCTACACTTAATCCTAATCTCAACTCCCCAACCTAAACCTAAACCTAAACTTGAAAACCCAAATGTAAACCCGAACCCGAACCCGAACTTGATTTCCTAAACTTAAAGTTATAACCTTAACCCAAATCTATTCTCAAACCATAAAACCTATAACCTAAACCTAAATTTAAACCTTAACTTAAACCTAAACCCTAACCTATAACCTAAACCTTACCCTATAACCTAAACTCAATTCCCTAAACCTTAACCTATAACCTAACCTAAACCTAAACCTATAACCTACACTTATAACCTAAACCTAAAATTATAACCTTAACCTAAATAAAAAACCTAAATCTAAACCTATACTTATAACTTAAACCTATTCTTATAACCTAAACCTATTCTCAAATCCCAAAACCTATAACCTAAACCTAAACCTTAACCTAAACCTAAACCTATAACCTAAACCTATAACCTAAACCTAAACCTACACTTGTAACCTATAACCTAAATCTAAACCTAAAGCCCAAACGTAAACCCGATCTCAAACCCGAACCTGATTTCCTAAACCTAAACCTTAATGTATTCTCAAATCCCTAAACCTAAACCTACACCTAATCCTAATCTCAACTCCCTAACCTAAACCCAAACTTGAAAACCCAAACCTAAACCCAAACCCAAACCCGATTTCCTAAACCTAAACTTATAACCTTAACCTAAACCTATTCTCAAATCCCAAAATCCATAATCTATACCTAAACCTAAACCTTAACCTAAACCTAAACCTTTACCTATAACCCAAACCTTAACCTATAACTTAAACTCAATTCACTGAACCTTAACCTATAACCTAACATAAACCTAAACCTATAATTTATACTTATAACCTAAACCTATAACCTAAAATCTAAACCTAAACCTAAAACCTAAATATATTCTCAAATCCTTAAACCTAAACCTACGCTTAATCTTAATCTCAACTCAATCTAAACCTAAACTTGAAAACCCAAACTAGGATCCGATCCTGGGATTCTATAAGGAGGATTTCAAACATTATTTTGATTCGCAATAAGCATAACCATAAGCATAACCCACGAACAATAACTACAAGAACACCATCACAAAATCCATTATGATAAAAACTTTAAGGTACAATGTGTATAAAGGAAAATACAAGATAATAATAACGGAAACTCCTAAAGCTCGACTGCATGCTCCTACTACAGCAAAGATACGGATGCGTCCTAGCATCAACTACATGCATCAATCGTGCATAAGCTTATAGAAATCTCTGAGAATGGTGTAAGTGTGTGCGTAAAGTGAACGTGCTCAGAATGTAATGTTAAAATAATGCGGAATCATGCTGATGGGTACATGAATGCAATCAGTCGTACCAAGGCTATGTGAGGCAAGATATGAATGTTATCGACCATATTAAGACCATGTAATGCGAGATACAACTCAAGCATGCCAATTATCATCTAAATCCACATATCAATATAGCTCATCACTAGGGCATCAAGTATCAGTACAGTTCTCATTTTGGATAATTACCGGGGTTTAGTACACTCCAAATGACACTGTCCCTTTTCTAGGTGCACAGTCCAAGTGAGCGTAAGAAACCTCACTATCCACCTGAAAAATAGTTTGTCAATATCTATCCGGCACGTCGATAGCGGTCCCATTCAAGAGCTAGTCAAACTCAGCCTAGCAATGCCCCCTACCCTCGGGCTGGTAAGGTCACACTCCTTTCCAACTGACTACAACACAGTGGGAGACGCAACCTCCTAGTATTTAGCCCTCATGCACTCATGTATCCACTCAGTCTTGACATTAGAGTCATCCTTTTATACCATCGGGTTTAAGGATTTTCATCAAGGGACATCTATAGTGCCCCGATGTTAGAAATAGTATTTCTATTATCCAATTCGACCACCCACGATGTGTCTGTGGAGGCCACAGTCTTAATGTCGCTAGGGCACATAATAATCACAATCACACAAATGTAAATGTGCATAAGTCACGCAGTCCAATCATGCATCAATCCTGCACATACCGTGCACTCATGTGGGGTAACTCTGCCTATCAGGGAGTCCCATAAATCACCTGCACTATAACATATACAATGGCCAATCACATCTCATAACAAACATATAGATGATGCGTATGGACATGTATCATAATTTTATGCTGTCACAAACTCATAATCGGCAACGGTAGTCAGTATCGTCAATCGGCATCGATAATCAACCTCGACTCAAGGCAGGGTCCATAAATGGACGACCAATGATGGACTAATTAAAATCAATGGGGCCCAAGCGTTTGGGTTAACTGACTAGAGAATGATGAGAAAGGGCCTAACAAGGCCTAAGGGAAGGTCATATGGGCCAAATCAAATGGGCCGAATCAAATGGGCTGAGTCAAGTGGGCCAAATCAAATGGGCCAAGTTAAGTGGGTCGATTCATATGGGCCGAATATAGGCCGAATCAAATGGGCCGAGTCAAATGCACCATTCATCCATAGTTAGAGATCATTATAGAGCATAAAAAAATGAATCATACCCAAAGGATCATCTGGACCATACCACAAATGGCAGTGGTGATAATGATTCCCACAGTTAAAATTTAGAGGGCCCACCATAGCATTTATTTCCCATCCAGATTGTTCATAAGGTCACAAGGACCTGAATAGGGAGGGAAAAATAAATATTATATTAATTCAAAACTATTGTAACCCAAAGGGGTTTCAATGGTAGGTGTTCAACTTCACTGCTTTCTGTAGTGTGGTCCACTTGATACTAGATTTGTCTTATTTTTCTTCCCAAGCCTTAGGATTAGCTCACCAAATGGATGGACGGTTGGATGAACCATATACATCAGGGTGGGGTCCACGTACGTGGTCCACTAGAGACGTGAATTTGCTTCATTTTAGTCTCAAGCTTAAGACAAGCTCATCAAATAGATAGACGGTTGGGATATAGTGCCACCATTATGGAAGGTGGGTCCCACGTCCCATGTGTGGAGGACCTGAAATATCAGTAAAGACCGCTTGAGTTGAAGTAGGAATATGCCAATGTCCTAGAGGGGGGTGAATAGGACTTTTTAAATTTTTTATGAATTATTAAAAATCCTTATCACACTGATCCTATCACAGAGTACAGATTAGGATTACTCAAGATTAACTCTACTGGCTTCCAAGCCTGGTAGAAGATCCAATCATAAACTATTTAAAAGACAAACAATTTATAGATGAGATTGTGATGGATATGACTGTGTGTGTGTATATAAGATGTGATTTCAGATGATCAGATATAAAGGCATATAAGGAAATCATATAAATGAAAAACAATTTCAATCTCAAATACAGTCATTTTATAGTGGTTCGACTACTTGTCTACTCCACTCCCGGCTTTCACACTCAACCCTTGAGTGACCGGATTTCACTAAGGAGGTTTCCCATGATTCACCTCAAACCTAAGGTTTTAAATCAGGTTCACCTTCAACCTTTACAGAGGTTTCTACTCGGTTCACCTCAAACCCTGGAGTTTTACTGGTGCACTCCTAACCAGATGTTTATGCCCACACAGAGCAAGGGTCCACACAACGCACCTAGATGTTTATGCTCTCCACAGACAAGGGTCTACACAACACACCCCGCACATACACTCCCGTCGGAGGCCTCCTTTGAGGACTTCAAAGGGTGAGCAACACTTAAGACCCAATCCTAGAAAGGAATGATCACAAGTGTCCTCTGGACTCTAAATACTTACAAATAAATTGATGAGTCCCATTCAGCACAATGTTGAAGATCTCCTTCTTGTTGATGAAGAGTCTTCAGTTTCCTTGATCCGCAACACAAAAGATATACCTATACTAGGCTTCAGGTTGGGTCAAGGTTATGATGGAATTTCACTCTCTAAAGATTTTCCTATTAGGAAGATAGAGTGGTTCCGATCATTTATGCATTCAAGGCATCCTAGCTTAATGATTTGCCAATAAGGTAGTAGCTGGAGGATCCTTGAATGCGAAAGCTCATTCTCCAATCCACTCTATTGAATCAATGATGAGGGTGGATTGGAGGATGAACTCCCTGAGAGAAAGGTTTTAAGATAAAAGATATGAAGTTTAAAACACTCAGAAGCACTCTCTTCTTTCTCTACCAGCAATAAAGGCAAGTTTCTCTATATATAGGAAAAAGGTTCCAACGGATATAAAACAGTCACATTTATGACAGAGTTCGATATTATCGAGAAAAAGTTGATATGATCGAGCGTATACTCTCGATTGTATCAATGATCCGCTTGATGATACAAACTCAAATGTCATTTTCACTTTTGGAAAAATTTTGCCAACGGGTCGATGAAATTGATACACACATCGATGTTATCGAATTTTGAACTCTGATTTCATCGATAGATGAATCGATCTATCAACAGGTGAAAATAAGAGAGACAAGCCTTGAAGAATTTCAGGTTCTAACGATATGATCGGGAAACAGTCGATGTCATTAAAATTTGTATATCGATGATATCAGAGACCGTGTCGATGGGATTGATAAATCGTATAGATTTACCTATAAACTTGCTGGATGATTTGTGTCCGATCTCGATCCAATCGACCAGGTCTCGATATGATCGACATATGAATATCGATTTCTCGACTGGCACCCCGATCAACGATTTAAGACATCCTGAAATTAATGCTGGAGGAAACATGGGCCCACTATCGATGTGATCGACTAACTTCCGATATGATCGATATTTGAGTTCAGATTGAATTGGACAGTCATCAATATATCGAAGCTCATAGTGGTTTTCTTTATAAAAATAGGGGCGCCTGAAAACTGCTTGTCGATATTATCAATCCTCTTTCGATATGATCGATTTTCGAATATCGATGATATCGTCTGAACCGTCGATATATCGATAAATCGTCCAAATGAATGTTTGATTGTTGTATGCTTTTTGTCCTCACTCGATTGTATCGATTGAGATGCCAAGGACATCGACAGAGCAGGTCGATCATATCGAAAGATGAATCGATATAATCGACAGTGTAAGAAAAACTTGAAGATTTTCCTATTTGGTAAAAAGTTTTCTTACACAAAAACCTTAAGATGTTCTACTTATTTTTAAGGGTTTTAATCACCTGGTGTTTTGGGACATGGGATGTGAGGCTATGATTTACCTATGGCGAGCTTCCACACAT
The DNA here is from genome assembly GCA_037074715.1 of Magnolia kwangsiensis. Lineage (NCBI taxonomy): Eukaryota > Viridiplantae > Streptophyta > Magnoliopsida > Magnoliales > Magnoliaceae > Magnolia > Magnolia kwangsiensis. The sequence goes on from CM073583.1 coordinate 46,211,918, forward strand.
CCAGTTGAGGCTGACACTTGAGTTGATCTTCCTGTTAGGCGCTGTTGTCCGACTGACTCAACTTACATTGTAATTGACAAACCAGGGCACTAGCAGGTGCACTTTCAGGACCCACACTCATCTTAGCTGGCCCCACCGTTGTTGCCTTGGACGGTGGGGATGGACACCACGTCAATTAGGTCCTACAGACCCTGTTAATGTTAATACAACAGCTATATAGCTACTGTATGACGTCCTAGTTGGCTAGATGAAGATGGTGGGTCCCAAGTAGGGCCATCATCATATAAGATTATATAATAATAATAATAATAATAATAATAATAATAATAATAATAATAATAATAAAAGGAAGTTGGGGGTTTCCTTTCCATGCGTCACAGCTACATGTGGTCCAGCAGCCTCAGCTGCTGGATGCTCATGGCTGGATATCCATTAAGGTGGGGTCCACATACACGTGGCCCATGATCTATATACATTAAGGTGTCCCCATATCAAGGTGATGAATGGGGTGGATTCACACGTGCACCATGGTGGCCCATGGACAGTCTAGATCAAATATATGAATCATACATCACAATGGGGGCCGCCAAACTTAGAAAGGAGAGAGAGAGAGAGAGAGAGAGAGAGAGAGAGAGAGAGAGAGAGAGAGAGAGATCATGATGAAGAGGAGGGACCCCGCCACTATGGGCCCTCCATTTCTTACATTGCATACTTCAAACGGGTCCCACCACATGTAGTCCTAAAAAAATGAAATTTAATGGTGGATCACCCACTTATCGGCCTTCTTCTTTAGCTCCTTGGGCTCGTATGCTCCATGCCTTCAATTTTGATGGAGGTTGATGAAGAATAAATGGTTGAGATGTGTCACGCCCCAAACTCGGAAACCGGGGTTTACAAAATTTTTAATCGCCGAATCTGGCGCCGACAGCCTCCGTAGAACCCCATTCTCGGCTCCTAGCTCCCATTTGCCAGGTTTCGATCCTGGGATGCTACGAGGAGGATTTTCAACATCAGTTTGATTCGTAATAAGCATAACCAAAGGCATAACCCACAAACAACAACCAAGAACTCCATTACATTTCCACTATGATTAAAAACTTTACAAGTACAATGAGCATAAAGGGAAATACAATGGTAAAGTACAAAAACTTCAAAACACTCAGCAACGTGCTCCTGCCTCAGCGCTGCTGCGATCCAACGTCACCTGCACGCAACGGTCATGCATAAGCTTACAGAAAGCTTAGAGGGTGGTGAAAGTGTGTGCACAAGGTAGTAATATGAACATGCAATGACAGAGTAATGCGGGATATGCAGATGGAACCATAATATCATGAGTCATACCAAGGCTATGCGATGCGAGACATGAATGGTATCGGCCATCCAAAGGCCATGCTATGTGAATGCAACTCAAGCATACAGGTCCTCATCTATGTCCACACGTCAATACAGCTCAAAATATGGGATATCACCGGGGTCTAGTACACTCTAAACCAGATTACCGCCACATCGCGCGCAATAAGGTAAGTGGAAGAGACTACACTATCCGTCTGCCAATATCGGGCACGACTCGTCGATAGCGGATCCATTCCTCGAGCTGGTCAAACTCAGCCTAGCATTGCCCCCTACACTCGGGCGGGTAAGGCCGCACCCCCTTCCAACCGACCACGACACAGTGGAGAGCATAACCGTCTGGTAGTCGGCACTCAACGCTCATCTACCCACTCGGTCTAGACGTTGGAACAACCTCTTGGTACCATAAGGGTTTAGGGACTTTCACCCAGGGATATCTATAGTACCCCATGTAGAACAAGATTTTCAGTATCCAATCCTTCCAACCACTATCTGTCTGTGGAGGCTACGGCCCCGATGTCGCTAGGGCGTACAATAACCATGTCACAAAAATGCGAAATGCATGATTCACACTGTCCAGTCATGCAACAAATCCTGCGCATATCGTGCGCTCATGTAGGGCAACACCGCCTAACCAGGAGTCCATAAATAACCTGCCCGAAGGCGTATGCTATGATCAGTCAATCCTCATATCAAGCACACATATGATGCGTATGATCATGAGTCATGAAACTATACTAAACATGTAAGTGAGTGATGAACCATTCTTACAACGCAGATGAGCCTAGACGGCTTATACACAGTAAGTACGGCCCAATATTGGGCCCTAAGGAGAGTTGTAATGTGGACATCCAACCAATATTACACTTACAATGTGGACGTCAAACCAACATTACTTCCAAGGCACGATCTTTGTAAGCATCGCTACTTAGTCTGTGTAGGGATCACACATTACAAGGGACCTTAGGTACATCCCATTGGGCCTTAAATACATCAAATGGGCCATGTTATATGAGCCCTTTTATCCATCAAATGGGCCACATAAATGGACTACCACATACAAATCAAGATGGGCCTCATCATATGGGCCGATCAAATGCGCCTCAGGTATAACAAATCGGGCCCACCCTCATATATATAAATATATATTTGATAATTTAACTATTCACTAGTTATTATAGAGTTAGATGAAATGAAAACAAATGTCCACGAAGTTGGAATCTACTGTTGCCCCTTGGAAGTTGAACGGTGGATGATACGGTCCACTATTTAAATGGTGGGGTCCATTTAATTTTCAGATCTGAATCACTCATTTTCCATGTCTTAAAATGATCTTATAAATAGTTGGACAGTATAGATGCAACACATGCATCATAGTGGGCCCACCATCCAAACCGTGGACGGCGTAGATATGACACATTCATCATGTGAGCTTGTGGACTTGCTGCCAACGAAGAACCGTAAGATGGCCGCTGTACAGGTAGCTTGTTGCTCATGAAAGGGCAGAGGTGGGCCCTACCTAGGGCCCACCACCATATATATATAAAAATATACAACATAAAATGTATAATATATAATATATAATATAATATATATATATATATATATATATATATATATATATATATATACATATACATGTAACGGTGGGACCCACAGATCTCGCTGGCGACAGATGACAGTGGACCCCACCATCAAAACAGATGGACAGCATGGCTCGGAACACATACATGATGTGGGGCCCACGGCCTACTATCGCTAGAGAGAGAGAGAGACAGAGAGAGATATAGAGGGAGAGAGAGAGATATAGAGAGAAGAGGGCACGTGGCCCTTGCCTTTGTTATTTATATATATATATATATATATATATATATATATATATATATATATATATATATTTTTTTTTTTTTTTTTTTTTTTCTTACTTTTTCTTTTCTTTTCTTTCTCCTCTGACCAAACAAAGGTGGGTCCCACGTAGGGCCCACCGTGATGTTTATTTGAAATCCAACTCGTTCATAAGGTCACTCAGACCTGTATGAAGGGACAGTAAAAATTTCAGCTTGATCAAACACTTCTGTGGGCCCCAGTAACTTTTCAACGGTAGAATTCAATTCACACTGTTTCGCATGGTGTGGGCCACCTGAGTTTTGGATCTGTCCCATTCTTGGAGGGGGGCCACTTTAGAGGGTGGCCCATCCGATGAACGGTTTGAATGGCATATAAACATTAAGGTGGGGCCCACGGCGTCTGCCCGCCCGCTCGCCTGGCAGCCGCGCAGGCGCTGCCAGCGCCTGACGCAAGCAGCAACCATGCTGCCTCATCTCTCACTCTCCTTAAATTTCTGTTTCGTCGAAAATCATGTGTGGGACCCGCTACTTGGAAATCCACCCCAGCCATAGTGTTCTACAGCTTGCAACAGACAAAAAGAGTCCAAAGTTCAAATTTTTGTGATGATAGAAAATGAATAAAACAAGAAAAAAGATACTTGAATGGTAGTGGTACATTCTTTGATGCTATGGCCCACCAGGTCTTCCAATCAGTCCCAAACTCCTACCTAACGGCTAAAATATCGTGGGTAAGAGGATGGAAAGCTTGGATCGAACATAAACATTAGGGTGGGGCCTACACAAGGGAACCACCAAAAACTCTTCTTTCCTTCTTCCTTTTTTCTTCTTTTCTTTGAAAACGTCCAGCGTCCCAGACGCTGGACAGTTATATTAATATATATATTTTTTTGAATGGTGGGCCCTGATGAAGTGGGCCACCACTGATGAGTGATATGGATTCAACATCTAAGGTGGGCCCCACTTGAATAAAAATAATTGCATCAAGGTGGGATCATTCAAGTGGCCCACAAACCTATAGCATAAAAATATCATAAAATAAAATAAAATAAAATCAATAAAAGAGAGAGAGAGACATGGAGAGTGGGACACGGCTTGTGATGGAGGGACCCCGACATTATGGGCCCTCCCTTGCAATGAATCATACAATATACGGATCCCGTTGAACACAGGACCATCAAAATGTAAATCAACGGTGGAGATCCATTCCCCACCGATATGGACGGTCTAGATGACCCTTTTTCAATGAATTAAACATCATGATGGGGTCCATGGAGAATGGCCCCATCATGGAACGATCATGACGATCCAAGTGGTCCATCGGCCACATTTTAGGGTCCCAAGTGAGATCCACACCATTGATCGGTGGGCCTCACTTGGTCCACTATAAAGATAAGTAAAACTACCCTTTAGAGGCACCCACCGTCCGATCTTCTCGCTCCTAGGGGTTCCTTGGCACATTAGCTTCAACTTCAATGGTTAAGATGAAGAATAGAGGGTTGAGATGGGAGATCTTGGGGTAGGAAGGTGGGCCACTTGGAGCTTGGAAATTTGGAGAAATTCCATACGTATGGTCCCTTGTTGCTTTGGAATTTTTGAAATGAGAAAGAGAGAAAGAGAGAGAGTGATGTAAAGGGAGAGAGAGAGAGTGATGGATGGATGGGTGAGTGATGGTTGTGTAAGAAAAGCTTGACTTTTGAGGCTTTTGTGTAAGAGAGGTATGGGAGATGAAGACTTTTGTGGCTTTTTGTGTAAGAGAGGTATGGGTGATGAAGACTTTTGTGGTTGCTTGTAAAAATGGAATAAAGTGATGTATACTTGACATGTGATGGATTGATGGGTGATTGATTGATGGGATTGATGTAATTGATGTGACACATCGTAGAGATTCTCTTAGTTTTCGTAATGCGTGGCGTTTTCTCACACCGAACGTTGGCCCACATCTCTTGATCAAGGTATCGCCTCGGTGCACGAGTCGCGGTGTCAGAACCGCAACGACGGCGCGGTCGCTATGGTATTGGTCGCGGGTTGAGTCGACTCGGGTTATCGGCACATGAATCAGGGTCGCGCGTCGATATCATTTAAGGGTCGAAGGTTGCCGGAATTCGACCGGTAAGACCGCGGGAGTGTACGAAAAGGTACGGACCAAGATACGGGTCTTACAAGATGAGAGATGAGAGGGTGGAAAAGTGGGCCACACTTGTTTTTTAGAGAGGGAGCTTGGACATTGGAAGCTCTCATGGGAGTTGGGAGATTGCTTAGAGAATGAGAGAGGGAGAGAGAGAGAGAGAGAGAGAGAGAGAGAGAGAGAGAGAGAGAGAGAGAGAGAGAGAGAGAGAGAGAGGAATGATGGATTGATAAAGAATGGTGGAATGGGTGTTGTAAGGAATGAGGATGGGAAGGTATGGGTTTAGTTAAAAATTGTGTAAAAGATGAATGGGTAGGGAGAGAGAGAGAGAGTTGACTTGAGGAAAAGAAGGAATGGGTGCTTGTACTTTGGATAGGGTGAGGTGGCATTGGGTATGGGTGGTGTACTTGACTTGATTTGATGTGACAGGTCGTAGAGATTCTCTAGAAATTTGCAACGCACAACGTTTTCCTCGAGATGAACACGGGCCCACATCTCCTGGCCCGAGTATTGGATCGGTGCGCGAGTCGTGGCGTTGGAACCACGGCGATGGCATGGTCACTAAGTTATAAGTTTCGGGTTTAGTCGACTTCAGTATGCAGGACTAGGCTTAGGATCGTGCGCAAATGTTGGATACAGTCGAGGGTTGCTAGAATTGACTGGGAGGATCGCAGAAGCCTAAGGAATGGTACGGATTATGATACAGGCCTTACATTTCTTATGTATGATGAATAGGTTCTGTATGATTTAAGTCTATCATTTGGTCTTCACAAGATTAGTGGAAATGGTGATTTGGCCCTGATTACTCTAAGCCATTAATTTAATGGTTGTAGGGATAATTCAATCAATTTAAGATATGCACATAGAGTAGTTCAGATCTAATGCGTTAGTTATATTAATTTTAGGTAGGTCTTCATTATACTTTAGTTTTTTTTTTTAAGTGATGGTGGATTCGATAGATGTTGACCCTCGATTAATGGATCACATGGTTTAGGCTAATCATTAGCTTCCTACGATTATCTAGTCAAATTGGTATTGTTCTTTTAATAATAAAACATACTTATTTGCTAGGATCGAGTATTAAAGATCACTAGATGATAAAATAAAATAATTCTAGTGAAAAAAAATTTGAATTTTTTTAAAATTTTACATTGGTGAAAATCCAATGCGTTTCGCCTTTCACATATTTGTTTATGCTTTTCACTGCAGAGGGGTATAATATTCATTAGTATATAGGTTCTAGTGTGAGGCCCAATTGAAGGATCGCATTAAGTCTCCTAATTGATAGGCCCACCATGCTTGCATTGAATAATATTGATTTTCTACTAACTTGAGTTTATTTTCTGAGACACGAATGATGATTTTGGTCTTGAATTGATGGCTTTGACATATTTAACAATTTCTCAATGCATGGTTGGCATATGCATGTGATTAGGTACAACCACTATAGTTAAGAAACTTTTTGTATCTAATATATAGGTTTCACTCTTGTAATGAACACTAGTTGGTGGCTTAGATCTTGGTTATTGGGGCTCCATTAAGCTCATCTTTATAGGCCCATATACATAGATGCTTCATTGGATCTTCTATTTAATCATTTGTTTTTTTTTATCATGGTTGACAAAAAAAAAAAAAAAAACAATCAAAGGTTATGATCTATATGTGATCCATCTCTTCATTCACTACAAGATTATGACAAGACTGGGCAACCCCAAGGGTTACCTAATCCCTCTAAAGTGGCCACAGACATTTAGGGTAATAAGATCCATGTGTAACAATTCTTTGGCCATTGGTCGTTGTATCCAATGTCATCTTTCATTAGGATAATCAAGGGAATCTCTCTATGTAACTCGCATGATTATAAACAGTTGAAGTTTTCCATAGATCAATGATCACATCCATGGTATTATACCAAACATAAGAATTCATCTAGTAATAAGATCATAGTCATTGTTGGCTTTTCAATGCACACAATACCAACACTATTATGAGAAGCATATCAAGTCAAAGGTCATAATGTACCATACATATCTATGATGTTTGATTCAATCCATCATTGGTCGATGTTAGAGAGATGAAGGTCAGCATAAACATGAGGAAGGAGTTTACACCGAATAATGTCCATCTAAGGAAGAAATTAATACCGAACAAAATCAAAAGAATGTTTTTCATGCCACAAATTCAATTTCCATCGTCCATTTGCCATAATCAAAACTTGGATCCAACAACCTTTGTAATACTTCGATTTTAGCACCTAATACCCATAAGCCAAATCGTAGAAATGGGATCCCACAACGAGGATTTTCAGGGTAATTTCTTATTTTTAGTGAAGGAGCATAATCACAAGTGCATAAAAAACCAAAACATCATTACATATATATAAAAGGATTCGTGTCTAGTACCGGAAAGGGAAATACAATGCATAGCCAAAAACTCCAAAAGATTAGGCATGCGCTCCTGCCTCATTACTGTTGCAGTCTAGCATTACTTGCACATAAATAATTTCTATAAGCCTACTACAAATCTTAAAGAGTGTGTGTGTGCATGCGTAATGCATATGATAACTATACACATATTAGAGTAAGCGAAAATGATGGAACACTATGTTGTCAAGTCCGTAAATGTTATCGGCTACAAGGTTGTGTAGTGCAAAGGCCCATCAAGCCAAATGTCATGTACAACTCTGTAACACAAACATGTTAATCCTGATGTCTAATCCATATAACAGTACGGTTCCCATACGAAATACATCGGGTCCAATATACACGTAATGGTCTGTAGTGCACAACCATGTAAGTGTAGGAGTGTAACATCCAGAAAATCGGGGGGTCGAGTAAAAACTCCACTCCCAAGTTCCTGAACATTACTTATGCAACATAAATGCGTATGATTGAATGTTGTCTGTGTTAATGTATTAAACATGTGTAGGATTAATCCAAAACATCATATCATACTCTAGAGACCGTTAAATTAGCAAATGGAAGACTGTGATAGCATGTATAACATATATAAACTGTTGTATGTCTCCAGAGTGTGAACATGTTACCAGGTTATATACATACATGTATACTCCAAAAGTAAACAAAACGAATATACATGAGTGTGCTAAAGATATAAAATGACAAGTGTCAAGGCATCTAATCAACCTCCCTGTAATTCCGTCAATCAGATCACGTATAAAGGAGAGATCCTCCTCATCATCATCAAATTCAGCTCCGCCTCGCAGGCCGCGCCATCATCTGCAATCACAGTAGGGACTGGTGGGTGTCCGGAAACACCGTCCCGTAACGTGGGAGTGAGTGATCAACTCAGTGGGATAAGAGAGCAGAGATTAGCATGTTATCAAATCAATCATGTGATAATAGTAAAGAAGTAAATCAAACAATCCTAATACTGTTGTTAATGCAATATGATATGACGTGATGTATGCCCTCACCGACGATCTCCCTCATACGGCACCATCTTACGACTGTGGCATGCAATCGTCCCTCAAGTGCTCCACATCTTCCAGGCACATGCAATGTAATGATGATATAATTTCTGAGTTGTTATTAGTCCATTCAAACAGCAGGATTGGGAAACTAAGGTACGTCCCTTATATCAATCCCAACACAGATCCTGTCTAGGGTCGTCACTCCTAGTAATCTCATACGATGTATATTTTGTAGGTCACTGCAAGGGCTACTAGGGCTGTTGCTCGCACTCGTTGCACCGCTCCCCTATCACCTTATCAATACAGGCCTACTGTACTCTCATTGTTACGGAAGGGTCGTCGCCTCCCGTAGACTCAGAATACGCTCGCGGTCACTACAAAGGGCTGTCAGGGCTGTTGCTCGCACTCGTTGCACCGCTCCCCCATCAACTTATCAATGTAGGCCGACAGCAAGAATATAGTGTCCCATACCACCATAATCTGCTCACGAGTCATAGGTGCTCACTGGTCACTACGGGGAGGTTTGTGGCCCCAACGTAGGCCAACAACTCGACCACGGTGTCCCATACCACCATGTCCAGCTCATGAGTCTTTGTGGATCAAGGTACCATGGTTGACAGGGTTTACAATGGTAAGTTCAGTACCCTAGGTTCAAGTAGTTATGACTTATACAGGGTGAACATACAATGGCCAGTCGGGTTACTTGACGGGCTCGACTAGCACGAGCGTATCTCAAGTCGAATGACATGAAGTGCGTAAAACACCTCATGTGGCCTAACCACTACCGCCAACTTCAGAACACGACTCGCGTTCATCGACCCGTCGTTCGTGGCAAAGATAAGCCAACCACGAACTTGCTCGGTTGCCGACTGCCTGGACTAGGCATAGTCCCAAACAATCATGAATCCACATCAACAGTCGTGTAAGAGTAATGGAAATGAAATACAACCATGTGAGCATGTTAACACATGTTATAACATACAACTTAAGTAAATCATCCAACGCAAGCATTTCATACATATAATGAAATCATGCATATAGCTAACATGTAGGAAATCATTTACATCAGCATATTAATTGAGAAATCAATCTCAAACTAATTCATAACACCATGTAATTCAATACATACTAATACAGGCATTTATACAAACACTTAAACTACACACTTAAGTCTACATATAGTATGTCGACTCAAAGCGCGTATTTAGGCGAATCTCTTCGCCAAACTAATTATGAACACATTCCTAGTATCCTAATGTGACAAGAAGCCATATCAATCACATCAACAAATTATGGATGAAAACAGTATTTCCTACAAATGACTAAAATGCCCTAAATCTCATATTCTTCGTCTGCTTATGAAAAAGGAAACGGACAGCATGTTGTACATGTCAAATGGTGTTGCCGTCAATAATCTACTATTAAACGACATTGAAAGCATTGAAAACAGTCAATCAAAGTGTCTAATATCCGCACCTTTTCTCCTATAGGTGTGTTAATTCAAACGGAGCATATACGCTTCGTCTACGGTGAATCGGGAACCTAATTTACAAGATGCATCAGCTACTTCGCTATGAAAACAAAGGAACAACAAATCAACAACTATTTATGGTATTTTCTTACCTAGAATCGTAGAGAAATCACTGGTAAAGTGATTGGAGTGCATGGCTTAATCACGTGTAGCAGGTAGCACCAGCAACAAGAAATTCTCTCCCACTCACTCTCACAAACTCTCACCTTTTCTCTCTCCCAATCTAGGGTTTTTCTGAAATTCGGATGGGAGAGAGGAGTGAGGGTTTCAACCCCTTTTATAAGCCCAAACATGCCCGAAATAGGCTCGGGAACAATGTTTACTTAAGTTATATCCAAATCGGGCCTGTTTCGGTCCAAAAGGACATTTCTGATAGTCCCCTGGCCAAACGCGGTCGGATTTAAACTCATGCGCGTCGGATGTCACTCACATCCCATTTTTAGACCATCAGTGTTCGTAGATCGCACGTGGCGGTCCAGTTTCAGTTCAGCGGTCACCGCACGTAGATCCGGTCTACAAGTCTCATGATATGAAATAAAAATTTTTCCTGATCTGAGGGTGTAATTTAGCTGAATTCTGACGGTTAGAATGCTTAATACTGACGCGTCAAGTTGTGTGCTAGATTTAAGTTTCAAATTCCAAATCTATCCCTATTCTCACTCTCTTCAGTCCAGGCTCAATGAAATAGCCTGCGAATGTCGGTTGGACTTGATTTTCGAAATGATTGTCAAGTCCAGCTAGGCGGTTATAACGGTCTAAGATTGTAGGTATCGGACTTTCGACGTGCGATCTAGATCTAATACAAAGTTTCAAAGAGGTCCAGAGAACAAACCAGTTTAGAGTTTGATCCGAGATTATAGAGTATTATAGCACCATGGATTCTACAAGCTTTGGGTCTTTTAGAACGTATTTAAAGTGATCAGGGACTATTTCCCTGCTACTCTAGCGTTGCGCTAGCTAACTTATACTTAGTTTTTAAAGGAATTAATCCTAAGTGATTTCTTTGGCTATGGAATTGGGTTCTGAGCAATTTTCCAAGCGTTTTAGTCGACCCATTGCCTAAGGACGTCTAATCCTAGGTTGGCAAAAAATCCGGGGTGTTACAAGGAGACTTCACTACTTACCTCATCAGTAGTATACTAATATCCACCCGACTTGTCAATAGTGGACCCATTTCCAAGCTAGTCAGACATGACCTCAATCGCCCACTACTCTTAGGGCAAGTAAGGTCAAACCTCTTCCCAACTGACCATGAAGCTTGTAAATGCGTAACGACTTTGTTTTAAACGTTTAGTCTTCATCAACGATGGATTAGCAACCTAGAGCATGAAGTAGGTTAGCTATTCCATCACTTAGACTATACGAGCACTAAAACAGGTTAGGGTTTGGTTTTCTTACCCAAATATGGAATTGGATCGCTCGTATAGCGATACGAATGGATGGATTTGGCATGTTGTGTAGCTGGGAAGAACCCTAGGATGAATCTTCAAGTCACTCTCTCTCTGTTTCTCTCTCTTTCCTTTCCTTTTCTTCTCTTTTCTTTGCTAGGGTTGTAGAATTCGTATGGAATATGTGAGAGCGGGTTTAAAGCCCTTTTATAGGCCCAGAACTGATGGGAATAGCCCTAGGGCCAAGGTATACTTAGGTTATGTCCAAATCGGGTCTGTTCCGATTTAACGGAGCATTTTTGGAAGTCCCTTTGCAGAATGCTGTTGGACTTAAGCTTCCTAATATTGGATCTTGATCAAGATAAGTTTTCAGTTCGATCAGTTTTACAGATCGACTGCAGCGGACCAGTTTTAGTTCAACGGTTACCGACACTAGATCAGGGCCACAAGTACATTGGCATGTGTGGGACATTTCTCCTAATCTCAGGGTATATTTGGGTCAGATTCTAATGGTCTGAATGCTTATAGTTGGCCCGCAAGTGACACGACTCAGATTACTTAAATTCAGATTTATGTTCTAAAGATATTTACATTTCTCACACACTTCACTCCGGACTCAAGAAAATAGTCCCAGGACATCATTTGGACTTAATTTTTGAGGTGATTGTCAAGTCCAACTAGGCGGTCATAATTGTATAGTTTCATAACTATCGGACTTTTAACGTGGGGTCTAGGTCCGATACAAAGTTTCAATGTGCTCCAGAGAGCAACCGGGTTTAGAGATTGATCATAGATTTTAGGGTAATGTAGCGTTAATAATTCTATAAGTTTTGGGTCTTGCAGATCGTATTTAAAGTGATTGGTGCTCATTTCATAGGTAATCTAGTTTAGCACTAGTTAATTCTCATTTAATTTCTAAAGGATTTAGTCCTTAGTGATTTCTACCTGAGGTGGTACTCGGGTCTTAGTATGGATTTTTTCAGGACGTTATAATCTACCCCTTTAAAGAAAAATTTCATCTTCAAAATTTATACCTTTTTGTACTTCTCAAGAATCTGAGGGTAGTTCTTTCTAATTTTGGCTTCTGTCTCCCAAGTAGCCTCTTCCTCATTGTGATACGTCCACAGTACCTTCACAAGTGGGATAACCTTGCTACGTAAGACTTGCTCCTTCCTATCCAGGATACGCGTCGGTCGCAGTACATATGTAGCATCCTCACTCAACTGCACCTGTTCCCAACTTATAATGTGCAAAGGATCAGGAACGTACTTCTTCAACATAGACACATGAAATATGTTATGCATGCATACGAGTCGTGTGGGCAAAGTAAGGCGATATGCTACTGCCCCCACTCGATCGAGTATCTGAAATGGGCTAATAAATCTCGGCGTGAGCTTCCCTTTCTTACCAAATCGAAGGAGGAAAACCCTAAGGAATACATGGTCCCCAACCTCAAACTCAAGTGGTCGCTGTCTCGTATCGGCGTAGCTCTTCTGCCTGTTTTGTGCTGTTAGAAGTCGACACCTAATAATGTTGATCTTCTCGGAGGTTGCCTGGACTAACTTTACACAAATCAAGATCTTCTCGCCCACTTCTACCCAACAACACAGTGCTCTACACGGACGACCATGCAGTGTCTCATAGGGATCCATGCCAATACTCGCTTGAAATATATTGTTATATGTGAACTCTATATAAGGAAGACAATCATCCCAATTGTCCTTGAAATCCAGCACACAAGCTCGCAACATATCTTCTAGCACCTGATTCACTCGTTCCGTCTGCCTGTATGTCTGTTGATGGAACGCGGTGCTGAACTTCAACTTCACACCCATCGCTTCCTGGATACGAGTCCAGAAGATAGATGTGAATCGTGTGTCTCGGTCTGACACGATCTCCAAGGGAACTCCATGTAGACGTACAATTTCCTTAATGTACAACCTGGCTAACTCGTCTGCAAAGTTTATAACTCTGATCAGTAAAAAATGAGCTGACTTCATCAACGGGTCTACGATCACCCAAATGGAATCATGTCCCTTTCTCATCTTAGGCAGCCCTGATATGAAGTCCATAGAGATGAAATCCCACTTCCATTCCGCTATGGGCATGGGCTGAAGTAGTCCAGGAGGTCGGCAATGCTCTGCCTTAACCTGCTGGCACGTGAGACAATGAGACACAAACTCTGTAATGTGAACCTTCATGTTGTCCCACCAGTACGTTCTCTTTATGTCTTGATACATCTTCGTACTACCAGGATGCATCGCAAGCTTCGAACTGTGGGTTACCTTGAGAACTTCCCGTCTCAAGTCATGAACGTTTGGGACGCATAGACGGCCACGATAACATAAACCTCCATCTGTACCAACACTCCACTCTGAGTCCTTATCTGTACTAACTCATTCTCCCATCTTCGCCAATAGTTCATCGTCTGCCTGAGCCGCGATAATCCTGTCGTCAATGAGAGGCTATACTTGAATATGTGCGATGACTTCATATGGCTCCTCTACCGTGAGTTTCTGCTCAAAGTCTCCCATAAACTCCACCATATCCCACTCTGCTATCATTAGTGGAACCGTAAACTCTATGGCCTGCTTGTGGCTCAATGCGTCTATCACAAGGTTCACCTTACCCGGATGATAGGAAACCTCGAACTTAAAGTCCTTCAAGGTTTCCATCCACCGTCGCTATCGTATATTCAGGTCTCGCTGAGTGAATATGTATCTAAGGCTCTTGTGGTCACAAAAGAGCTCGAACTCCTCTCTGTAGAGGTAATGTCTCCAGAGCTTCAGTGCGAAGATGACGGCTGTCAACTATAGGTTGTGTGTAGGGTAATTCTCCTCGTGTTTCCTCAACTGTCTTGAGGCATAACCAATCACCCTGTCCTTCTACATAAGGACACAACCCAGACCAATGCGAGATGCGTCGATATATATAGTATACTTATCCCCTTACTCTGACAATACTAGCATAGGGGCAGACGTTAGCTTGTCCTTTAGCTCCTGAAAAGCTGCTTCCACCTTCTCATTCCAAGCGAACTTCAGATCCTTCCATGTCAACTGAGACAGTGGTCTAAAAATCTTGGAGAAATCCTAAATGAATCGTCGATAATAACCTGCCAGGCTAAGAAAACTCATCACCTCAGTAACCAAACCGAGCTGCTCCCAATCCCGAACCACGGCTAACTTAGCGAGGTCGACTGCTATCCCTTCCTTGGACATCACAGGTCCCAAGAACTTGACTTCCTCCTTCTAGAAATCACACTTCTTGTACTGCCTGAACAACTGGTTCTTCCTGAGAGTGTTGAAGATTGCTCGTAGGTGCTCCTCCTGGTCTTCCCTGTAAGTGCTATGATTTCATATCCCTTTGGTTGTCAAATTTTGTGGTGCCAAAACCTATATCTTGTGTTTCATGTTTGAGACTATTCATTGCAATCAAGACATCGCATTTTAAGACAAGAACTTAAATGAAGAAGTTTTCAAGTCATGGATGAAGAATTCAAGTATTGAAGTCTTCAAGTTTGCATGTTCAAGATTCAATCAAGTTCAAGTATATTAGAAGATTTTGTCATGTCAAGTCAAGATCAAGCTCAAGAAGGCCTACTACAAGATTTGTATATTCTCAAGCTTCTCTTAAGGGTCATCTGAGTGTACAGACTTTCAATGTCCATCTCACTTTTAAGGTTTGTTTGACCTTAGATTGACCTTAGGATGGGCTTTACAGTAGGTCATTCTGGATACATAATTCATATATTTCAATATGCTTGTCTGGAGTGTTCTAAGACCAGTCCTAGGGACTTCAAGACCAGTCCTAGCTCTATTACGACCAGTCTTAAGTTTTTCAGGACCGGTCCTAGGTTGTTGAAAATTTTTGGATATTTCTGGCTGTCCTACAACCAGTTCTGGACATCCTACGACCAGTCCTGTGAGTTTTACGACTCATCCTTCGACCAGTCGTAGCCTTACGAGTCAAACTCCAGCAACCAAATTGCGGGTCCTACGACCGGTCGTAGGTGTCTCACTACTAGTCATAGGTGGCCCACGACCGGTCGAAGACCACTCAGGACAGGTCGTGAAACCGTAAAATCTTATCCCGCGAAAATCTTTGAAAATCTTTGAAGCTACGACCAGTCCTAGGATCCCAAGACCAGTCGTAGACGGGATTTTTTAGGCTATAATAAAGCACGAACTTCAGAGTTTTAGCAATTCAATTCAATTCAATTCAAGCAATCTTTAGGCTATTCTCTGAGATAAGTTTGTGTTTGTTTTAAGCTACTTTGTGCTTATTTTATATTCCTTTTGCTAGCTTGTTTTTTTATTTGATTTTGATCTACATTCCAATCTTATTAGAAAAGGGGGACATTCCTTCTTCTTGGATTCAAAATCAAATAGAACTAGCCCTTTTGATTTAAAATTAATTAGACTTAGAACCATTCTTAAAGTGAGTATTGGACTTTGAACGTTGAATCGAACTTCTACTCCGATTGGTTCTACCGGGCTTCTTCAAAAGGTGATTCAAGTATTTTACATTTTTGTAATTTACTTTCTTTGGTTTTGTTTGAGATTTGTCAGAAAAATCTCATTGTACTGGTTATCTGAGGAGAGCCAGAAAACTCAGATTGTGGGGTTTTTGGATTGTGTAAGCCCGAGATCAAAGACACAATTGTGAAGGTTTTAGGTGAACCTGTGAAACTTATTTTGATAGTGCATGTTACTATCCCCTGTGTGAGGATATTAGGAGTGGAGTAGCATTCTGTGTGGCTGTTGGATAACAGTTTGTGTACACACAGGCGAACCACTATATATCGTTGTGTTGTGGTTGTGCATTATTCTTTCATTCTTTTATTCATTCAGTTCTGTGGTTTGTATTCGTGGATGAATGTTGTAATCTTTTTATTCCAAGCAAGTGTGGAGAATGTTGTAATAACTTAGGATTTATTTCTGCAAGTTATTTCTATTTCCTTGCTTTTTATTCCTCATTAGTTTATGACACAAAGGACATTCTAGAAATAAGGTTGTCCTACCTTAAACCTTTGGTTTTTGGTGTAAGGTTGTCCTTAGAACTGATAAAGTATCATTCTCTTTATTTTAGGCTATTGAGATTATATTAAATTTAGCATTGTGCTTTATTTTATTATTCTGCTGTTATTAGTTTTATTTGGCATTGTCCTATTCACCCCCCCTTTAGGGCATATAGTTAGGCCCTTTCAAGTGGTGTCAGAGCCTAATAGCTCATGCTTATTGTTTATTTATTGGATTTATTTCCTGAGGTAACGATCTAAGCTATATTAAGATGTCAAATTTTGATAGCCTATCAGTCACTAGGCCACCACCCTTTAATGGCACAAACTATGCTTATTGGAAAGCCAGGATGAGGATCTTCCTTAAATCCTTAGATGAAAGTGTGTGGTTGGCCACAGTGAATGAATGGAACCCTCCTATCACTGAAGTAACTAATAGTGATGGTTCAAAATCAATGAAAGTAACGACTTATTCTCTTTGGACCACACTTCAGAAAAGTGAAAGCAGTGCCAATCCAAAAGCACTAAATGCAATTCCTTGTGCATTATCACCAGATGAATTTAAAAGAATCATCTCTTGTGAAAATGCAAAACAAGCATGGGATGTATTAGAAATGACACACGAGGGTACATCTATTGTTAAGAAATCTAAAGTCCAACTCCTCACAACTAAATTTGAAGAAATTCATATGGAGGAGAATGAGATGTTTATGGACTTCTATACTAGATTGAATGATATTGTGAACTCTATGTGGGGTCTTGGTGATAGAATCCCAGAAAGTAAAGTGTGCACAAAGATACTACGCTCACTTCCTGAACGGTTCAATTCTAAAGTGACCGCGATTCAGGAACTTCGTGATATGGATACCATGAGGGTTGAGGAACTAGTTGGTTCACTTCAAACCTATGAGTTGTCCTTTAAGGCTCCTAAAGGAAAATCAATTGCTCTCAAATCATCTAAAAATATTTCATAAGAGAGCACTTCGGATTTAGAAAATTTCGAAGATGAAATGGCACTTTTAGAAAAAAAGTTTTACAAAATTTTCAAAAATAAGAAAAAAGTTGATCTTCAAAAGTCAAATGATAAGAGACGATCTAAACCTAGAACTCAAAAATCCTTGAAAGATAGTCAATGTTACAACTGTCAAGAGTATGGGCACTTAGCTAACAAATGTCCTAAAAAGGACAAATCAAAAAGGAAAAGCATGATGGCTACTTGGGATGAATCGTCTGATTCTGAATCCTCTTCTAAATCAGAAGATTCTGAAACCGAGTCGGGCGAAGATGTTAAAGCCCTTATGACTTTAGCCAAGATCACCTTTTCAGATAATGATGATATATCTAGTGAAGAAAATTTGAATAGTGATTGTGATAATGAAGATGACCTTCAGGATGCTTATAATGCCCTGTATAAGGAGAGTTGTAAAATTGCTGTCAAGCTTAAATTACAAAAAGAAAAATTTTCTAAGCTTAAGGAAGATTATGAGTCTCTTGTGTTAGAAAAGTCTCATATTTTCGATTCTTTTGAAAAAACCAAAACTGATTTAGATTTCAAAACCTCCAAAATTGAAGATTTGAGATCTGAAAATGAGAAACTCAAAAATGAGGTAGCTTCTCTTCAGAGTTTGAAAGACACATGGAGATATGCCCATGGTGATCTTAAATTGAAAAAAATTATTGTCTGGATCAAGAAAATGTGGCGACCGATCCACGTTGGGCTATGATAAGAATACATCTCCTAAACAAAAGAACATTGCTCCTAAATTTGTAAAAGGAGAGTCTTCAATCTCAAAAGAAAAGAATACTTATCAAGGTTTTTTTTTTAAATTCAAAGACTTTTCAAAAACCTAAAAGTAGCCATGTCAACTTTAATTTTTAAAACCGAAATCCATTGGCTGAAAAAATAATCGATCTACTCAAGGAGCTATTAAAGTCTAACTCTATAGGTTTCTCCTATAACAATTGACAGAAAAAGACCATCTATACTCCTAAACCCAAAACAGTTCTGAAATGGGTTCCTAAAGTTACCAGCTTGGTTGCCCACACTGCTTTCAAAGCCACAAGCCATTCAAAGTGGTACCTAGATAGTGGTTGCTCCAGGCATATGACAGGTGACAAAGCTTTATTCACCGATCTAAAAGATATGACTGACGGGTTAGTCATATTTGGTGATGGAAGCAATTGCAAGATCATTGGCCAAGGTACGGTTTAGCTTTATAACCTTCCCTTATTTAAGAATGTTTTATATGTTGAGGGCTTAAAACACAACCTATTAAGCATTTCTCAGATATGCGATAACAACCATAGTGTGAAGTTTTCTAATCAAGGTTGTGAGATACTTGATAAAAGGGGTTCTGTTATATTAACTGGTCGCAGAACTTCTGAAAACAGCTATATCGTTAGTGATGCAAGCTCATCTACTCAATCATGTTACATGGTCCATACCGATGAGACTGAATTATGGCATAAACGCCTTGGACATGTACACTATCAGAACTTATTTAGATTGAGCAAAAGATAATTAATTAGAGGTCTACCCAAATTGCAAAGAGTAGACAAAATATGTGGTGAATGCCAGTTGGGCAAACAGATTAGAAGCTCTCACAAGAAAGTGAACTTTAATACCACATCTAGACCACTCGAGCTTCTCCACATGGATCTTATTGGACCAACCAGATCGAATAGTCGAGGAGGTAAAAAATACATCTTGGTTATCGTAGATGATTATACCAGATTCACTTGGGTATCATTCTTAAAAGACAAAACTAAAACCCTGGATGAAGTGAAAAAGGTCATCAAACGAATCCAAAATGAGAAAGGTTCTCATGTTAGTAAGATCCGTAGTGATCATGGATCCGAATTCGAAAACAGTAGTTTTGAGAAATTCTATAGCGAACAGGGAATTTCACATGAATTCTCTGCACCCAAAAGGCCACAACAAAATGGTATAGTTGAAAGAAAAAACAGAGTGCTTCAGGATATGGCTAATGTTATGTTGAATAGCATGAAGCTCTCTAGAAATCTTTGGGCTGAAGCAGTTAATACCGCATGTTATATTATTAGTCGGGTTTATACCAGTAAATCTGATAATAAGAATGCCTATGAATTATGGTTTGAAAAGAAACCTACTGTCAAATACTTTCAGATTTTTAGCAGCAAGTGTTATATTTTACGTGATCGTGAAAATTTGGATAAGTTTGATACGAAGAGTGACGAAGGTATTTTTCTTGGTTATTCTTTGAACAGTCGAGCTTATAGGGTTCTAAATAAGAGAATTGGTGTGATTTAAGAGTCCATCAATGTGGTCATTGATGATCATTTGAATACACCAGCTCCGAGTTCAGATGATGATGAAGCTTTTATTATTGACAATCAAGATATCTCATTAAGTCAAAAAGAATCTGAACCAAGGACTGTAAAAGATCATCCAACCAATCAAATACTTGAAAACCCTCTCACTGGAGTTCTTACTCGCAAACAACTTGAGAACATATGTAATTATGTTTGTTTTACATCCCAAATAGAACCGGTCAACGTAAAAGAAGCACTTTCTGACGAAAATTGAATTGTTGCTATGCAGGATGAACTTAAATAATTTATTCGTAATGATGTCTGGTATCTTGTTCCTCGACCTAAACATAAACATATTATTGAAACAAAATGGATCTTTAAAAATAAGTCTGATGAGCTTGGAAATATTATACGAAACAAAGCTAGACTGGTTGTACAAGGGTACACTCAAATTGAAGGCATCGATTACAATGAAACCTTTGCTCCAGTCGCTCGTCTTGAATCAATCAGACTTTTTATTTCCATCGCATGCTTTAGAAAATTTAAAATTTATCAGACGGATGTAAAGAGTGCTTTCTTGAATGGCGATTTACATGAAGAAGTGTATGTTGAACAACCTTCAGGGTTTGAAGACCCTAAGTTATCTGACCATGTATTTTGTCTCAAAAAGGATCTCTATGGTCTAAAACAAGCACCCAGGGCAAGGTATGAAAAATTGACTAAATTCTTACTTAGTCATAGCTTTCAAGTAGGAAGTGTCAATAAGACGCTCTTTGTTAAGAAGAATAACAATGATATTTTGATGGTTCAAATATATGTTGATGATATTATTTATGGATCAACTTGCTCTAACATGTCTATTGAGTTTGTAGAGTTAATAAAATCAAGGTTCGAAATGAGCATGGTTGGCGAACTTAACTATTTCCTAAGGTTGCAAGTAAAACAACAACCTAATGGAATTTTCATTTCCTAGACCAAATATGCTTCAAACTTGGTTAAAAGGTTTGGATTTGAGAATGGTAAGAACTTTGATACTCCTATGAGTACAACGTTAAGACTCTCAAAAGACACTAAAGGCAAAGATATGGATCCTAAACTATATCGTAGTATGATTGGTAGTTTGTTGTATCTTATTGCAAGTAGACCTGATATTGCGTTAAGTGTTGGAATTTGTGCGAGATATCAGTCTAATCCTAAGGAATCACATCTTACTGCTGTTAAACGGATTATTAGATATGTTGCAAGTACTATAAATCTGGGTCTATGGTACCCTTTTGATACTAGTGTTCAATTAGCCGGGTACTCAGATGTTGATTGGGCCAGTAATATCGATGATAGAAAATCAACAAGTGGTAGTTGTTTTTACATTGGAAATTGCTTAGTTTCTTGGTTCAGTAAGAAACAAAGCTCAATATCGCTCTCCACTGCTGAGGCTGAGTATATTGCAGCTGGATATGCATGTACTCAACTAATTTGGATGAAACGCATGCTAAGCGATTATGAAATTAATCAAAATTCAATGATCTTACATTGTGATAATTCCAGTGCTATAAATATTTCCAAAAATCCAATCCAGCATTCACGTACTAAGCACATTGACATTAGGTATCATTACAAACGTGAGTTGGTTGAAGAAAAAGTTATTTCTTTGGAATATATATCAACCGAAAATCAACTTGCTGATATATTTACTAAACCGCTCGACAAAAGCAGGTTTAATAAACTGAAATTTGATCTTGATATGTGCATTTTGTATTGAATATTCTTTCTTGCATGTATCATAATGTATTATATTTCATATTATATTTGTTTAAATTTTAATTTTTTACATAAAAAATATATTTTTGGTCGATACTCGACCGGTCGTGGATGTACACGACCAGTCGTGGTACGACTGGTCGTGAACCGCACTTGACCGGTCGTGGTACTCGTGAACATGATATATTTAGGGAAAATCCCCTTCTTCTTCATTTTCACTCCGACCTACGACGAGTCGTGGCTCGACCAGTCATAGGATTTCTTATTTCTCTTCAAGGTGAGTCCTATTTCATCATTTTTCTTGAAGATTCATGCTCTCTATGCTTTGATTTGATCATTGTATAGCTAGATTTCATCTCTTATTGATTTTTGAAGGGTTTCTTCTCAATTTGCTAATCTAGAGAAAACCTATCCCTTCTCTTGTGCATTTCACTCGCTCTTTGTATATCTTCTTAAATATGGATACTAGAGGGAAAAAGAAAACATCCCATGGTCCATCTTCATCTAGATCTGCACCGATAACTAAACGGCACCTTCGGTCACCCGAAGATGATTCTCAAGATGTACGAGATTTACGTGTCCGTAAAATTATCGTTGAGCATACTGTTGACCTCAATCACATTGCTCAATATGGTATTATCCTTCTTCTTGAATCTGTTGGCTGGACTAACATTTTTCTTTGGGGTGGGCCTGCATACCAGTCCATTGCCTAATAAATGGTAGCATGCATCTCAGAATTTTCTCTTGATAATTTAACATTTTCAATTGATACTAGAGAAGGAAAATTTGAAGTAGACCATCATTTGATATCAGGTATTATGGATATACCTGTTAATGATGAAGGTATACCGATTCATACTTTATACGATAAACCATCTGAATCGAAAAAATGCATATTAACATGAGATTTATGCAAAATTGATGCGCAATGGACACATAAAGCAAATGCGCTCCCTTCAAAGTATCTGTTACCTGGATATAGAGTGTTACATCGTTTCTTCATTTCTAATGTGTATCCTCGGTCTAGTAATAAAATCGAGTTGACTTATTTCATGGTTCGTGTGTTGCATTCTATTGCTTCTGGTACCAAGGTCTGTCTTCCCTCTTTGATTTGTTATTTCATTATTCAGTTTTGTCTCCATCCAGGTCATAGTGATATTCTGTTCGGTTATCTTATGACTGTTTTAGCCACTCACATGCTTGTCGATAAACCTGTTAATGAGGCACCAATTCATCCTCTTATTTTCAACAATTCCAATCTTAATAAGATGAAGTTGGATTTACTTCCTGGCCAAGTAGATGAAGGTGGTGTTGGTGGTGATGGAGGTGTTGGTGGAGCAGCCGGAAATGAAGGGGAAGCTGGTGATCTTCCACAAAAAGATGTTAATATGGATGGGATTTTTGATGAGATAGAATCTGATTCACCAAATGATCCAGATTATGATCCATCTGGTTATGATGCATGCCTTCGTGCATTGGAGGAGAAGGTTGATAATATGAATATAGCCCACGATATGCGATTTAAGTACATGTGAAAATATCTCCGTCGCATTAATAGGGGGTTACACCAGATTGATTCGACTATCCCTGTTCCCTCCTCTGAATCAGAATAGGTGAATTATCTTCTGGATAGTATAACATTATCTTTTATTTTGGATATGTATTATGGATTATGGTTTGATAATATTGTCTTTTGGATATTGTATTATGGATTGATGATGGCTTGATGCTTTAGGTTTATATTTTAAAATATTCTTTATCCTTTCATATCTCTTTCTCATTATCTGCTTATTACTCTCTATGTTCTCTTTTCTTTTGTGACTTTTCCTTGTCATTTTGTGACAAAAAGGGGGAGTAGTATGGTAAAGAAAGGGAGTAGTATGGAAAGGGGGAGTAATTTATTTTTGTTTGAATTGATTGATTGAGAAGGATATGTGGATGAGAATATGTTATTGACTGTTTACATGAGCAGTACTCGTATTACTCAGGGGGAGTAGAGTAATTTATGATTTTATGGCTCATGATTCCTTATTATCTTCTATGCTATGTGTTTTGTCACAAACTTGACAAAGGGGGAGATTGTAAGTGCTATGATTTCATATCCCTTTGGTTGTTAAATTTTGTGGTGCCAAAACCTATATCTTGTGTTTCATGTTTGAGACTATTCATTGCAATCAAGACATCGCATTTCAAGACAAGAACTTAAATGAAGAAGTTTTCAAGTCATGGATGAAGAATTCAAGTATTGAAGTCTTCAAGTTTTCATGTTTAAGATTCAATCAAGTTCAAGTATATTAGAAGATTTTGTCAAGTCAAGATCAAGCTCAAGAAGGCCTACTACAAGATTTGTATATTCTCAAGCTTCTCTTAAGGGTCATCTGAGTGTACAGATTTTCAATGTCTATCTCACTTTTAAGGTTTGTTTGACCTTAGATTGACCTTAGGATGGGCTTTACAGTAGGTCATTCTGGATACATAATTCATATAATTCAATATGCTTGTCTGGAGTGTTCTAAGACCAGTCCTAGGGACTTCAAGACCAGTCCTAGCTCTGCTACGACCAGTCTTAAGTTTTTTAGTACCGGTCCTAGGTTGTCGAAGATTTTTGGATATTTTTGGCTGTCCTACGACCAGTCCTGGACATCCTACGACCAGTCCTATGAATTTTACGACTCATCCTTCGACCAGTCGTAGCCTTACGACTCAAACTCCAGCAACCAAATTGAGGGTCCTACGACCGGTCGTAGGTGTCTCACTACTAGTCGTAGGTGGCCCACGACCGGTCGTAGACCATTCAGGACAGGTCGTGAAATCGCAAAATCTTATACCGCGGAAATCTTTAAAAATCATTGAAGCTACGACCAGTCTTAGGATCCTAAGACCAGTCGTAGACGGAATTTTTTAGGCTACAAATAGAGCACGAACTTCAGAGTTTTAGCAATTCAATTCAATTCAATTCAAGCAATCTTTAGGCTATTCTCTGAGATAAGTTTGTGTTTGTTTTAAGCTACTTTGTGCTTATTTTATATTCCTTTTGCTAGCTTATTTTTTTATTTGATTTTGATCTACATTCCAATCTTATTAGAAAAGGGGAATTTCTGATATTCCTTCTTCTTGGTTTCAAAATCAAATAGAACTAGCCCTTTTGATTTAAAATTAATTAGACTTAGAACCATTCTTAAAGTGAGTATTGGACTTTGAACGTTGAATCGAACTTCTACTCCGATTGGTTCTACCGGGCTTCTTCAAAAGGTGATTCAGGTATTTTACATTTTTGTAATTTACTTTCTTTGGTTTTGTTTGAAATTTGCCAGAAAAATTTCATTGTATTGGTTATCTGAGGAGAGCCAGAAAACTCAGATTGTGGGGTTTTTAGATTGTGTAAGCTTGAGATCAAAGACACAATTGTGAAGGTTTTAGGTGAACCTGTGAAACCTATTTTGATAGTGCATTCTAATATCCCCTGTGTGAGGATATTAAGAGTGGAGTAGCATTCTGTGTGGCTGTTGGATAACAGTTGGTGTACACACAGGCGAACCACTATATATCGTTGTGTTATGGATGTGCATTATTCTTTCATTCTTTTATTCATTCAGTTCTGTGGTTTGTATTCGTGGATGAATGTTGTAATCTTTTTATTCCAAGCAAGTGTGGAGAATGTTGTAATAACTTAGGATTTATTTCTGCAAGTTATTTCTATTTCCTTGCTTTTTATTCCTCATTGGTTTGTGATACAAAGGACGTTCTAGAAATAAGGTTGTCCTACCTTAAACCTTTGATTTTTGGTGTAAGGTTGTCCTTAGAACTGATAAAGTATCATTCTCTTTATTTTAGGCTGTTGAAATTACTTTAAATTCAGCATTGTGCTTTATTTTATTATTCCACTGTTATTAGTTTTATTTGGCATTGCCCTATTCACTCCCCCTCTAGGGCATATAGCTAGGCCCTTTCATTCCCGACTCTTGGAATATATCAGGATGTTATCTATAAACACGATGACGAATCAGAACAAAAATGGTCGAAACACCCGGTTCATCAGGTCCATGAACACGGCCGGTGCAATTGTGAGTCCAAACAATATCACAAGGAACTTGTAATGACCGAAACTAGTCCTGAAGGCTGTCTTCTGCACGTCCTAATCCCTAACGCGTAACTGATGATACCCTGATTGTAAATCTATCTTTGAAAAGTATTGTGCTCCCTTCAACTGATCAAATAGATCATCAATCTTGGGTAAGGACCTATGATAATTAATACAGAATCACAGGGAACCGTCCTTCTTCTTCATAAACAATACAGGCGATCCCCAAGGGGACACACTCGGTCGTCTGAAATCGGTACCTAATAGGTCATCAATCTGCTTCCTCAACTCCTCCATCTCATATGGAGGCATGAGATAAGTCGACAATGAGATAGGCATCGCACCAGGCATAAGATCAATGGTAAAATCGATCTTGCACTGCGGAGGTAAACTAGGAATCATCGTGAACACCTCATATTCCTAAACTACAGGCGTGTTTTCAATTGTCGAGCCATCAACATTCTTTAGTAAGGAAATGCAACAAAGAACTCGAAAAGGGCAACTGACCTGCATGAGAAACGTAATGGCCGAACCCTCAAGCCCGTAAGTTGTCACTAGAAGAGTCTCGCTGTCAATCTCGGCCCTCACTTCCGTTAGCCAATCCATGCCAAGGATGACATCGAAATGGTATATCGTGGTGACAATCAGGTTGATGCATATCGTTCTGCTTCCTAGATCTATCAAGCAGCCCTCACACATTTTAGTAGCATCTATAAAAGTTCCTGGTGCTGTAATAACTCGCACCCCAATCATCGGAATCATATTCAGCCCTAAGCGCTTGACTGCAGAACATGAAATCACCGAGATAGTGGATCGCGTGTCCACCAATAGAAATATAGGGGTACCTTTGATATGTGCGGTGAGCTCGAAGGCTAAAGGTACTCTAGCGGTAGAGTCAGGTGCTTCCGCTACGAGTGCATGGACTCGTGCTTACTGCTGGCGGTTGGGATGAGGTACCATAGGCCGTTGTAGCGGCCTAAAGCGAGAAACAGGTGGCCTGAAGGATGGGTGTGCTGGTGCTATCCGTAGGGGTGGAGTGAAAGTGGCATGAGGCATCAGACGGTTGATCCTCTGAGGTGACAAAATTCCCCTGTCCCTCATCCTAGTGAAACAATACCGATCCGTATGTCCAATCATCTGGTAGTATGACCAGTGCAAGTCTATATGCCCCGGTTGAGCTGGCGACGCTGCAAGCGTCGAAGGAGAATCTGCCTGTGGCCTCTTGCTAAGGAATGGTCTGCTCGGAAGATCATGTCACGACCTGGGAGCCATAGGTGTTCGCATACAGGCCAACCTGTCCCCATCCTGCTCAGCTTATACGGACATGCCCACTAACTCGGCATAAGTAGATATGCTAGCACAACACATCTTCGACCAGATCTCAGGTTGCAGTCCCTCAGAAAATCTCTACATCTGCATCGGCTAATCACCCAGTAACAATAGAGTATACCTGCCCAGCTCTGTGAACCGATTCTCGTATTCTGTCACCGATATCCCTCCCTGACGGAGGTGAAGGAACTTACTCTCCTTCTCGTGTCGGTAAGTGACAGGATAGTACTTCTCGTGAAAGCGGGTCTGTAACGCCCGTGAAAAATCCATACTTGGGCTCGAGTACCAACTCGACCCGAAATTGCGTAGAATTCATTCCTTTAGAAAATGTGACTAGGTTAGCTAGTGCAACGTTGGAATAGCTGGGAAATGGTCCCTGATCACTTTAAATACGTTCTACAAGGCCCGAAGCGAGTGGAACTAAGGGTGCTATAATGCTCTAAAGCCTCGGATCAAGCTCTAAGCCGGTTTGTTCTCGGGACCTCCTTGAAGCTTTGTATTGGATCTAGACCGCGCGTCGAAAGTCCGATACCTCCTATCTTAGACCGTTAGGACCGTCTAGCTGGGCTTGACACTCATTCCAAAAATCAAGTCAAACCGATGATCACAGGCTATTTCATTGAGCCCGGACCGAAGAGAGTGTGAATAGGGACATAGTTGGAATTTCAAATTCAAATCTGGCACACAAATTTGACGCATCAGTATTAAGCATTCTGACCGTCAGAATACAGCCAAATTACACCCTTGGATCAGGAAAAATATCTATTATATATCACGAGACTTATAGGCCTGATCTTGGTGCGGTGACCGTTAAACTGAAACTGGGCCGCCACGTGCGATCTGGGAACCCAACCGGTCTGAAAACTGGATGTATGCTAGATCTAGTATGCATGAGCTTAAGTCCGACCGCATTTGGCCAGGGGACCTCCAGAAATGCCCTTTTGGACCGAAACGGCCCCAATTTGGTTAGGCACCAAGTAAACATTGTTCCCAAGCCTATTTTGGGAATGTCTTAGGCTATAAAAGGGGTTGAAACCCTCACTCCTCTCTCCCATCCGAATTTGAGAGAAGCCCTAGCTTGGGAGAGAGAAAAAGAGTGAGAGATTGTGAGAGAGTGAGAGAGTTCTTCCCGCCGCTTGTGCTACGTGTTGCACATGCTTAAGCAACACTCCTCTACCGCTTTCCCGGCGATTCCACCGCAATCCTAGGTAAGTAAAAACCCTAAATAGTTGGTGATTTGAGTTTTCCTTGTTTCCATAGCGATGTAGCTTATGGATCTTATGTATTAGGCTCCTTACTCGCCGTAGACGAAGCATATACACTCCGCTTCAATTCCCGAGTCTACAAGACACTAGGTGAGGATTTTAGACGCTTTGATTGACGGTTCCCAACGCTTTCAATGTCGTTTAATAGTAGATTCTTGACGGCATCGCCGTTTGACATGTACAAAATGCTCTCCGTTTCCCGTTTCGTAAGCTAACGAAGAATATGAGATTTAGGGCATTTTAGTCATTTGTAGGAAGTACTGTTTGCATTCATATTTTGCTGATGTGATTGACATGGTTTGTTGTCGCATTAGGAAGTTAGGAATGCGTGCATAATTAGTTTGGCGAAGAGATTCGCCTAGTTGCACACTTTGGGTCGACATGCTATATGTAGACCTAAGTGTGTAGTGCATGTGTTTGTATAAATGCTTGTATTAGTATGTATTGAATTAAATGATGTTATTTGATACTTTGTGATTGATTTTTTTATTATTATGCCGACCTAAATGATTTTCTACATGTTGACAAAATGCATGATTTCATTACATGCATGGAATGTATGTGCTTGAGGATTTGCTTAAGTTGAATATGCATGGGAAGTATGCCGTGAAGATTTGCTTAAGTTGAATGTCATAACATGTGCTAACATGCTCACATGATGTATTTCAATTCCAATACCTTTTTATAGTGTTAATGTAATTCCATAGATGTGTGGGACTTGACTTAGTCCAGGCAGTCGGTAACCGAGCGAATTCGTGGCTGACTGGTCATAGCCACGAACGACGCGTCGATGAACGTGATTCGTGTTGAGAGTTGGCGGCAGTGGTTAGGCCACGCGAAGTGTTTTACGCACTTCATGTCGTTCAGCTTGAGATGCGATCGCGCTAGTCGAGCCCGTCAAGTAACCCGACTGGCCGATGTTTGTTCACCTTGTATGTATCATAACTGCTTGAACCTAGGGTACTGAACTTACCATTGTAAACCCTATTAACCGTGGTACCTTGATCCACGAAGACTCATGAGCCGGGCATGGTGGTATGGGACACCGTGGTCGAGCTGTCGGCCTACGCTGGGGCCACAAACCTCCCCGTAGTGACCAATGAGCATCTTGACTCGTAGCAGATTATGGTGGTATGGGACACTATATTCTAGCTGTCGGCCTACACTGATCAGGCGACGAGCCCTTTGTAGTGACCGCGAGCGTATTCTGAGTTCACGGGAGGCGACGACCCTTCCGTGCAGTAGAGTACAGTAGGCCTGTATTGATAAGGTGATGGGGGAGCGGTGCAACGAGTGCGAGCAACAGCCCTGGCAGCCCTTGCAGTGACCTACGAAATGTACATCGTATGAGATTACTAGGAGTGACGACCCTAGACAGGATCCGTGTTGGGATTGATACAAGGGAGGTACCTTAGTTTCCCAATCCTGCTGTTTGAATGGACTAATAACAACTTGGTAATCATATCACCATAGCATTGCATGTGCCTGGAAGATGTGGAGCACTCTAGGGAGTGTGGCATGCCGCGGTCGTAAGATGTTGCCGTATGAGGGTGATCGTCGGTGAGGGCATACATCACGTCATATCATCTTGCATTAACAACAGTATTAGGACTTGTCTGATTTACTGCTTTACTATTATCGCGTGATTGAATTGTGAACATGCTAATCTTTGCTCTATAATTCCACTGAGTTGATCACTCATTCCCACGTTACGGGATAGTGTTTGCAACACCCACCAGACCCTGTTGTAGTTGCAGGTGACGACGAGATCCAGGAGGTGGAGCCGGAGATTGACGAGGACAAGGATGAGTTCTCGTATATGCAGTATCATGACGGCTTCCCGTAGGCGACCTGGATCGAGGGGACATCAGTGGGACTTTTCTTTTTGAACATTATTCTTTTGTTATGTACATGTATATGAGACTCAGAGATGTAGTCATACTTTGGAGACAGTTGAGATTACTTTGTTTTTCCATACAGTGATATATATCTTGTTTAGTCTTCCGCTTGCTTTTATCACTGGATCTGAAGTATGAATTGCAGTTTTGGTATACTTTTACTCATGTGAATGCTTTAAATCAGACAACATCGAATCATAAACATTTTTGTTGCATAAGTGACGGTCTGGAACTCGGGAGTTGAGTTTATACACGACCCCCGATTTTCAGGGTGTTACAAGTTGGTATCAGAGCATGAATGAGAGTATACTGGGCCTGGGTTATGGTCTTGCGACGTACGCTGTCGCTTCCTTTGACTTAGGTGGGTGCGAGAAGGGTCTAGAAACACTCCTAGGATCACAGATTCGCCGATAGGCGAAGTCTATAAGGATCGATCGCAAGATCGAGTCTGTAACGCATCTCGGGTCGCGTAAAGCGACCCGAATCACTTCTAAGCTGTAGGAAGTCGGGTGGAGACGTCCTATGAGCGGTTTTAAACCACAAAAGTGAATCTTTGGGCCGTGGAATGACCACGACTCCAGTAATCAATCGCCAGGGCTTAAAAACCCCGTTTTGCCAAAAATTCTCAAAATTCCTTCTCTAAACACTTCAACCTTCAGTTCTTTCTTATCCATTTCATGTTAGGCATCAAACCTAATGTGAAAATAACACAAATTAGTACATTCACCAAATTTTACAGTGAATAGTAAAAATTTCATGAAAAATGGCCATAAGGCCATTCTAACTTCACTTTATTTAACAACTAAGGAGCTAGAAAGATGTACTGGATCCTTCTACCCCAAATTCATATGCTGTATCATATGGTTTGGTATTTGGGATTACGATGTGGACCCGGAAAGCTCCGAACACATGTTTGGGCTCATAGGGACCAAAATATAATGAACCAAGGGGTGGGACCAACTTTTTTGGGACCCTGGGACCATGGGGGACCAGAACCATGGGGTCCCGCTGGCCAAACTGAAGGTTGGCCGGCGATGCCATCGCCGGCCGGGCGATGCATCGCCGGCTGGCCACCTCGGTTGGTGCTGCCCTTTGGGCGCACCCACTTAAATACCCCCCCATCACTCCTAGCTACCTCCCATCCCACGAAAACCCCTAAAACACCCCTCTCCTTCACAAACAGCCCCCTTGCATACCCTAGATTTGATTTTCAGCACTCCATTCCAAACCCCGGCGACCCAAACCCCTCCTAAACCCTTCCTTGGCCAAAACCGACCACCACCCATCGATTATTGGGTGTTGGCAGCCCCTTTCCTTGAAGATTTTCCCATTTGGAGCTCCAAAATCCCCCAAATAGTGCTGAAATCGTGAGCAGCTCCATTCCATCTTTTTGTTCTTATTTTTCCCTGAAACTACAGCCTTGGGAAGCTTGAAGCATCCCTCTACGATGCCTAGATTTCCTTTTGTCAGATTGGGCAGCCATTTCTCCGCATTTTCGGCGTTTTCCATGGCTTTCGTGGAAGCTATTTTGGGTCTTTTGTCACTCTCATCCATCCTGTCTTTGATGGGTAAGAGGAAAACTGCAACAGACGAGGCTGGGCCGAGCCGCCCTGCTCGATTGAGAAGACCGCGGGGTGGTGCCGCAAGTTCAAGCGCCGCCGCAGGTCCAGCTGCAGTCCTGGAGTGCCGTACAAAGCGGGATTTGGATCCCCATGCACATCTTGGACGAACCATCCTATCAGAGATGCCTCATGGTGAATACACTAATCGTAGAGTGTTATTTGAGGCGGACGTAGATGGGCGATTGTTCGGCGAGTATCTGTTGTTCGAACGCATTGAAGCTGCGCACTGGGGACCGATCTTTGAAGCTCGCGCTCGTGCTAATGTGAGCACTGTTCGTGCCTTCTATGCTAGCATCCAGAATCCTACCTTGGAGCCCTTACAGTTCAAAATCCCTTTTGGCAGAGATCGGATGGCTACGATCGACGTCCGGTTGGTTGCGCGACTTCTCAACGTGCCTCTAGGTGATGTACATCCAAGTGAGAAGAATTTGAGGACTAGACGTGAACGAGATCGCCGCACCAGGTTTCTGTGCGGTAAGTTGGTTCCATGGCAGCCTAATAATAGCCTCAAGGCGACGTACATGTCTGAGGATTTGCGTCTGCTGCATCACATCTGCACGTTCAATGTTTATCCTAGGTCGACGAACCGCATTGAATGTACACGTCTTATGGTCGATTTCTTATTTCTGGTGGCCCGGGGAGAGAACGTATGTATGGCCACTTTCATCTTACGGCAGATAGTTCTCATAGCCAGGTCGAGAAGAACATCCGAATCCCTTCCCTTTGGCCGACTCATTTGCAAGATTGCGCTTGAGTTTGCCTATAGACTTGGACCCGAGTTGCCGGTATCGATTCACACCATCGATGAGTCGACAATGGTTAAGATGAAGATTGGGTCGCAATATCATGAAAATCAACTTGAAAGGGATAGTGGGGACGACTTTGATGAAGAGGAAGATCAAAGCGAAGGAGAACCTAGTGCAGAGGTTCAGGAAGAGACTCAGGAAGAAGCAGAAGAGGAGGCTCAGGATACTGATGAGAGCCCTCCTCCTTCTGCGCAAACTACTATTGACGATCGCATTGCTCGGATGGAGGAGAGTCAGACCGCTTTGCGAAGGGAAGTCCAAGAACTTCGAGCAGAGGTCGCTGATGCCAAGGCCGTTACGAAGAAGAAGTTTGGCAAGGTGACTCGCACCTTGAAGGCAATCCTGTGTTGCTTACAGGATAAGGGTGCTCCTCCTCCGTCACCAGACTCCGACTAGCGACGCGATCTTTGATGTTGTTATGAGTAGTTAGCTATTTCCTGTTTTATGTGTGTAAGCCTGTTGAGGCTAGTGCTTTGCTTATGTTGCTGTTGCTTAACTGTCTTAATTTCCATGTCATTCTAGTCATGATGCTTGTAAGGATATATCCCTTGTATTGTGACAATTTTGATTAATTGAAATGCATGGAATGCCTTTGACTCTTTAGTGAATGATTGTGGTGTATTTGAGCAATTGAGACTGACAAGGTTGCGCCCTATTTTGAATATAGGGAATGCCACCTAAGACTACGAGGAGCGCGGTTCGGCTTTCGTTGTCTGAGCAGATGGATCAGACTCCCTCTCAGTCTGGCACTCGTCCGGACCCTGCTGTGGGCCCGATTCCTGAGACTGTTCGATCGTCTCAGCCTGCTACTGGTCCTACAGATGGACCACCGCCATTTACACCATCAGTTAGAGAGCCACAGCGCGCATCTACTTCCGCACCTCATCCGCCACAGCCTGCTCCACCACCTGACAGATTCGAGCAGATGATGGCTATGATGCTATAGCAGCAGCAGCTATTGACTACTATAGTTGGGACTTTAGCCCAGGGTGGGGGTGCGACTACATCTACTCCGCCTGCACCACCTGCGCATCCAGCTGAGGATGCCTATGCTTACGCCCAGGATGAGGGCATAGCACTTCCTGCGCAGCCTGCTTTCCCTGCGGGGAATCCTGCCGACACACGGGGTCTTCTGGAGCGATTTCAGCGCTTGCGGCCTCCTACTTTCACGGGTTCTCACAGACCCGAGGAGGCTGAGTTTTGGCTCGACCGAGTGTCGAAGATTCTGCGCATGTTGCACTGTACTGAGGCAGAGCAGGTAGAGCTGGCTACCTTCCAGTTTGAGAGAGAGGCCAGTATGTGGTGGGATAGTGTATTGCGGACTGTTACCGCAGACTTCGTATGGACATGGGCAGCATTCGAGTTTCGCTTCCATGAGAAGTATTATCCTCAGACCTACAGGCACGAGAGGGAGAATGAGTTTCTCCGTCTCAGGCAGGCAGCGATGACGGTTACCGAGTATGAGCATCGGTTCACAGAGTTGGGCAGGTACGTCCCGACGATTCTGGCTGATGAGCAGATGCGCATACGGCGCTTTTTGGAGGGCTTGCGACCGGATATTCGGTCGAAGATGTGCTGTATCAGTTTCCCCTCCTATGCGGAGTTGGTTCACATGTCCATGCGGGCAGAGCAGGACGTGGATCGACTTGCGCGATCTCGAGGCCCGACTACTTCCAGGCCGCGACCGGAGTTGCCAGATAGGCCCTTCGCGGGCAAGAGGCCTCGCATTGATCCTCCTACCAGGACCACGACGCCAGTAGGACCGTTTCGGCGCCCTGATCTATCATGCACATACTGTGGGAGGACGGGCCACCTAGCGCAGAGTTACTTTTCGAGGATGCGGGACAGTGGGTTCTCGCCGCCGCAGAAGATTGATCGTGTACGTCCACAGGCGATATCAGCACCGCCTATACGGTCAGCTCCTGCGCAGTCCTCTTTCAGACCCACAGTATCGCAGATTCGACAGCCCCCACGGCCCTTGACACAGCGGCCGAACCGGCCACAGCAGGCTCGAGTTCATGCACTGACCGCTGAGGCAGCTACGACGCCGACTTTCCAGCATTCAGCCTTCGAGGTCACGGGCCATATTGGAGGTACTCCCGTTCTTGTCATGGTGGACACTGGTTCCACGATTTCCTTGATATCGCGTGCCGTAGTCAGACGTCTTGGGTTACAGACTATCACTATGGATAGCTGCGAGTCCTTGCAGCTCATGGAGATTATTCGGATGTCACCCAGATGTGTGAGGGTTGTTTAGTTGATCTGGGAGGCAGGACGATGACTCTTGATCTGGTCGTCGATCCCTCGCTCGTATATCTCGACGTCATTCTTGGCATGGACTGGTTGACTGCAGCGAGAGCCGAGATTGACTGCGAGGCTCGTGTGGTGACGGTGTACGAGCCTGAGGGCACGCCTTTCACATTTTCAGTGCGGGTAAATCTTCCTTTCCGCATTCTTAGCTACGCCACTCTATTGCGCGACGCTGGTGCCCAGGTACTTGAGCAGACGCCAGTTGTTTCTAAGTTCGGGGATCTGTTCAGGAAGATCCCTGGTTTGCCGCCCCGACGTGAGATCGATTTCACTATCGATCTGATTCCTGGTTCTACACCCGTCTTACTGCCGACGTATCGCATGGCACCATGTGAGATGGAGGAGTTGAGGACGCAGATTGATGGCCTGCTAGAGCTTGGCTTTATACGGCCTAGCGTGTCTCCTTGGGGAGCACCGGTCTTGTTCGTGAAGAAGAAGGATGGTTCACTGCGATTGTGTATTGATTATCGCAGGCTAAACCAACTCACAGTGAAGAACAAGTACCCTTTGCCCAGGATCGATGACTTGTTTGATCAGTTGAGAGGAGCGCAGTACTTCTCAAAGATTGACCTTCAGTCAGGATATCATCAGCTACGCGTCAGAGATGAGGACGTGCAGAAGACAGCGTTCAGGACCAGTTTTGGTCACTACGAGTTCCTCGTGATGTCGTTCGGTCTCACGAACGCACCGGCCGTGTTCATGGATCTGATGAACAGGGTATTGCGGCCTTTCCTCTATCGATTCGTCGTTGTCTTCATCGACGACATTTTGGTATACTCTAGGAGTCGAGAGGAGCATGAGGAGCACTTGCGTTTGGTCCTTGATACGCTCAGACAGCATCAGTTGTTCGCACAGTACAAGAAGTGCGACTTCTGGAAGCAGGAGGTGAAGTTTCTGGGACACGTGGTGTCCAAGGATGGCATGGCAGTTGACCTGTCTAAGGTAGCTGCGGTGCAGGACTGGGAGCAGCCTGGTTCTGTCACTGAGGTGAGGAGTTTCTTGGGTCTCGCTGGCTACTATCGGCGCTTCATTCAGGATTTCTTGAAGATCGCGAGACCCTTATCTCAGTTGACACGGAAGGACGTGAAGTTCGCCTGGAATGATAAGGCGGAGTCAGCTTTTCAGGAGCTGAAGGACAGACTTACGTCCGCCCCTGTGCTAGTATTGCCAGAGCAAGGGGTTAAATACACTATATACACTGACGCGTCTAGCGTTGGTTTGGGTTGTGTCCTTATGCAGAGGGACAGGGTAATTTCGTATGCCTCGAGACAATTAAGGAAGCACGAGGAGAATTACCCTACACACGACCTGGAGTTGGCAGCCGTGATATTCGCACTGAGACTCTGGAGACATTACCTCTATGGAGAGGAGTTCGAGCTCTTTTGCGACCACAAGAGCCTCAAGTACATATTCACACAACGGGACTTGAATATGAGGCAGCGGCGATGGATGGAGACGCTGAAGGACTTCAAGTTTGAAGTCTCTTACCATCCTGGGAAGGCGAACCTTGTGGCTGATGCGTTGAGCCACAAGAAGGCGATAGAGTTTGCGGCTCCGCTGATGGTTGCCGAGTGGGATATGGTTGAGTTTTTGCGAGACTTTGAGCAGAAACTCACCGTAGAGGAGCCATTTGAGTTCATCGCACATGTTCAGGTGCGATCCCCGATCGATGACCGTGTCATCGAGGCGCAGAGGGACGACGCGCATCTTACTGAGCTTCGAGAGCAGGCCAGTGATGATGCTGACGCCGACTGGCGAGTTGGCATGGATGGGGGCTTACGTTACCGTGGCCGCCTATGCGTTCCTGATGTCCCTGACTTGAGACGAGAGATTCTCGAGGCTGAGCATTCTACTAGACTCGCGATGCATCCTGGCAGCACGAAGATGTATCGTGACGTGAAGAGGACGTACTGGTGGGAAGGTATGAAGACCCACATTGCTGAGTTCGTGTCCCGTTGTCTCACTTGTCAGCAGGTGAAGGCAGAGCATCGCCGACCACCTGGACTTTTGCAGCCTATGCCGATTGCAGAGTGGAAGTGGGATTTCATTTCCATGGACTTCATTTCTGGGTTGCCGAAGACGAGGAAGGGGCATGATTCCATTTGGGTGATCGTCGACCGATTGACGAAGTCGGCGCATTTCCTACCGATCAGAGTTACGAACTCTGCAGACGAGCTGGCTAGATTGTATATTAGGGAGATCGTGCGTCTGCATGGAGTTCCGTTGGAGATCGTGTCGGACAGAGACACGCGGTTCACTTCTATTTTCTGGACTCGCATTCAGGAGGCTATGGGTGTGAAGTTGAAGTTCAGTACTGCCTTCCACCCACAGACGGACGGACAGACAGAGCGAGTGAACCAGATCCTGGAGGACATGTTGCGAGCTTGCGCATTGGACTTCAAGGACAGTTGGGATGACTGTCTTGCATATGCGGAGTTTGCGTACAACAATAGCTTCCAGGCGAGTATCGGCATGGCACCTTATGAGGCGGTGTATGGGCGACCTTGTCGCGCACCGCATTGCTGGTTAGAGGTCGGTGAGCGCAGCTTGATTGGCCCAGAGTTGGTGCAGGTGACGTCAGAGAAGATCGATATTATTCGACGTCGGCTTCTTACAGCGCAGAGCAGACAGAAGAGCTACGCCGATACGAGACGGAGACTACCAGAGTTCACAGTCGGGGATCATGTGTTTTTGCGAGTTTCCCCTATGAAGGGAGTCCTTCGGTTCAGAAAGAAAGGGAAGCTGGCACCGCGATTCATTGGTCCATTTCAGATCCTCGATCGTGTGGGAGCAGTGGCTTACCGATTGGCTTTACCCACGCCCCTCGCGAGCGTCTACAACGTATTTCATGTTTCTATGCTGAAGAAGTACGTTGCTGATCCTTCTCATATCATCAGATGGGAGCAGGTGCAGTTAGGAGAGGATGTTACTTATATCCTGCGACCGACACGCATCTTAGACCGGAAGGAGCAGGTACTGCGTAGCAAGGTGATTCCCCTTGTGAAGGTACTATGGACGCATCATACTGAGGAGGAGGCTAATTGGGAGACAGAAGCCGAGATCAGAAAGAACTACCCACAGCTTCTCGAGGAGTACGAAAAGGTACAAAATTTCGAGGACGAAATTATTTGTTAAGGGGGGTAGATTGTAACGCCCGTGAAAAATCCATACTTGGGCTCGAGTACCAACTCGACCCGAAATTGCGTAGAATTCATTCCTTTAGAAAATGTGACTAGGTTAGCTAGTGCAACGTTGGAATAGCTGGGAAATGGTCCCTGATCACTTTAAATACGTTCTACAAGGCCCGAAGCGAGTGGAACTAAGGGTGCTATAATGCTCTAAAGCCTCGGATCAAGCTCTAAGCCGGTTTGTTCTCGGGACCTCCTTGAAGCTTTGTATTGGATCTAGACCGCGCGTCGAAAGTCCGATACCTCCTATCTTAGACCGTTAGGACCGTCTAGCTGGGCTTGACACTCATTCCAAAAATCAAGTCAAACCGATGATCACAGGCTATTTCATTGAGCCCGGACCGAAGAGAGTGTGAATAGGGACATAGTTGGAATTTCAAATTCAAATCTGGCACACAAATTTGACGCATCAGTATTAAGCATTCTGACCGTCAGAATACAGCCAAATTACACCCTTGGATCAGGAAAAATATCTATTATATATCACGAGACTTATAGGCCTGATCTTGGTGCGGTGACCGTTAAACTGAAACTGGGCCGCCACGTGCGATCTGGGAACCCAACCGGTCTGAAAACTGGATGTATGCTAGATCTAGTATGCATGAGCTTAAGTCCGACCGCATTTGGCCAGGGGACCTCCAGAAATGCCCTTTTGGACCGAAACGGCCCCAATTTGGTTAGGCACCAAGTAAACATTGTTCCCAAGCCTATTTTGGGAATGTCTTAGGCTATAAAAGGGGTTGAAACCCTCACTCCTCTCTCCCATCCGAATTTGAGAGAAGCCCTAGCTTGGGAGAGAGAAAAAGAGTGAGAGATTGTGAGAGAGTGAGAGAGTTCTTCCCGCCGCTTGTGCTACGTGTTGCACATGCTTAAGCAACACTCCTCTACCGCTTTCCCGGCGATTCCACCGCAATCCTAGGTAAGTAAAAACCCTAAATAGTTGGTGATTTGAGTTTTCCTTGTTTCCATAGCGATGTAGCTTATGGATCTTATGTATTAGGCTCCTTACTCGCCGTAGACGAAGCATATACACTCCGCTTCAATTCCCGAGTCTACAAGACACTAGGTGAGGATTTTAGACGCTTTGATTGACGGTTCCCAACGCTTTCAATGTCGTTTAATAGTAGATTCTTGACGGCATCGCCGTTTGACATGTACAAAATGCTCTCCGTTTCCCGTTTCGTAAGCTAACGAAGAATATGAGATTTAGGGCATTTTAGTCATTTGTAGGAAGTACTGTTTGCATTCATATTTTGCTGATGTGATTGACATGGTTTGTTGTCGCATTAGGAAGTTAGGAATGCGTGCATAATTAGTTTGGCGAAGAGATTCGCCTAGTTGCACACTTTGGGTCGACATGCTATATGTAGACCTAAGTGTGTAGTGCATGTGTTTGTATAAATGCTTGTATTAGTATGTATTGAATTAAATGATGTTATTTGATACTTTGTGATTGATTTTTTTATTATTATGCCGACCTAAATGATTTTCTACATGTTGACAAAATGCATGATTTCATTACATGCATGGAATGTATGTGCTTGAGGATTTGCTTAAGTTGAATATGCATGGGAAGTATGCCATGAAGATTTGCTTAAGTTGAATGTCATAACATGTGCTAACATGCTCACATGATGTATTTCAATTCCAATACCTTTTTATAGTGTTAATGTAATTCCATAGATGTGTGGGACTTGACTTAGTCCAGGCAGTCGGTAACCGAGCGAATTCGTGGCTGACTGGTCATAGCCACGAACGACGCGTCGATGAACGTGATTCGTGTTGAGAGTTGGCGGCAGTGGTTAGGCCACGCGAAGTGTTTTACGCACTTCATGTCGTTCAGCTTGAGATGCGATCGCGCTAGTCGAGCCCGTCAAGTAACCCGACTGGCCGATGTTTGTTCACCTTGTATGTATCATAACTGCTTGAACCTAGGGTACTGAACTTACCATTGTAAACCCTATTAACCGTGGTACCTTGATCCACGAAGACTCATGAGCCGGGCATGGTGGTATGGGACACCGTGGTCGAGCTGTCGGCCTACGCTGGGGCCACAAACCTCCCCGTAGTGACCAATGAGCATCTTGACTCGTGAGCAGATTATGGTGGTATGCGACACTATATTCTAGCTGTCGGCCTACACTGATCAGGGGACGAGCCCTTTGTAGTGACCGCGAGCGTATTCTGAGTTCACGGGAGGCGACGACCCTTCCGTGCAGTAGAGTACAGTAGGCCTGTATTGATAAGGTGATGGGGGAGCGGTGCAACGAGTGCGAGCAACAGCCCTGGCAGCCCTTGCAGTGACCTACGAAATGTACATCGTATGAGATTACTAGGAGTGACGACCCTAGACAGAATCCGTGTTGGGATTGATACAAGGGAGGTACCTTAGTTTCCCAATCCTGCTGTTTGAATGGACTAATAACAACTTGGTAATCATATCACCATAGCATTGCATGTGCCTGGAAGATGTGGAGCACTCTAGGGAGTGTGGCATGCCGCGGTCGTAAGATGTTGCCGTATGAGGGTGATCGTCGGTGAGGGCATACATCACGTCATATCATCTTGCATTAACAACAGTATTAGGACTTGTCTGATTTACTGCTTTACTATTATCGCGTGATTGAATTGTGAACATGCTAATCTTTGCTCTATGATTCCACTGAGTTGATCACTCATTCCCACGTTACGGGATGGTGTTTGCAACACCCACCAGACCCTGTTGTAGTTGCAGGTGACGACGAGATCCAGGAGGTGGAGCCGGAGATTGACGAGGACCAGGATGAGTTCTCGTATATGCAGTATCATGACGGCTTCCCGTAGGCGACCTGGATCGAGGGGACATCAGTGGGACTTTTCTTTTTGAACATTATTCTTTTGTTATGTACATGTATATGAGACTCAGAGATGTAGTCATACTTTGGAGACAGTTGAGATTACTTTGTTTTTCCATACAGTGATATATATCTTGTTTAGTCTTCCGCTTGCTTTTATCACTGAATCTGAAGTATGAATTGCAGTTTTGGTATACTTTTACTCATGTGAATGCTTTAAATCAGACAACATCGAATCATAACCATTTTTGTTGCATAAGTGACGGTCTGGAACTCGGGAGTTGAGTTTATACACGACCCCCGATTTTCAGGGTGTTACAGGGTCTCAAATACCTCCTACGTCCACACATGTCCTTCTGTAACAGTGTGGAGTATACTGTCCCACACAAACTGGCCTCCTTCTCAAACATGAAGGTGGTAAGCTCGACCTGCCCCGCCTCAGAACAGTGTAGCAGCCTCAGCATCTTAAAGATGCGGTCAATCCAGTACTCGGTCTCCTCGAGTCTATGAGTACCCACTAAAGTGGGAGGCCGTAAGCGCTGGAATCGCTCAAATGTGCCGGTAGCACTCGCGTTCCCAGCTGGGTGCATAAATGAGTCACGTGGAGTCCCCCCATCGTCTGAGCAAAGATACTAGCCATAGAGGTCAAGAACTACTGTTACTGTTGCTGCTGTTGTTGCTGCTGTTGTATCTACTACTGTTTCATCAACAACATCATCTGCTCTAGCCTATCAGGAGGCGAAGTGGACTGAGAAACATGTGGCATCGATGTAGACGCACGGTTTTACTCAGGAACAGAAGGTGTGATAGGTGGTACCACAGGTGGTGCCACAAGCGGCGTCATATGTGTCGGCCCAACAGCGGGGCCAGTGGCCGGCTGAGAATCTGGCATAGGATTAAAGTGAGATGGGCCCAAACGGGGGTCCGTATGGCTATCGCTTAGGGGAGAGGCCCCGTCAAGCGACTCGCCCAAAGAGAGATGTGCTGAAGTCCTCATGCCCTTAGGTGGCATGCCCTACATACGACAGAGGGTGCAACCCGTGAGATTTAGCATATACACAACATTCACATCTCAACTCAAGGAAACATTATGCATTTTATTTAACAAAATTGTCACAATACATGAGGTGTAGTGTTATATGGATTGTAACAGAAAATGCATGTGATCTAATACAACTAAGACTTCAAACACTAAAATAACTACCAAACTACTACGCTTATAAAGGCTACGCACAAGAACAAGCAACAAGAAAAACAAGCGATGACTACATGTTTGACTATTCATCGGAATCTGGCGATGGAGGAGGGACACCCTTATCCTGCAGGCAACACAGGATAGACTTCAAAGTGCGAGTCACTTTCTTAAACTTGTGTTTCATGAGGGCCCGAACATCGATAATATCCTGTCATAAGGCTTCTTGGCCCTCCTCAAGTCGAGCTAAGCGGGCCTCCCTATCAACCCGATCAGGGTCATGCTCTAGTGTCGTAGGAGGAGAGCTCTCATCCGTATCCTGGGCCTCCTCTTCTTCCTCGCCCTGCTCTTCTTCTATTTCAGCTCCACCTTCTTCATCACTCTCTTCCTCTTCGCTTTCTGTCTCATCCTCACTCTCCTCAAGTTGGGCTTGTCGTTGCCGTGGCCCAATATCCATCTGATTGAGAGTAGTATCATTGATGTAATGGATCGACGTCGGTAATTTTACCCCAAGTCTGTAGCCAAAATCAAGTGCAATCTTGCATATGAGTCAGCCGAATGGGAGTGAATCAGTCCTTCTATTTGAACGTGCGGCAAGGACTATCTGTCATAGAACATGTGTAGGCACACACAACTTCTCTCCCTGTTCCACTTGGTATATGAAATCCACCATTAGGTGCATGCACTTACTGCGATTGCTCCACCTAGGGTAAACGTTAAACGTGAAGATGCGGTGAAGCAAGCGGAAGTCGTCCGTCATATTGGTCGCTAAAAGGCTATTGTTTAGCTGTCATTAAACCAAATGACCACAAAGGAACCGTGTGCGGTGATCCCTTTCACGTGCACTGCTTAAATTCTTCTCACTTGCATGCACCTCGCTGAGAGCCAAATTCATAAGCAGAGATATCAAACCAACGTTAATTGTGGCCTCTCGATCTCTTCCAAATGGAATTTTGAACTACAAGGGCTCCAGTGTTGGCTCTCAAATGTGGGCATAGAAAGCTCGGACAGTGCCCACATTTATGTGGTACTCACCCTTAAATAGCGGACCCCACTTAGCCTCTTCCAGGCGCTCAAACAACAGGTATTCCCCAAATAGCCATGCATCCACATGAGCTTCAAAAAGGATCCTACAGCCCTCATAAACTCCGTGAGACAGCTCCGCCAATAGAGCCCTTCCTATGGGAGCCTGGGGATCTAGATCTCGTTTGGTCTGTAATTCGCGATTGGTGCTTGTATCTCGGCGACACCTCTCGGCCTCCTTATAGGCTCGGTTTCATCCACGAAAGCTCTTTTCTTTCCCATGAAAGAAAGAATGGTGGAAAGCGAGAATACGGCCATAACTATCTCGAACAAGGCCATCGAAAAGGAAAGATAAGAGGGAAATGAGAAAGTTTTTGGGGTTTCCATGAATTCGAGACTCAAAGTGGGATTTGAGTGCTCAAATGGAAGGAAAAGAAAGGGAAAATCAGCAATGGAGGAGGGATTCGAAATGGATAGTGTGAGGGGTGCACGAAAATGAAAAAAAGAAGCCCTTGGAGGGGAGATTTTGTGAAAATTTGAAATTTTCTTAAGGAAA
Source organism: Magnolia kwangsiensis (assembly GCA_037074715.1). NCBI lineage: Eukaryota > Viridiplantae > Streptophyta > Magnoliopsida > Magnoliales > Magnoliaceae > Magnolia > Magnolia kwangsiensis. The sequence continues at coordinate 46,255,762 of CM073583.1, forward strand.
GGAGAGCTTGGAGGGGTATATTGTGAAGGGGTGCTGCTATGGGAGGGTTTAAAACTAACCCAACATGCATCAGCTGGCCACACAAGGCCCTAGAGTTATTGGCCCGAGCAGGCCCGCTGGCCAAGCCCGCTAGGCGGAGAGGCCGTCACCGGTCTCTAGAGGTCCCGACGAGGAGTCGTCAGTAGGGTGATGTCCTCCCCCCCCCCAAGGTCCCAAAAAAGTGTGGGTCCCACTCTAGGTCACCCTGGAAGTGCCCCGATTGGCCCCCTACTCGATTTCGAGTCGTTTCGGGTAATTTCGGGTAATTTCTGATGTATATACAAGTTTATCGATTTTAAATGGTTAAGATGGGATAAAACATAATCTAAACCTGTTGATTGACGGTTTAGAAGTGGGTTGGGATCATTTCACGTGATCATGGGTATGTACGGACCCGATCTCGGTGATCATTTTCGATAATTTCACCAATTAGGGAAACTGGAAAACCTAAACTTGTTTCTAGATTTTTCTCATACCCTCCTATGTCAAATTTGTGTCAGCATACATTGTGTGACCATAACCCAGGTCCAGTTTAATCCAAATCATGCTCTGATACCAACTTGTAACGCCTTAAAAATCGGGGGTCGAGCATAACTCAGCTCTCGAGTTCCAAAACATCACTTATGCAACATTTTTAATGATGGATGAATGTTGTCTGTATTAGTATATAAAACATGAATTAGATTAAGCTAAATCAGTAAGACATAATTCAGGGACAATTGTAATACGCAAGCGAAAGACTGAAATGAATATATAAACCAGTATAAGCCCCTAAAGTATGTATGCATTGCCAGGTTGACAATTACAAGTTTTGTGTCAAAATACAAAATGTCAAAAAGAATGTGATAGCCTACTACAAAAATAGCCCTGAATCCTCGTCAATGTAGGAGAATGCCTCCTCATCATCCTTGAATTTCGGCTCTGCCTCATGGGTCGCATCATCATTTGTAACTAAGACAGAGTCTGGTTGGTGTTTAACACCGTCCTAGAACGTGGGAGTGAGTGATCAACTCAGTGGAGCTATACAACAATGGTTAACATGTTATCAATTCAGTCAAGCAGTAATGATAAAGCAGTACAACAAACAAGTCCTAAATATTCTGATTAATGCAAGAATGAGATGTAGTAATGATGCATGCCCTCGCCTACACTCCCTTAACGTCTTCTTCTTATGGTGCACATGGCAACCACCCGAAAGTGCTCTTCCTCGCCAAAGCACATGCAATGCGGTGCATGAACGTGATTACCAAGTTCATATTAGTCCTTTTCATACAACAGGATTGAGAAACTAAGGTACCTCGCTTATATCATTTTCCAAACAATGATCCATTCTAGGGTCGTCAATCCTAGCAAATCTCATACGATGTTATGGTTCTAGGTCGCTGCTACGAGCTCGTCGCCTAATCAACGCAGGCCTAGTTATACCCTAGTTACTACAAAAAGGCTTGTCGCCTCAATGCAGTTTCAAGGTATGCTTGAGGTTATTACAAAGGGCTCGTCACCTAGTGTAGGCTGACAACACGAATACAGTGTCTCATACCACCATATTCGGCTCACGAGTCTGGGTTGCTCACTGGTCACTACGGGGAAGCTTGTCGCCCTAGTGTAGGCCGATAGCTCAACCACGGTGTCCCATACCACCATGTTCGGCCCATGAGTCTTAGTAGATCGAGGTACCAAGGTTAACAGGGTTTCACTGGTGAGTTTGGTACCTTAGGTTCAAGCAGTAGTGTCCAAACATGGTAAACATACATTGGGTCAATCGGATTAATTGACAAGCTCGACTAGGACGAGCGCACATTGAGTTGATCGACATGAAGTGCCTAAGCACTCCGTGTGGCCTAACTACTGCCGACAGCCCAAGTACGGTTTGGATTCATCAAACACATCCTACGTGGCGAAACAACTTCAGCCACCAAAGCAAGGCTTATTGCCGATTGCCTGAACTGTAATATAGTCCCAACTGCATACTATTACAACAAACAAGCATATGAGATAATCAAGTAGAAATGAATACTTAAGTCAAATCCTACCATTATGTGAGCATGTTATGAAATATAACTGAAACATGATTATACAATATATGGAGGAAATCATACACACGGTTAAACATGAATAAACAGGCTATACAGTACATGGAGAAAATCATACACAGTTAAAGTAATTGGGATTCATATCACAACTCCCTTATAAATCACACTTTACTAACTACTAACTCATTCAGACATTTTTACAAATACTTCGACTACACCTTCCAACATACATCACGTACGTTGGATATATTACGTATTAGGGAAAATCCTCTTGCCAAGGAGTTGTCGCATACATAACAACCATGTACCTACGATAGTTAATCATGAAAATCACAAATTCATATTCTAAACGCATACAAACATTTCAACAAACACATGAATTTTCCTATATACCACATAGTTCATATGTATTTGTAACACGGAACAAATATCGTATTTGGCATGTGAAATAGTATCCATGTCAGTAATAAACCATTAACCGACATTGAAAGCCTTGAAAACCATAACCTATACGTATATAGTCCACACCTTAAGCCTGTAAATGCGTAATGGCTTTGTTTTAGACGTTTAGTCTTCATCAACGATGGATTAGCAACCTAAAGCATGAAGTAGGTTAGCTATTTCATCACTTAAACTATACGAAGCCCTAAAATAGGTTAGGGTTTGGTTTTCTTACCCAAGTATTGAATCGGGATCGCCCGTATAGAAATACGAATGGACAGATTTGGCACGTAGTATAGTTGAGAAGAACCCCATGATGAATCTCCAACTCTCTCTCTTTCTCTCTCTTTCCTTTTCTTTTCTTCTCTTTTTTTTACTAGGGCTTTAGAATTCGTATGGAATATGTGAGAGGGGGTTTAAAGCCCTTATATAGGCCCAGAACTGATGGGAATAACCCCAGGGCCAAGGTACACTTAGGTTATGTCCAAATCGGGTCTGTTTCGATCTAACGGAGCATTTCTGGAGGTGCCTTTGCTGAATGCGGTTGGACTTAAGCTTCCTAATATCGGATCTTGATCAAGAAAAGTTTTCAGTCCGATCAGGTTTACAGATCGACCACAGCGGACCAGTTTCAGTTTAACGGTTACTGGCACTCGATCAGGGCCGCAAGTACATTGGCATGTGTGAGACATTTTCCTTGATCTGAGGGTATATGTAACGTCTCGAAAAAATCCGTACAGGGACTCGAGTACCAACTCGATCAGAAATCACTTAAGATTAATTCCTTTAGAAAATAAGCGTAAGTTAACTAGCGCCATGTTAGATTAGCTGTGAAATTAGTACTGATCACTTTAAATACGTTCTGCAAGACCCAAAACTTATAGAATCAATAACGCTATAACATCCTGAAACCTAGGATCAAACTCTAAACCTGTTTGCTCTCAGGAACCCTTTGAAACTTTATATTGGATCTAGACTGCATGTCGAAAGTCCGATATCTACAATCTTAGACCATTATGACCGCTTAGCTGGACTTGACAATTGCTTCGAAAATCAAGCCCAACTGATGTTCTGAGGCTATTTCATTGAGCCTGGAGCAAGGAGTGTGAGAAAGAGTGAAATTCATTAAAAATTAAATGTGATTTAAATAAATCTGGCATGTTTTGTTTACGGGTTAAGTATAAGCATTCAGACCGTTGGAATCTGACCCAAATACACCCTCAGATTAGGGAACATTTCTCACTCAGGTCAGTGTACTTGGAATCCTTGATAGAATCTTCGTGACCGCTGAACTGAAACTGGTCCGCCACTTGCGATCTGGGAACACTACCAGACTGAAAACTTAATGTGATCAGGATACAATATCCATGAGCTTAAGTCCGACCGCATTTGGTCAGGGGACCTCCAGAAATGCCCTTTTGGATCGGAAAAGACCCGATTTGGTTATAACCTAAGTATACCTTTGTTCCAAGTCTATATAGGTGACTTTCTAACCTATTTAAAGACCTTAAACGCTCTCACTTCCCTCCCATACGAATTTACTAAAACTCTAGAAAAGAGAGGAGAGAAAGGAGAGAGATTCGGTGAGAGTTGTGAGGGAAACTTCCTGCCACTCGATCCTGCTTCTACATGCACTTAATCACCGCGTTCTAATCACTCTTCTGGTGATTCTGACTTAATTCTAAGTAAGAAAACCCTAACCTCAACCTGTTTTAGGGATTCTAGCAATACAAGTAGCGAAGTAGCTGACCTATCTTGTGAATTAGGTCGTCATATCGACGTTGACGAAGCGTAGACTTTCTATTCGAATCGATACACGTCTACAGCGAAAGGTGAGGATTCTAGATGCTTAGGTTGACTGATTTCAAAGCTTTCAATGTCGTTTAATAGTAGATTATCGACAAGAATGCCATTTGACATGTAGAACATGCTGTCCGTTTTCTATTTCAACTGCGTACGGAGAATATGAGATTTAGGGTATTTTAGGCATTTGTAAGAAATACTGTATACGTCTGTATTTTGCTGAAATGATTGCCATGTGTATTTGTCATGTTATGATATTAGTTAGGCGTGTATGATCTGTTTGGCGAAGAGATTCGCCCTAATGCGCACTTTGGGTCGACATACGCTATGTAGACTAAAGTGTGTAGACAAAGTGTCTGTATAAATGTTTGTATTAGTATGTATTGAGTAAATGTTGTTGTAGATTAGTCTTGAGATTGAATGTTCAATTAATATGATAATGTACATGATTTTCCTCCATATTGTTATTGAATTGATTTCTTTATATGTATGGAATACATGTGTTTGGTTGATTTGCTTACGTTGTATGTTATAACATGTTGTTAACATGCTTGGATTGTTCGTATTTCATTTATGTTACTCTCATATGATCACTAATGTTGATTACAAGTGCTTGGGGCTATGCTCTAGTTCAGGCAGTCGGTAATAGATTCAAATTCGTAGTTGGCTTCTATTTGCCACGAAGGACGCGTCGATGAACGCGAGTCATGCTTTGGGTTGGCGGCAGTGGTTAGGCCACACGAGGTGTTTTATGTACTTCATGTCATTCAACTTGAGGTGCGCTCGTACAAGTCGAGCTCGTCAAGTAACCTGACTGACCATTGTATGTTCACCTTGTATTGGTCAAAACTGCTTGAACCTAGGGTACTGAACTTACTAGAGAAAACCCTGATAACCATGGTACCTTTATCCACTAAGACTCATGAGCCGGGCATGGTGGTATGGGACACCGTGGTTGAGCTGTTGGCCTACGCTGGGGCCACAAACCTCCCCATAGTGACCAGTGAGCACCTTAGACTTTTGAATCGATTGTGGTGGTATGGGATACTACATTCGAGCTGTCGGCCTACTCTGATTGGTGACCAGCCCTTTGTAGTGACCTCGAGCGTATTCTGAGTCTACGTGAGGTGACGACCCTTCCGTAGCGACAAGAGTACAATAGGCCTGTATTGATAAGGTGATGGGGGAGCGGTGCAAGGAGTGCAAGCAACAGCCCTGACAGCCCTTACAGTGACCTAGAAATATAACATCGTATGAGATTACTAGGAGTGACGACCCTAGACAGGATCTGTGTTGGGATTGATATAAGGGAAGTACCTTAGTTTCCCAATACTGCTGTATAAAAGGACTAATAACAACTCGGTAATCATATCCACATCGCACTGCATGTGCCTGAAAGATGTGGAGCACTGAAGGAAGAAAGCATGCCACGGACGTAAGATGGTGTCGCATGAGGGAGTATGTCGGTGAGGGCATCCATCATGTCATTTTATGCTTACATTAACAACAGTATCTAGGAATGTCTGATTAATTGCTTTACTATTATCGCGTGATTGATTTAATAACATGCTAATCTTTGCTCTATAATTCCACTGAGTTGATCACTCACTCCCATGTTACGGGACGGTGTTTGCAACACCTATTAGACTCTGTCTTAGATGCAGGTTGTGAGGAAATCCAAGAGCTGGAGCCGAACTTCTACGAGGACCAGGACGAGTTCTCGTACATGCAGTTCTCTGACAGCTTCGCATAGGTGGCCTGGATCAATAGGATTTTTGCTAGTTGGACTATTACATGACATTTGATTTTGGTTTATGATATGTATATGTAACTCAGAGATGTATTCATAGTTTGGAAACAGGTCGAGATTATTTTATTTTTCATACAGTGATATATATATTCTTCAGTTTTCCGCTTGCGTTTTATCACTAGATCTGGAGTATGAATTGCAGTTTTGGTATAATCTTACTCATGTTAAAGCACTAACTCAGACAACATTGAATCATCAGCATATTTGTTGCATAAGTGATGGTCTTGAACTCGGGAGTCGGGTTTCTACACGACCCCTGATTTTCAGGCCGTTACAGTATATTTGGGTCAGATTCTAACGGTCTGAATGCTTATAGTTGGCCAGCAAGCAACACGACTCAGATTACTTAAATTTAAATTTATTTTCTAAAGATATTTACGTTTCTCACACACTTCGCTCCTGACTCAAGTAAATAGTCTCAGGACATCATCTGGACTTGATTTTTGAGGTGATTGTCAAGTCCAACTAGGTGGTCATAATTGTATAGTTTCGTAGCTATCGAACTTTCAACGTGTGGTCCAGGTCCAATACGAAGTTTCAATGTGCTCAAGAGAGCAACCGGGTTTAGAGATTGATCTTAGATTTTAGGGTAATGTAGCGTTAATAATTCTACGAGTTTTGGGTCTTGCAGATCGTATTTAAAGTGATTGGTGCTAATTTCAGAGGTAATTTATTTTAGCACTAGTTAATTCTCATTTAATTTCTAAAGGATTTAGTCCTTAGTGATTTCTGCCTGAGGTGGTACTCGAGTCTTAGTACAGATTTTTTCAGGACGTTACGTGATGGGTGTTAGTGATGGATGTGAGTTGATAGATGTACTTTACTTGAGAGTTGACTTAGGGTAGGTTACTTGACTTGGGGAGAAAGAAAGCATGGGTTTTGTACTTTGATTGATTGGTTGATGGGATGGGTTGTAGAGATTCTCTTGGGATTACAAATGTTCAGTGTTTCTTCGAAATAAACGGAGGCCCACATCTCCTGGCCAGGGTATCGAATCGGCGTGTAATACGCGGCTTCGAAACCACGGCGACGGTGCAGACGCAATGGTACAAGTCTTAGATTGAGCCAACTCAGATCTATAGGATATGACTTAGGGTCGTGCGCATACATCGATTATAGGTCGTGGGTTGCCGAAATTCGATGGGAATGATCACGGAAGTTTACGGAATGGTACGGACTAGGATACAGGCCTTACAAATAGTGGAAGATGTGACTTACTGGTAGTTGGCACTCATGTGCTCATGAATCCACTCGGTCTAGATGTTGGATCATCATATTAGTACCATAAAGTTTAAGGCCTTTCACCCAAGGATATTTATAGCACCTAGTATGTTGTAATAGAATTTCTAGTGTCCATAACTCATCCATCAACTACATTCCAGCTGTGGGACTACATCCCTGGTGTTGGTAAGGAGTAGATATAACATGTTATACATAATGTGTCATGCATGATTCACACTATCTAAGTCATACATCAAGTCATATAATGATCATATGGGCAACCCTATCTTGTACGGGTCCCAAATGAGTCATGAGGCATGCATTGTAAGTTTGTCTTGCATCAAGTAATCTGATCCATGATATGAGTACTAACCACGACCTCATGACTGGGTGTATGTTATTATACATCTACATCCACAGTCAATCATATATATGATATGCATGAGCATATAAAGCATAATATTCATTATACTAAGCATATTATCAGTGTCAACTTACCAAGCTAAATATACTAGCATGTTATCAGACATATCGCATGAAAATTGGCATTAAATGACCTAAAATAAAGAGACTGTTAGACCCAAATGGTGGGCCTATTAAAAGTTTAAATATACATGTGGCATGGTTCACTTGAGGCTTGCATCGGTCCTACACTTGAGCCTGTGCACATAAAACAGGCTAGTAAAACAGATATACATTGCAGATAAAATAGTTACATTAAGGTGGGTGCAATACACATGTTGGACAATGTGGGTAGGCCCTACTATCCACGTGGTCCACCTAGGCTATGGATCTTCCTTACTTTTAGGTCCATGCTCTAAAATGAGCGGTCAGATTAAAGGACGACATGAATGTATATACAACATATATTTTAAGGTGGCTCCATAGTGGGCTATGAGCTAGATGGTTTGGATAAGACATAACATGGCAGGACCCACTTTAGGTCAGCTAAATAAACACATGCACCACTATGGGGTCTACAACCTGCCAACAATTGGGTCAGATAACAAATAAAGAAAAAAATATGCCTTAAGGAGTTTCGGTAGTAGGTACTTAGTCACCATTGTTTTCTTAAGTGTGGCCTACTTAAAACTAATCCATGGGATACCAAGATGGATGGTCAGTGTGGATACAACAAATACATAAACGTGGGACCCCATAACTGGCCCCACATGTCTGTTGGATCACAAATAATCATTACAATGATATTTGTGCCTTACCTTCACCCAGGTCCAGGTGACCTTATCAATGGGTTAGATGGGATATAAACATCCACTACCAAAAAAATGACCAAAGGCTATGGACCGTGCTAGCTTTTAGCTACGCATATAAACCGTAGCTCAATTACTACAGCTTAAAACCGTAGAAAAAAATTAAATTAAAAAAAAAAAAAATGTAGCTAAAAGCTAATGCCACCACCTGTGCCTACAACATGTGATAACCCCATAAGGAACTCTATGAGGCCCATTAAAATGTGTATGCTCCATCTAATACGTCTATCCATTTTGAAAGATCATTTTAGGGCAAGATCCTAAAAAAGGAAGTAGATCAAAGGCTCAAGTGGAGACTATATACGTACCATTGATCGATGGCGAGGTTTAATTGGACCTTCGATTTGCCTAGATTTTTGGCCATTCTCTATAAAAAAATTACAAAATTAATGAACGGAGTGGATATATCAAATGCATCATGATGGACCCCACAAACCTCCTGATTGGACCATCCATCCAGAACCCATCAAACTTGCAAACGCGGGGGCTATGAAGGATGGCACGATGGCTACGGCTAGTGGGATTTTAGCTGCGGTCTAAAATCGTAGCAAAAAAAATGCAGAAACTCAGCCCACGTGCTACCCTTTTTCTCCTTCCCCCTCAAACGAAACTCTCTAAAATTTCTCTCCCTCCACTTCGGGGAAGAAAAAACCCAAATCCGCACGTCCTTTTTCTCTCCTGCTCTCTCTCTCTCTCGCTCTATTCTCCCTCTATCGCTCCCTCTCCCTCTCCCTCTCTCTCTTGACCCTAACCCCTACCTCCCTCTGTCGCTCCCTCTCCCTCTCCCTCTCCCTCTTGGCCCTAACCCCTACCTCCCTCTGTCGCTCCCTCTCCCTCTCCCTCTCTCGTTCTCTCTCCCTCTCCCTCTCGACTGCAACCCTTGAGCAATGCACCCCTTCACCCGGGCAAAAATCCACCCCTACGGCCCCCGCCCTTCACCTCTTCTCCATCTCTCCTCTTTGAACAGGTACCCATTTCTCTCACCATATATTCTAAGTTTTATTTTGAGTTTTTATTTCTAAATCTTCAAATACACAGATTAGGGTTTCGTTTCGTGTAAAATTTGTAACAGGAAAAGGATTTAGGGTTCTGTAAAATCTGTAATAGGAGAAAATGGGAAAGGTTTTTTTTTTTTTGAAAGGTATAAGGATTATTTTTTATTGTACACTTACGGCTTTCGATCTTCCTCTATTCAATTGATCCAGTGTCGATTGACATTTATAGTTCTCTCTCTCTCTCTCTCCCTTTATTTCTCTCAATTGATCCAGTGTCGATTTACATTTAAGGATTTTTGTTTCCTGTAAAATCTATATACCAGCCATTTACTTTGTGTCTATCAATGTTTATGATGATGGTTATTATTATTTTTATAGCCACTTCTTAGAATAGTTAGCATTATGTTTTATACTTGGGTGACAGGATAACCTTTCTGCAATTGATATCTAATGATGATTTTTATAAGCACTATTGAAACATGGATTTCAGTTTTTGGGTTCTTTTTTTCATAGCAAGTGGAAAGATCGTATTCCTTTCACAACGACAGTCACTTAGGTTCTTGCGCCAAGATTCAAATTGTGGAAAAGTGTAATGATTGCTTAGTGGATTCCATCCTTTTCTTTGGTATCCAAACAATAAAAATTGTCACATCAAAGGAAAACTATTTTTCTGTTCCATTGTTTGGCATGGAATCCCTATTATCCAAACATGACCTTATCCAAACATGGATTCATTCCTCTGCATCATCTAAATTCTCCCATGCACATCAGCCTTAGCCGTGTTTTCATAACCAGGACTTTTGCATTTCCAGAAACTAGAACTCACAATGATCTTTGAACTACTCATATGACTACTGAGAAGTCTAATTTTACAGATCTTTCATCTCATTTCTTATTATAGAACGTGCAAGAAATTCATTTTCTAATCACTGGTTCTTGAAGTCTAATGGTTGTCTTCGAGTCTGTCATTTTGTGCATTTTGTTCTTGGGACAAGGTCATCTGTTTGGAATAATTTGTATCACTATCTCCTTCCCTCTCTCTCTGTGTGTGCGTGCGTGTGTGTGTGTGTGTATGTTTTATTAGTTTGTTAGAAACACTGCAAGTCACTCTAGGACAAGGTAGCAACATAGTTCTCTAGTTGTTGGTCTAACATGGTCATATGAAGGAACCTTGTATAAGGAAAGCTTTGAGCTGGTGTGCATTTGGTGTATTTTTTATATGTTGTTCCTAGAACGTTGGTTTCTTTAATTGGCAGTTTTGAGTTTTCTCATGGTTCTCAATGCTATCAAGGCATATTTTCTTATGTACTCTACTATTTGTCACTGCTTAAGGATGTTGGCTCTCTTCATATTCTTATTATTTATGTCTAAGGCTTCATATTTGGAAAACAGAGCCGTATACCAGGGTATACAGAAGGGAAAAAAAGTGCAATGGGTAAGGCCTGAAGCTTAAGAAGGGTGTGATGTGTCTAATTGGTTCAACATTATGGTACTCAATCAAAACAGGTTAGACATTGTCTTTGAGACTAACCTAGAAGTTAGAACACATGAAAAAAAAAAAAGAAAAAAAAGCAACATAATCAATCTCCTCGACTTAAATTAATTCGTGAGTTGCTAGATGTTTTCAGTGGGAAATTAAATGCTTACCTGATTAGCTAGTTACTGCTTATAATTGTACATTTGTGCATTGCATGATCAAGACAAATCCCCAAAATGTGATAAATGAAGATTTCTTGCCATGATTCCTGGACTTCATAGTGTGGGGGCATGAACATGAATGCCTCGTTGATCCACAGGTATTACTGATAACATTTTTTGTTGCCTGTGGATTACTTCCTTCTTATTACATCTTATTGAGGGTAGCTTCTAATTTCATAAGAAGTTCCTGGGATGGGCTTTCATATAACTCAACCAGGGTCGTTTGTTGCAACATCATTAATCGATGGGGAAGCAAAGCTTAAGCATGTCCATCTTTTAGAAATTAAGGTTTTTTTGGTGAAGGAGCTTGTTTCTTTTTACCTCCTTTCATCTTTTTCGTCAATGGTCATACTTGTGAAATACACTTGGTGATTTCTATTTATAGGGGAATCAATATCATCCAACTAAAATACCTTTGAAGTCAGTGAAGCCTTTTGAATATGCTGAGGTACGGAGTTCTGTGGAATTCGGTCTTCATATTTTTGAGTATTTTCATACCATGTCATGCTTTCTAAGCAGGTCATTTTAAAGGATGAGGTGGACATTGACCCCAATGATCAATCATCTGTTTTTGAGCATTTGGACAAAGTTGTATGGATTTTTTCTTTCCCACTTTCATTAAGACCTACAAAACCTCATACCTTGATGGCTACATACTAGTAATTATATTTTAATAAGTTCAGACTACTTCAGGTCAAAAATTTGATTGAGAAAGGTACCAAAAAGGCTGTTAGTAGGTTCAGACTGCTTCAAGCTAGCTTTAGTCTGTATTATCTAGTATCGAATTGAATTAAAATAACTAGTAGTTTAGTAAAGTGGAAACTACCTTTTGGAATGTTTTATACAGAAAATAAACCTCTTTTTCTAGCCTTTCTTGGGTATGCTTGGTTATCATCTAATTCTTTTAGATTTCTTTTTCTAAGTTTATTTGAAATATGATTTATGAGAGAAATGCCAAGAGGATTCATCAAAGTGATTGAAGAGGATCTTCACAACATACATGCCAAATTGACAATGTAAGCAAGAAATGAGTAAGGTTGGCATTGTTATTCTGGAACTTTTGTACTAAAGTTGAAACTTTTGAATCATGGAGGTAGGGCCAGCTTGTTACTTGATTCTTGTCAAGTGACATTTCTGCATATAAAACTAACAAATATGGAGATCCACGGTAACTTAAATTTCCCAAGGTAATCTCATTGGGATTGCCTTAGGAAATAACAAAAATAATGGTGTTTCTTGGCATGCACATGTACTAACACTTGAGTGCTTTACAGCTAACTCAGATATTTGCATTGACAACTAGCTAGAATTTGCTAATTAACATTTTATCTTTGCATATTGGAAGCTTATGCATGGTCATAGGTTCTAAAGAACATTCCTGTTGGAAGGTATATCTTCAAATTATTAGTTCATCTCTTGTAATTGAGAAGAATTTTGTTCTTTTAATTGGTTGGAAGTGTTTGATTTTTAATTGGTTGGTTATTTGTTCCAATGCAAACTAGTAAATGTATAAAGAATTCTTCTTGTCATTTTTTTTTTTTTTTGCAGATGCCAAAGTGCTTCATTGTTGTATGAATCATCAAGTATCCCATGCTAGGTGCTAATATCTTAGTTATCTCAGGTACGTAAGCCACATATGTTCATACATACATAAATTTGTATTTCATTGACAGGTAAAGAGAATTTTATTAAAAAGAACACAATGGGCTAGCATATTACAACATATAGAGTAAATATGCAACACCATTGGAGAAAGTAACTAATGGGCTAGCATTCGGTCCAAAATCGCTAGACAATAATAGGAAACATGGAAAACTATCATCTTCCTGATTGAACAGGGCTTCCGCAAGTATACTTATGACTTTTGATCTACTTCTATAGTGGTGATCTGCTTGGTGTTAGTCAATTGGTAATGACATGACATAGTGTATTTCTTTTATTCTACCTTATAAGCATCTAGAAGGAATCTAAAGATGAAAATTCTATTGGCTTCATTATCTATTCAACAATGTGGTTAAAACTCAATTCTAAAGGAAGCAAGTTTCAAGTGGGATGATCAATAGAGCATGATTTAGTGGAGCAGCTTTTTAATGATTGATGTGATATTGTTCTTGCACATGCACATCCAGCTCGTAACCTACATGCAATTGAAACTGAAATCTCAGCATGGAGAAAGACGTCCAGTTGCACACTACTTCCATTGATATGGATTGAAGAAGATGGCCCTTAGCAACATGTTGACTAGGAAATAAGTCTCGACCTCCTTAGCATTCTTTATAAATTATTATCAGACAATTTAATAAATATGTAAAATAAATTCATATAACATAAGTAGTATAAAACACAATGTGTAACAACAATTGAGGATGTGTGCTTTGCTGGTTAGGAGTTCTGCTTAGTTAAAGGGAAGACGGGGTTTAATTCTTGCTCTTTGCTTTATATATATATATATATATATATATATATATATATATATATATATATATATATATATATATATATATATATATATAACCAAACAGAGAGCCACAACGAGTTGCATTGAGTTGCTCCTACTATTGGGTTTCCTAATGACTTGTCTAGAAATTTTTCTGAGTCGAGTTGACTTGGCTAAATTTTGGGTTAATTTGGAAAATTTTAGAATTATGATTTCATCTGCAGCTGCTACTCATATGTCATCTCTTTGTACTTGTGATTTGATGGATTAATAGATTTCCTGTGTTCTGAACAGTTGGCACTTTCTTACAGATTTTGGTACCAATTGCCAATAGCTTAGTGGAGATGGAAGTTGTTATGATGTTATGATAATTAATATTCTGCGGAGAGCAAAGGAAAATGTGGTGGTAGCAACTATCAAAGATAAATTAGAAATAGTAACAGCTAGAAAAGTGAAACTAGTGGCTAATATGCTCCTCAAGGAGGCTGACAAGTTGCAATATGACCTTATTGTTTTGTCGGTAAGTCATGAAGACCATACAGTTTGAGACATATTTCATATCCTGACTTTCAAGGAGTGGAAACTATTGAGCATTCTATTAGTAAGGCTTGCAATCTTTCATATCCTATGCTTGCTTGCTTGGTTTTAGGAGGATTAGAGTTCTGAATCATTATTCTTTGATGTTGATGTTTTTTTTTTTTTTCCAAAACAACCATATGATCTTGATCAAAGGCTGTTCCACTAGCAATGGAAACTGCATCTGCTTCAGGAACTTGCAGGGATCATCAAGCTTTCAACACCATCCAATTTCATTTTATTTGAAAGCTGAAAATTCATATGGATTTCAATGGATTTCACTTGATGAAAGTGAGATCACTCCCTACAGGTGAAGTTTTTGTTTTTATCATGTTGTTTACACACCCATAGTCCAAAATACAAGTTGAATATCAAATAAACAACATGGTAGACTTTAGGAATGTTTTAATGGTGGGTGTCACTCTCCCCATTATTTTCTATGTTGGGATCTACTACTGCTGTGGATCTGCCTCTTTCTTTATCTCGTGCCATGAAATAATATTCTTTTTAATGTCATCTCGTTGTCACCTTTCTTTGTTACAGCCATGTGTAGTAAGCTTTCGGATCAAAGCAAAGCTGAGAATAGGGTGTTAGTTGATGGAGAATTGATAACTAGTAGAGGCACATCCATGGAGTTCTCGCTTGCGATTGTTGAGAAGTTATTTGGTTCCGAGAAGGCATTGGATCTTGCTATCAATGGGAACTTTAAATAGACATAACTATTATGTTGGTATTATACTTTTGTGAATGGATTGAAATGAATGATTGTATTTGATTGAATGAATGATTGATTGTGTTTGATTGAATGAATGAATGATTTCGCCATGAAGTATTTATCTATATTAGCTTATATGAGTTGATCTATCAAGGCATGTAATACAATGGTAAGAGACGCCATTATTATATTTTCTTAATTTTTTTTTAAAAAATAGGCATTAGCTACGTCTACTAACCGTAGCCCTTTATCTGGAAACCGTAGCTGTTGCTGATTTCAGCTTATGGGTATGATCCTTGCTCTACTTTTAGCTACAAATATAATCTGTAGCTATATATACTTTGGAACTACGGAAGCTATGGCTATGGATTTAATCTGTACCTATTGTTTATATGGATTCGGATTAAATCCGTAGCCATTATTGTAAGACCTATGGCTACGGTACCAATGGCTACAGTCGTGCTATAGACTCTAACCGTAGCCATAGACTTTTAGCTACGATTTTTATCCGTAGCCTTTACCAAATTTGGGCCTTGGAAAGGTTTCAACGGTGGACATCAGTCCCACCATTTTTGTTGATGTGGATCACCTGAGATCAGGATCTGTCTCAATTTTTGGCCCTGCCCTAAATTTATCTGGAAAAATGGACAGACAGTGTGGATCAAGCAAATACATCAAGGTGGGCCCATGCTGGACAACGTAGTTTACATGTGGGATCCAAGGACACATGGATCTCGCTGGTATTTGTACTTTCTCTCTATCCACGTACATGGATCTCGCTGGTATTTGTATGAGACGTTATGAATAGGTGAGATGGCATATAAACATCACGTGAGCCTACAAAGCTTTTAATGGTGGGCGTTCACTGGCTAAACTGTTTCCTTGTGGTATGGAACACCTTTAATCTTGATTTTGTTCATCTTTAGGCCTCAGCCATAAATTAGTATGAAAAAAGGATGGACAACATAGATTTACCATATGCATCATGGTGGGTCCCAAGAGGTGGGCCACATTCTAAAGTCATAAGACTTCACGTCATTGGCGTTGCATGTTTCAGTTTCTCTGATGCTGTGAATGTTTATCGTACTACAACAAATGGGACTTTTACCGGTGCTCACAACCGCCGCTAAAAACCCTTAAAGTGCCGGTGATTCTATTAGCGGTTCTAGTTAAGCACTAATAAATGGGTATGTCGCTAAAAGTATTAACGGCGCTAGGTAACTTTTTGTGGCACTTTTTTGAGCGCCGCCCATTGTTGGTTTTTGTGACGTGAATAAGCACCGATAAAAATCACTCAGAGCGCCGCTAAAAGTGGTTTGTGGACACTTTTTCTCATGAAAAAGTGCCACAAGATTTCTACGCAAGCCCCGCTAAAAGCCTTTGTATGGATTTCAGAGGCACTAGCGTGCCAGTAATTTTTATTATTATATATAATTCAATCAAAACCTATATTTTTTAAATATTTGAAACATAAAAATAATGCAATACAAATAAAACAAATATTAAACAAAATTTATATTAATACACAATAAATTTTTTTATTACAATTATGAAGAGAAGGAAAATGTCACACAACACAATTACAGGTTTAACCATCTCTCAAAAAATTAAAAAGAAAAAACAAACAAATAAATAAAGGATGGGGCTTAACAGAGCATTCCATTGTGCGAAAATTTTCTGTCATACCAAAAGCTTTCATGAACAAAACTTTTTTTTTAAAAAAAATTAATAAGAACTTTAAATAGATAATAGGAAATTGACTTCACTACATGACAAATTATTACATAACCAATAGTTAATAGGAACTTTAAATACTTGGCATTGGCAGGACATGGAATATAATATGGATTTATGGACATTGCATGAGACACAAACTGAGAATTCTAAATTCTATAGACCGCACCTGTTTTGATTACATATTAAGGGGCTCAAAAGGATGAAGTCTCCAATTGCCAAATATGAGTGGAACTGCAACTTCTTGACACTAAACAACCAACCCAACAAAACCAAAAAATGGATGGGATTTGCATTTTGAGAGTAGAAATATAACAGCATCAACAGATCATGTGGCGTATTGCAGATCACAAAAAAGTCACCAGCTCCGAACTTTTAGAAATAATCAATACCAAGCACGAAATTTTCGAACATAACAACTCCTTACATTGGGAAAAGGAATAAATATACTAGCACGAACTTTTAGAAATAATCAATGCCAAGCAGGTAATCAGTATAAAAATAAAAAAAAGCGTAACCACATAATGAAATGGATATGCAGAAACAAGCACCAGCACTTAAAATCTCAGGAAAGTAAATTAAGATAACTAAGTAAATGATTTTGGCTACCTAAAGCATCCATGACATCCAATGATGATGCATATGCCATGAGACGCCCATAGGTTGGCTTCATTCCCACAACACCATAGAAAGATGTTGGCTACCTAACACTGCCCCCTGATCATCTGCTAGCAATAATGGGCAGACAGAATACCTGTACTCAGTTGCTAAACTCTTCCTTATCAATAGAATTGATGATACAAAATACATGCCCATGATCTCAGATAGGAAAAGAACAATGTTAACAGTCACATACCTCGCTCAATAGTAACTAACTGTGTAAAACCAGGTAAAGAAAGAATAGATGATAAAAGGACGAGCGTAATTTGGTCAAAGAAAAAATTGGAAAACAAATAAAGAAAAGATGCCTAAGGTTTCATATGCATACCTTAATCATTTTATACACACAGTACACAGAGCAAGCATAGCCCAACAAATTTTGCAAGTGCCCCCGCCAGGTTCTCTTATCGACATTCAATTGAGACTCTGGGACTAAAGTTTGTCTGCCCACCCGATCCCAATCAATGCTTGGAAGACCACAGTTTGCATTTTCAACTCGAGGAGCTTTCTCTGTGGAAATGGATCTCAACCACATGGCTTCTTGACTTGGACCAACCATTCCATTACTTCCGTCTCTTGGGTTCTTCTGTGAAAGTTCCTTCACCAATATGAATGGACAATGACATACTTGGAAAGCAATATGCAATTAAGCATGATTCAAATGGAAATACACGTCTCTGACCTTACACTTGTTGACGTGTGTAGTATCAATAAGATGGAATCGAGATCCATGTGTGTGAGATTAGAAAATGCCAGTAGTCCAATGTTTTGCCTTTTCCCGTTCAGTGTGGACCACTGTCTTGTTCATTTCTTTTATGTCTATTGAATAGCTAGGAATTTCATCTCAGGTAGTTCTCTAACAACTGTAGGGATCAGAGGAAGTATGGCAGCCCCCTTCATTCAAAGTTGGTAAATAGAAAATTCATACCTTGGTAAAGGATGCTATATATCCATTGGTCCAGGATCATATAATTCTTAAATGAATAGAAACCCTTTCACCTTCAATGTCAGTTGGCAGAGCCGAGATTCAAACCAGATTTTCCATTTCCTCAGGTCATCATCATTTTCTGCAGTGATCAGAAAATGACATTAATCTCTAGATAGTTCTTGTATGCATCAAAGAAAGGGTAGGGCTTAAAAAGAGCTCAGGTCTAGGTCTTACTTTGCAGGCTGACTTGGAAAGACCTTGCATCCAAACTTGTTTTTTGCCATTTACAGGACATGGTTTTAACCAAGCTGAGTAGATTCAACCTTGTTTGTTAGTGGTGGTTAGCACTTCTTTTTCTTAATAGATAAACCCATTTCTATTATTTAGAAATATAACCACTACATTACTCAAAGTATAAAGGGTGGGGAAGTATAGAAAGCATAGTTTAAAAGCTTAAAAAGTCATCTCCGGCTATTTATCAGAGCTGATAAAGATAGTGTCATCTGTATAAGTGATTCAGAATTTGATCCTGATTGTCTTACCTTATAAAACTTACTCCCTTTTAAGCACTCAAAGCTAAAGAAAAAAGTAAATAAATAGAAACCTTGAAGAGCTACTTGGTTTCAGATTTCATCGGGACTAATCTGCATAAAAACTTGATTTGATCACAACTTAGTCAAGATGGTGGAAAAACTCTGAAAAACTAAATGAAGGCTCCCAAACCTTTGAACTGGAGAGCTTTAACTTCAGATCCAGGTCACAATAGTTGCATGAAGTGAGAAGAGAAGCAGTATCAGATTTGGGTGTCGGAAGGGGGAACATTTGGTTCAAAATGCTACCCGAACAATGAGAAAGGGTGAAAATAAAAATAGACTGCTATGTTCACAGGTATCTTGAGTTCCTAAAACAATCCAAAAGTGACACACATTTAGAACCTTTACATATCCTGGCATTCCATTGAAAATGATGGAGAATCGAGGATGCTTCCAATAGACTTAGAGGTTGGTGAGTGAGGATGCCAACGGTTATGGTTATGCATGTGCCGAGATGATATCTTTATCAGGCTTTCTTGAATTTTGAGCTCTGACTAATATGGTAGAAATCATAACTAAGTCTCCATAGTAAATCGTGCATCACCATTATCCATAGACATGCAGTGGTGGACACGGAGAATTCTAGATGGTAAATTCACTGTACATCATACAAATTATCTTCAAACGCTGTGAAGTTTCCTTGCAAACCATGGGGGCCACTCATTCAACCTAAAAATCTAAGGATAGTATAATGGCTCCCTATCTATCATATGCCTAATTCAACCAAAGTACCAAAGAAACCAACACCAAGTTAAAAACTCCCAATATTATTTGGTAGATATGTATGACAGATTATCAAATCTGCTAAATAGAATGTTGCGTAATCCTGCTTTTGTTGTAGTGTGATGACAGCATTAGAAAATCTTACTCTTGGCCAAACCTCCACCTTGATTCTTGGGTCGACACCCTGCACCAGAAATAGCAAGAATGAGGGGGGAAAAATAGAATTATAGCAAATTGTGGCCATTGTGTTCATTTCTTCTATTTGATGAGGTAAGCTCACTTTCCATTTGTATTTGAAGGTTGCCCACTCATTTTCTCTATTTGTGTTATTTCCAAAATTGTTACTTTGATGTAAAAATGAAAGAAACGTTGCAAAACCAAGGCCAATTGTAAAGACCTTTGGCTAAGCCCAATAGATCACATAAACAAGCCTCAAAACCTATTGTTCTACTGATTTTTTTTATTATTATTGAAAGGTTACAAAAGCATTGTGGTGTTACAAAAGCATAGTGATTTTCAGGCCAGGACTTGTTTAAATTTGACCCTGCCTGATGAATGACCCAGGTCTTGCATGTTTTCTATGAAGAAAGCCCTCAATCATCCGCAATGAATCTCCTCAGCATTTCTTGATAAAAAGGCAGTGCATGATAATCCACAAAGAAAACAGTGGACAAAGTATACCACAACCATACGCAAAGGTTTATTTTTCCCCTTATCTCTCAACCTCGATACAAAATCAAACCCATAAGTTACATAGCTTCTTGATGACTAGGAAATGCGGAAGCCACAACAATAGTTCCATCCTTGGACCCCAGCACTGAATGAAAGAACATGTCAACATAACATAAAGATGATTTGGCAAAACCAGAGACAATACGAGTGGACCCATTTGAAAAATCTCACCATAATACAATTCTCATTGCAAACCTATACACGCCATAGAAAAGGTGGATAATGAAGACAAGAACAAAATTTTAGAATTTTAAAGGGCTTAATGAAAAAAAGGTGGATCAATTTTAACAGTCGAAAAAATCTGACCAAAATGACACTCCCACAGTCCCACTCCTTAGAATTTTAAAGGGCTTAAAGAATTTGTTTCCATGAAAGAAAAAAAAAATCCCTAAGAAACAAATTCTATTTGTCATGTTTGCATACTGGGCCTTTAATTCTGTGGAATCAAAAAAACTGCATTTGGATATTAGGAAAAAATTGTCAGGAATTCTACTGTGCATTCACAAGAGAGGAAATTAACAAAAAAAAAAAAAGAAAAGGTGGGAAGTGCAGTGGAAGAACAGGGAGATTGGCCTGGTAAAATGTCAATAAAAACATGTACCTTAGTGCACCCTTTCACACCTTTCGAGTCTTTCTTTTCCTTTGTAATACCGAAAACATCAAAGCATAGGTCCTTCATAGAAGTTGAAACCTGCAACCATGATTCGGAAGTCCAATAAAAAAAATGATACAAAGTAGAAATAAAGAAAATACTAACAGGAGCATGTCTTACACTAGTAAATTCAGATTCTGATGTGCCACAGAGCTTAATAAGCTTAATCTTGTCTACTTTAAGCTGCAAAACAAGTAAACACTAAAGCGTAAGAAACATTTTAAAAAATTAGGTAGGTTGAAATGGAAAGAGAAGAAATGATTTCATTAATTAGCTACCTTGTGTCTTTTTGCACACAAGTAGAATGCAGTGGCTGTGAAAACAGGCCGACTGAAGTCAGCACTTGCTCGACGAGGTGCTGGCAAAACAGCAAGAAATCGGTCCTTGTAGCTGAAAATCAACATTATTATTCAATTACATACAGAAGAAAGATTACACAAAATTGCATACATCCAAGCAGGCTGACAGGAAAGCATGAGTGATTTATTTTTGTTCACGTCTTATATAAGGGTGAACTCACTCACATAGACAGTGAGAACACCAAAAAATAATAATAATAATAATAAATAAATAAAACAAGGAGATATCCAAGAGGTGAATCATCACACATGTGCCAACATGACACATTTATGTGACATCCTTCATCAGGTTGATCCCACCAAATGGAGTTTTTTAAGCTCACTTTCCCGTAAATCCTATTTCATGCACACAACCTCCTTAGCAGAACCATCTTGGCAAGATTAATACATACATACAGATAGACAGACATTAATTCTGCTTTTGACAGATACCTTGACACAACTTCCATTAATTTTTCTTTTGACAGAGAATTGATGCCACTTCTTAATATTTCTTTCAAAACAAATTACTAAATGATAGACAGTTCATTTAGTAATGCAGAACTTGCAAGATCTCATAAAACTCGCATTTGCATATATTTGTAAACTGAAGTGCATAATAGAAAATGCATTATCAATAAAAAGAACTGAAAGTGGCATAATAGAAAATGCATTATCAATAAAAATCTCAAATGATTAAATTAGGAAGCACTATCTCGATTCTCAGAACATACAGTAACAACCTCATTTATAGACTAGCAATTAGAAGGATTCAACTACACTAGATAATTTTCTTTGGTGAAAGAAATGGCAAGCATCAAATTGCTTGCTCACCTCAATTGCTCCCGAAAGAAATATTCCTTGTGTCTTGCCCTCCTTAATCAATAGACCCTTATTTTGGTTGTTTCACTACCATACCATTGGGAAAATCCTTTTAGAGTTCCAGTACCTTATAATCTAATAAGTTACTTCCATACTCGTGTCATTTGTGATATCTAATCAATATTTTGGTGAAGATTGACACTATCTACTGAGAATACATTTGAGCATTGTAATTGTAAGTATGCTTTTTATGCTGGCTCCTACTTAGTTCGTTATTTGGAGAGTCCTTTGTTGCTTCTAAGCTATCTTCCTTTCATGCTACCAAGCATTGAGTATTCTTCTTGCATTCATCTTGTATTTTTAATGTGGCATTTTTTTATGGAGTAACTGCTTCATTCTTCAATTCCATTCTATTAAGAACTAACATTCTGCGGGTGTGCAGAATTTTGGACATGGAGCTTGGCACTACGAGAAGAATTTCAAAAATATATTAAGCATTAGCCACAAGGATAATTGATGAGGATGAGGTAAAAGACCTATCATGGTAAAACAAATTTTCACCAGCTATATAATTGGACTGTAGTGCTCATTTGTTGCTACTAGTTTTTCTAGTTTAGTCTCCTGTGATAGAAAGTCCATGCAAAATGGACTCGGAATATCTCTGGCCTTCCACAATCTTACAGACTTGTAACAATTCATAGTAGACTTGTCCAAAAGATTTGTACATAGAAAACAAGGGAAGGGTCCAAAAGATTCATACATAGAAAACATGGGAAGAGTGTATGAACGTATTGATCTCCATAGGCAAATAGTTTGGTCTATTCTGATTTCCAACTTGCAGACATGGCCACGTGGTATGTTGGATAACAAATCCATAGGTCTCTTGGAAGTATTGGACAACCGACTTCATTATGCCTTTCTCATAAACTGGGAAACTATTGATGTTTCCAATTTTCCATAAACAAGACAATTCATGATCCATGTCAGCAACACAGACATAAAAAAAACTTAAACAGACACCCCATAAGACAAGATATATTGGTAAACAAAGACTAATGGTTTTTAATTTTTTTTTTTTTTAAAAATCAGGATAAAAAGATCCTTACGTTAGCTCTTTAGTTGCCTGCGATGTTAAACCTGATATTCGATATTTTCGGCGCATGTTCCCTCGATGTGTAACCTCAACCTTCACACCTCTAAGAGCCTTCTTAATCCGTCAATACCACAGTAGAAAAATCAATTTAAGAACAGTGAAAAAAAAACCCACAATTTAAAAAACTCCACCCTGAGACCACTTGTCTCAATTTAGTCAAAGAAAAAAAATTGAGTTTCGTTGAAAATAAAACAAAACAGAGTCCTGCTCTCTAGAGGTCAGATTAACACCCAATTCAGTCCAGCCGACAAAGCCTTACTTTAACTCCCAGACTGAGTAGAATCCAAGGCATTCGCACAAACAATATTAAACCCAAATTTCATTATTTACCAAGTTCATAAGAAGGGAACAAGTAGACTAAATTCCATAAAATTAATTTTAAACCTTCCAATATGAAAAGTATTTTAATTTTAAACCCGAAAGTACTTATAAAATGCCAAATGCCAAAGTAACTAAAACAGATAAACATAATTCATAGAAGACTGTTCAGTAATTCTCTTCGTAAAGAATAGAAGAAAAGAATAATAGCTAAAAGAGTCCACATATATAGACGTCATTGATAAAGGAACCAGCTCCGAGTTGGGTGCGGTCGAAGCGTACTTTCACAACTACTAGTTTTCCATCCGGAAGCTTTCCTAGATAGACAGATCCAAAACTACCACGACCTATGATGTCCTTAAAGTTGTTTGTAGCCACCCCTATCTCTTTGTAGGAGAAAATATTTGTAGCATTCCAGTTGTTCATATCTGCCGCAGTACCTGAGCATTTAAAGATAGGTGACAGTCTAAGGAAGCAATCTTAACCTTGTAACAAAGAAATTGGTAGGAATTTCAAAATATGAATACCTGGTGTGGATGTGACCTCATCTCCTTCTCTTTTCCTTCTGTATAAGAAACCCAAAAGTATGATCAACAGAATTGCACATAAGGCACCACCAAGTGAACCAGCTAAAATTTCCCTTCGATCCATGACTCTTCTTCATGTTGGGGACTGTAACCTGTGGTGTCTGAAGTGGTGGATGATTTAGAAGAACATCACATGTTGAGGTGGAGAAGGAAAGGCACAAGTTCCTGGATGTTCTGCCAAAAAAGAAAAAAAGACTCATAAATATGTCTAAATTTGAAAATTAGTGATAATAAACTAAAAACTGCAGACCTAACTTCTAGACTCTCCTTGTTCAAAGATTGTGGTAGGATGCCTTGTAGTTTATTGTTTTCCAAGTTTCTGCAGAACAGGATATCATATGGATTGAGTGTATCAGAACTGGACAAGATGATTCAGATACAGCAACTGATGGAAATTATTAAGGTGACTTACAATAAATGAAGGTTCTGTAAACCTCCCAAACTGTCTAGAACAGTTCCTTTTAAACTATTGTTCTGCAAATCCCTACATAAGGTTCAAATAGAACTCAATGATTGGGTCTTTCACTACACATAAAACATAAACATCTAGCATTCACCTTACAAGATACGGCAGCAGGATGCAATTTGGGCAGTAGCATGGAATTTTGGATGCAGATTTCACAACTGATACTGAATCATTGAGGGGCGTGATGATCAACGAAATCAACTAAGCTTCCTCTACTAATCCCTAAAAATGGATTCGACCATGCATTCCAGTTCTTCTGCTGATACCGAATCTTTGTAGCATTCCAGTTCTTCTAAATTAGGGATTTGACCATGCAAATCCCTAAAAATGGATTCGACAATGCAAATCCCTAAAAATGGATTTGACAACGTAAATCCCTAATTAGGGATTTGTATTCAACAAAGCATATTCCTAATCAAGTATTCTAAATTTCAGAAAGCAACAACAAGAAGAGAAAAGCATTACATCATACCTGAGAATCTGAGATTCACCAGTAGCAGAAGACCGAACTACAGCAGAGTGCAGAAAATAGATCCAAAACCCTAGGAAACAAGAGAGTAGCATATCTTGGCAGGTTGCTGCAGCTGGAGAGATCCCAAAGCAGCCGTGAGAGAGAAAGAGGACAGAGAGAAGGATAGAATCGTGGAGTTGCAGAGAGAGAGAGAGAGAGAGAGAGAGAGAGAGACGGGTAGGAAATAGGAGAGAGTCATGGGGTTGCAGAGAGAGAGATAGAGAGAGAGAGAGAGACGGGTAGGAAATAGGAGACACGGCCAGTTGTTTTATATATATATATATATATATATATATATATATATATATATATATATATATATATATATATATATATATATATATATATATATATATATATATATATATATATATATATATGGTGCGATATATGTCGTTCGGTCTCACATAGCGCCGATAAACAAGTAGCGCAAGTGCCGTTTATACCCCTTTTGTTGTAGTGGCGTTTGATGCTAGTGATTTTTGTAATTATTTTGATCTAATTTTTAATTTCTACCCTGTAGGGTCTACATGGACGATTCACTCCATATATTAGGTTGGCCAACTCACGACAGCCCAATAAGCTTCTATTCCATTCGATCTTTGTATTTTCTTCATCTAGATCTTTATGATATAATGAACAAGTTGAAAGGCAAATAAACATCAAGTGGACCACACAATTTAGCCCAAGCTCTGCCTTATAGAGTGGCCACTTATGGATCCCACATCAGTCCACAAATACAGCAAGGAAATGAAATGAAAAAAGGAAAGAAGAAAAATAGGGAAATCCAGCCATTGGATGGGCCCCGCCACTATATGGGCCCACATCATGAATCATACATGCATAAGTGAACCATATGTTGTCCACGGATAGGGGATAGTTGGGTCACCTCTCTTTAAAAACAGAAGTACGGCATGAATATACATCAAATACATTAAGATGGGGTCCATTTGGTGGTCCTGACATCAAGACACCGGTATGTCAACCCATGCACTCACATTAACGGTCGAATTGAAGGTGAGGTGCACATGAACAGTTGGATTGCCTCTTCTTCTTCCTAATCTCCTTTAATTTTCACTCAACTTCCTTTTTTCACTCCAAATCCATCTCTTACTCATTTTTTCTTTATTTTCTTTTCTATCTTCTTTCACGCTCTTTTCTTTCTTCCTAGGATGCAGTGGTGGCAGGTGAGATGTATGGGAGTTAATGGTTAAATGGGAAAGTGAGGAGGTGGGGTGTAGAGCTATACATGAGTCGATCTGAGTCGAGCTTGACACAACTCTGCTCGACTCGGATAGTAGCTAACCCTAGCTAGAATTCAACAAGGCTCGATCCTTAAGCCTATCTGGCTAGTTCGGCTTGCTTCAATTAGCAACTAGAGCCAATTCGAGCCGAGTTCGAGCCTATGCGGTATTTTACCAAACACTTGGAATGCATCTTAAATTTCTCATAGAATGCAAAACAGTAACAACACTTTATGAGTATTTCATCAAACACTTGGCGTGCAACATCAAAATCAAACAAAATCAAACATCCAACGTGCATCATTAAAATCAAACAAAATCAAACACCCAGTATATCCATTCTTTCCCCGCCAATACTTCGTTGAGTCATTTCATCAAACACTCAGCGAGCGACATCCATATCAAAAAAGCTAAGTCATTGATTTGATTCGATCCAAGTCGATTCGAGTTGAGGTTTAATCTGAGTCGAGTTGAGTTTGGGCAAGCTCGAACTCGGCTCAAAATTTTGTCGGGCTCCAAAAATCAACTTAACTTGGTCCAAATCCAACTTCGAGCCTAGGCGAGTCAAGTTTTTTGAGTCAAATCGAGCGAGCTGACCATGCTAACTCGACTCATGTACAACTCTAGTGGGGTGTTATGGTTGTCATTGAAAAGAGGGGAACAATGTGTGGGAGAGCGATGGCTTCAGTATGGGAGAGGCATGGAATAGTGATAGGTGAGTTATGGCATATTTAATTTTTGGGTTGTGAAAGGAAAATGTTACTATGCTTAATATTTCATACCAAGTGGGCTCCACTCCACATGTGTGTACATGTACAATCACATCACGTGTCGATTCTGACGGAGTGCACGACTTTCAACAGGCTTGCCACGCGGTATTGAAATCGTAGCGTCTGTACGGTCACTACGGTAAAGGTCTTAAGTCATTAGGGTACTAAAAATAGAGTCCGGATCGAAGCTCACCGATCTAGTTTATCCTCTTAATTTTGTTAGCTTTCCTTCATTTTAAGTATTAATTAGATATAGTTTTATATGTTTTCTATATGCGAGGTGATTTTGAACCTAAAGATGGATACATGCTTAAAAAGATGTATTTAAAACTTAAAAAGAGATAAAGGTGATGAAGAATTGAAGATTTGGAGGTCATTAATGGAAAATTTACATGCTAAAGATTAAAGAACTCCATGTACAAAGGATGAACAAAAGATTGGAAAAATCACAAAGTTCATTAACAAAATTAACAGACCGATCAGTCCCACTTGAGGTTGGTTTGGTTCGATCGAATGTGCACAGAATGGTCAAGTGAGAAAATATGATTTTTAGAGATAATTCATTTTGATGTGTAGGTCAAATCAATGCCATGTTCGTGCCACCGAAGAGAGGTTTAGTGCGACCTAAGGGAGGTAGACTTCAGACTTATTTTAGAGAAATTTAGTTGCAACAGAAAGTGGGTTCGATGCAGCCAAAGTTATGTTCGATTACAACCAAAGGTGACTGTCGGTGTGACTAAAGCATAACATAAGTGCATAAAATTGAAGTAGCTCCAAGTTGATACAAGTTTTTCCTATATAAAGGGATGTTTCTAGCCTTCCTAAGTACAAATTAGGGTAGAGGAGAAAGAGCAAGGAGTTGTAGAGCTTCTAAGGAGTCATTCTTCTTCTCTAATCATTTGGTTCTTCTTCAGTTTTTATGTTTTTCTTTTAAGTTTTAGTTCAATCATGTCTATGGTTGGTTAAATCTCTTAGTTATGACTAAGAGGTGAAGTTTCAAGTGGTTTTTAAACTCTTAATTTACTTTAATTCAAGTAATCGGTTTGATTGTTGAATAATTCATTAATATTTGGTTTGAATGAAGATATATTTTTAGTTTACTTTGATTCATTGTCAACTCCAGATATATTGGATGCTTAAAAAAGCTAAGAGTAATTATTTATTTATTTTGTAAGAGATTGATTTATAAAATTCATTGATCTATCATAAACTAAGGGCATGATAGATGCTTTAAATTCCCTGCAATCAATACTTTGATGCTTTATATGGGAACCAAATCAATTGAAGTTCAAATATATTTTGGTTCGTGAATGATGAATTAACTGCTCTATTATTCGGCTCAATAGGATAGGACTTCGATTCCAGTTGAGTTATATAATTGAATCAAGTGAATTAAACATTAAAAATGACTATAAGTGAATCCTTAGCTCTCTAATACTTTATCTTTATTGATTTCCTTGTTAATTACATTATTACTTCTTAAATTAAAATATATAAGTTAGTTTCAGTTCTAGTTGTAGTTCTAAAGTGTTTTAGAAATCGCACAAATATAAGTCCCGGTGGGTACAACCTCAGTCTCCCCGAGTTATTACTATATCGCAACCTTGGACTCAGGGTTTATTCCGATCACTCAGTTATGGAGGAAGGCCTTTAATCGAACCCCAGGTTAACAACACCAAGTGCAGGGATACGATGTAGTAATAACTCGGTGAGACTGAGGTCATACCCATAAGGACTTATAATTGCGCAATTTCTAAAATACTATAGAATTAGTACTAGAACTAAAACTAACTTATGGAATTTGATTTAAGAAATAATGATGTAATTAAGAAGGAAATCAATAAAGACAAAGCACTAGAGCACCAAGAATCTACTTATAGTCATTCTTAATGTTTAATTAACTTAATTCAATCATATAACTCAATCGAAATCGAAGTCCTATCATATCTAGCCGGATAATAGAGCATTTAAAGAAATATTCATATACAAACATAAATTTAAACTATAATTGAATTGGTTCCCATGTTAAGTATCAAAGTATTGATCACAAGGAATTCAAAGTTTTTATTGTGCCCCTAGTCTACCATAGATCAATGGATTTTACAGATCAACCCATTGTAAAATACATAACAAATCATCCTTTACTTTCCTAAGCATCTAATGTATCTAGAGTCGATAATAGATCAAAGTAAACGAAAAATAAATCTTCATTTAAACCAATATATCAATAAATTGTTCAACAATTAAACTAATTATATGAATCAAAGTAAAGTAAAATATTAGAAACACTACAAGGTTCACCTCTTAGCCCCAACTAAGAGATTTGGTCAATCGAAGACATGATTGAACTAAACTCAAAAGAAAAATATAAAAAAATCGAAGAAGAACTGAAGGATTGGAGAAGGACTCCATAGAAGGTCTACAACTCCTTACCTCTATCTCTTCTACCCTAATTCATCTCCAAACTAGCTTAAAACACCCATTTAAATAGGAAAAACTCGCACCGATTTAAAATCGACATAAAATTTATGCAATTATGTTACACTTCAGTAACACCAATTAAGCCTTCGATCCCACTAAATTAGTTTCTCAGTTACAACCAAATTCCTTCAATATTATTATAAAATCTCTCTCTCTCAGGTCACATCGAACATCCCTTCGATGGAATTAAACATGGATTCGGTCAGACCTAAGTATTAAGCTGAATTAACTACGAAAATCATAATTTCTTACTAGTCCGTTCTATGCACATTTAGTTAGACCGAACTAATCTCAAGTGGACCGAAAAGTCTATTATCTCTGTTAATGTACATTGTGATTTTTTTTCAGTATTTTCTCTCTTTTGCACTTGGTTTTCTTGGATTGTTGGCACTTGAAATCTTCATTAATCACCTCTAAATATTTACTTGGTCATTGTTTGAGCATTAAATCTTCTCTTTAATTGTTCCTTTCATCTTAGTTCTTCAAATTACCTCGCATAGGAAAATATACACAATTAGATCAATTAAGCACATCTATGCTTATAAAACTAATGCACAATAAGGGGGGAATATACAATATTTCACACTCAACACACTCCCAACCAGTATTTTTCTAGTCTCGGTAAAACATATGAAAAACTAATCTTTAAAACCAAAATTTCAAACCTCTATAAAAAAATAATTTATTATTTTTTTTAAAAAAAAAACAATACTACATGTAATCTTATATGTAAGTAAAATTTAAAAATACAAGGTTGAAATATCATCAGTCTAAAGACTAATATCACTAGTAAACTATTAAACTATTTTTTCTTTCATCAATTAATTAATAAAATGCAATTAAACATCAAATTCCTAGTGTGCTCAATGAATTCCAACTTATAATTCATAAGAGTCAACCTTCTCTCCATGATGTTAACTATGATAATTACCTTAAAGTGGATAGATCAACACATGTTACTGATTCCAAACTCCATCTCCTTTTTCACTTATTTATACATTTTATTTTTATTTTTTTTTCAACATTGGCTTTCACACTATCGTCTCTTCTTTCTTTTCTCTCTTTTCTTTATTATTTTCTCATTTAGGCACATGCAATAGATATCCATTTTTAATCTAATTATTTTTTTAGTTGGTGCTTTTTCTTCTTTTCATACCAAGGTAGATAAGGCCCTCCAAACTTGGTTCCTAACTCTTTTAAGTAATCATCAAGCTAAACATTACGAGTTTAAGTTAACTTTTAAAAGAATATGCATCGGATGTGAATTGTAAACTAGGCTCAATTGATGTTTAAAATTTCATATCAATTAATTCATTAAAAATAACTTATTCAAAAATATATTAATCAACTAAACTCTAAACTTTTAGAATTACTTTACATCTTATCATTATACACTCAAATATATTCAGATACACTAAATATTAATCTTCAAAAAGAGTCTAAAAATCTAAAACTTTTAAATTAAAAAAAAAATGCTCAAATACTAAGAAAATACTGCTTAGTTCCATCTAATCTCAACCAATCAACTTCGACCCCAAACATCGAAATAAGCAGATACATCCAATATGAACATATATGACTAAATTCTAAGAAAATCTATCACTTACTCAGCCACTTGTCAAATTTTACAATGATAAAACGATAATTAGAGGGTGTGGTTCTTCCTCCAAAGATGAGTTTCTTTATACCTTTCACAAGGACTTCCAGAATACCAATGCAACCAAACAAAAGGAAAAACTCAAAATTGGTCACTAGGAGTAACTGCAAGAATGCATCTCTTGAAAGAACTGTGTGATATTGGATAGAGATCAAATCTAGCGTATAATTATAGCTAAGAATTACCACTATTCCTAGGATAAGTTGAGATAAAAGATAAATTTGTTTAGTTTGATTTGTAGATGATTAATTGGTTTGAGATTTTTTATATTAGGTTTTGCTTTGTTGAATTCTTCTGCTATTTA
The DNA here is from genome assembly GCA_037074715.1 of Magnolia kwangsiensis. NCBI lineage: Eukaryota > Viridiplantae > Streptophyta > Magnoliopsida > Magnoliales > Magnoliaceae > Magnolia > Magnolia kwangsiensis. The sequence continues at coordinate 46,287,474 of CM073583.1, forward strand.
TAAAGTTTGTTGCAGCTTATTCATCTAGATCCTTCTGCCATTAGTACAATAGTTATAACAGTAAAAAAGCCTTTCTCTAAATCCTTATTTTTATTATGTTTCTCTTTTACAACTGCTCCTCTTCTGTCGTCCAAGCTTTATTCCTCTTGATTGCTATTTGTATCTCGAATTGCTTGACCGCGTTTCTCTCTTCACTTGTTAGACTTTTGAGTAACTCAACCACATTACTCTATTAACCATTCACTGAGGTGTAAAATTAGCTTCAAGTTAGCTATAATTTCGTAATAAACGTTCCAAGTATCTTGAATATCTTTCCATTCATCATTATTTCTCATTTAATGCCACATGTTTCCTTCCTATTGGCATTTTCCATAATGGCTAGAAGTATGGTACAATAGCATATACCAAACAATTAAATTGCTCTCCAATTGAAATTGCCATTTTTAAGGCATAAAAAAGGAGCTCTTTTGTGCCTTATGAACGTTAGTGTGGGCTCCTCTCTCTATTCTTTGTTATATATGTATTTTTGGGCTATTAGCCCTTTAAAAGTAATAAAATTATGCTCATCTTCAAGAAAATAGAGAGAGACAGAGAACCCTCAAAACCCTGGTTCCTATAACCACCGTTCCTAATAAATGGTATGTCCAAACATGCCAAAAATGACTCTTTTAGAAAAAAATGCCCTTTTCCTTTAATAGCATTTTAAACAGCCTGGACTTTAACATGAAATTAATGGTTAAGAAGGATAATAATGGTAAGTTCTGGCAATGGGGTAGGTTTAGGACTGGTGGGGTCAACACAAATATGACCCATTAATTAGATGGGACAAGAATTCTAACCCAAACTTTGATAAGAAACCCATTATCCCGTGGCTATGATCATATACAAGCCCACCTTGACCAACCTAATTTTAAGACTCGTATCCTAGCGTATACTATTCCGTCGACTCCCACGATCCTTCCCGTCGAATTTCGACAACCTGCTACCTATGATCGACGTTTGAGCATGACCTTAAGTCGTATCTTGTAGATTTGATTTGGCTTAATCTGAGACATGTACCATTGCGACCGCACCGTCACTATGGTTCCAACGCTGTAACTCATGCACCGACCCAATACCCAGGTCAAAAGATGTGGGCTCGTGTTTATTTTAATAAAATACCACGCGTATGCAATCCCAAGATAATCTCTACAACATGTCCCATCAATCAATCAATCACCTCCCTCATGTCAAGTACAAGAGTAACCCATGCTTTCTTACACCATAAGTCAAGCAACCACCAAAAGTCAACAAATCTCTCACCTCACCCATTACTCATCTCATATCCATCACCCATCACTCTCTCTCCTTACAACCACCCATTCTCTCTATTTCTCTTCACAATTTTCCAAGCAACAAAAATCCCAAACAAAGTGGTGGACGTCCAGGGTTTTCCAAGAGAGAAAATGAGATGTGTATGGCCCACTTCCCACCCCAAAATCCTTCATCTTAGTTGTTCATTTCTCATCATCCTCCATCAAAGTGAGACACAAGGAGCTCGGCTTTCCATCGGACTAAGAAGATCGAATGGTGGGTGCTTTATAGGCTAAATTGTATGTTTTTATAATGGGCCAAGTGAGGCCTACCGATTGATGGTATGGATCTTTCTTTGGACCCTAGGTGTGGCCAATGGCCCACCTTGATTCTCATGATCATTCCATGATGGGGCCATTCTCCATGGACCCCATCATGATGTTTATTTTCCTTGCATAAAAAGAGGTCATCTAGACCGTCCATTTTGGGTGGAGAAGGAACCTCCACCGTTGATCTTTGATTTGGTGGGCCCACATGTATTGGGACCCACTTGATGTATGATTGAATACAAGGGAGGGCTCATAGTGGCGGAGCCCTCCATCACACGTGCCCCTCTTTCTCTCTCTCTCTCTCCCTCTCTTTTTCATTTTTCTCTTATGTGATGATGTGGTCATATGGCCCACTAGGATGAACACCACCATGAAGCATGTATTTGATTCAAGCCATTTGGAGGTGGGGCCCATTTAATGTGTTGTATCCACACCATCCATCATTTGGTGGCCCACCCGAGTAGGCCCACCTTTTATGCTTGAAATGCCTAAACTATCCAGTGTCCCTGGACGCTAGATGTTAATTGAAAATACAAATATTAGCTTTAGATTCAAAGCTATTTGGGTGGACTACTTGTATAGGTCCCACCTTGATGTATGATTCTTATCCACGTCGTCCATTCCATTCCCCATACCATTTTAGGCATTGAGCCAAAAAATGGAGCCAATCCGACTTTCTGGTGGGCCATAGCATAGAAAATAGTGATTTTTACCGTTAAAAAAATACATGATGCTTCCACACCCCAAAATATATTTAATATTGGGCTTGTTTGGCTTGTCTTGAGCTATAAGAACCAGTGGGCAGGGTGGATTCTTGCTATGCGGGCCCCACGCACGAAAAACCATGAGAAAACACGATTTTAAAAATAAAAAATATATATACAAGCAATGCCTGCTGCTGCATTTTGGTGAACGTACAGCAAGGACCCACGGTCCCAGCCATGGGACCCACCATTATGGGTATAGAACATCTGCATTGTGCATTTTGTAGGCCCCTTCCTGAAGTGGGCCCCCTCCAAAAATCGGCCGCATATGGGACTCAGGTGGCCCACGTCACAGTGAACAATAGGGATTGAAGGGCTGCCTATGAACCTAGTTTGGGTTCACAGTAGTTTTGGATCATTATTGAATTGTTTTTCCTCTCATCCGGGTCTATTTGACCTCTTCAACTGATTGTGTGGAAATAAACATTATGGTGGGCCCCACGTGGGACCCACTGATGCATGTGTTGTAATCCACCTCGTCCGTTAATGTGGACTCCACAGTGATGTATGGGTTATACCCCACCGTCCAGAGGAATGGACGGTGGGAAGATGTGATGTATGTGTTTTATTCTTACTGCATAGCAGCTGTGGGACCCACACACGTGTGGACTCCACATAACGCATGTGTTTATCAATGACATCCATCTGTTTTGCATCCACTGTCCAGATAGCTGGACGGTGGTGCATACTATGATGTATGTGATTTATATCCTCGTCATCCATCCCTGGTTGGGACAAGGACCCCATGTGACGTACATGTTGTATCTACTCCATCCATCCATTTGACATGGTCCACCATGATCTAGACGATGGGCCATACCATGAGTTATGTGTTGTTCATCCATGTCGACCCATTTGGAAGGTGTAGGCCCAGGTGCCGAGCCCACCTGTTATGTATATCAGGCCCATATGCAAGGCCCACCTATTATGTATTTGGGGCCCATGGGTTAAGGCCCATTGTGATGTATTAGGGCCCATGGGTTGAGGCCCATTGTGATGATTAGGGACTGTGGGTTGAGGCCCATTATGATGTATCTCTAACCTATTTGGCAAAGTCCATTATGATGTATTTGGAGCCCATGGGTTGAGGCCCATTGTGATGTATTTGGGGCCCATGGGTTGAGGCCCATTGTGATGTATTCAGGGCTCGTTATTGAGGCCCACCTTGATGTGTATGAAGCCCGTTGTTGAGGCCCACCTTGACATATATGAGGACCATATGATGAGGTCCATTTGATGTATTTGAGGCCCATGGGTCGAGGCCCAGTGGGATGTATACAAGGTCTATAGCATGGTGTGATTCTACCATGGGTTATGTAATGACATTTATGGCGAGCCATACCATGAGAGTAATGTTGGTTTGACATCCACATTGTAAGAATAATGTTGGTTAAATGTCCGCTTTATAACTCTCTCTAGGGCCTATTGATAGGACTATACTTGTTGTGTGTAGGCCATCAAGGCCCATATTCGTTGTGAGGATAGTTCATCACCATATAAAATGCTTAGTATAACTCCATGATTCATGCCCATACGTATCATATGTATGCGTAATATGAGGAATGTTAATCATAGCATACGCTATTGGACAGACTATTTACAAGACTCCTTATGAGATGGAGTGCCCACATTATCGTGCCGTACGCGCAGGATTGCTGCATGACTGGATAGTGTGACTCATGCATCTCGCATATATGTGACTTGATCATTGTATACCCTATCGACATCAAGGTCGTGTCCTCCACAGGCATATCATGGATGGCTCAGTGGGACACCAAAAATACTTGGTTCTAGCACTGTGGGCACTTAGGATGTCCTTGAGTGAAAATCTTAGAATCTCTAAGGCCAGGAGGTGCCCCAACATCTAAAATGAGTGGAACATGAGCGCCCGAGTGCTGAATACCATTAAGGCATGTCTCCCACTGTATCGTGGTCGGTTGGGAGAGGGTGTGGCCTTATCCACTCAAGTGAGGGGATTATAAGCTAGGCTGAGAATGACCAGCTCATAAATGGGTCCACTATTGATGAGCTGAGAAAGTATTGGCAGACTGCTGGCTAGGCGGATAGTGATGTATCTTTCAATCGCTGGGCTATGCAGCTAGGGAGGTGGCAGTCGGTGTGGAGTATAATAGACCCCGGTGATTTTCCTAGAGAGCAACCATACTAATATGTGGACTTATTGAGTAGAAATTACATATCAATTCCTTCATTCATTCACTATCCACTCGGGCTGGTAGTGCGTAACTATTTGTTACATGTACCATCGCATGGCCAAGATTTCGGTTGGGCACGCGACTAACCTTAGATCAGGAGTTTACCACATTAAGTCTAACTATCCAAATTTAGGTATGGGACTAGTTTGGATAGAAGTTCCTTGTGGTGGACCCTATAGCCTGTGATACTACATACTATCATCCCGACTTCACATTCCAACATGGTCATTTTATTCGCACCATATACTACATTGCATCCGCAGTACTTAGCATTTTGGGTTACTATATTTTTGCACTTATATGGCCTAGACGGACTTAGCAGGATTTATATATTGCATTGCATCATCGGAATCTGATATTTGGCTTCCGCATTTGCATAGCCGATCCGTATTGTGTATTCTGTTATTGAATGATTCATGGACTTGCCAATATATTTCCGCTTACTCTGATATCGTATGAATCATTATATTGTCAGTATTTTTTATTATCTCGATGATGTATGATTTATGTACTTTATTGTGTACTTAGCACTTACCTTACACACACTTTCACCACCCTCTAAGCTTTCTATAAGCTTATGCACAATAGATGCATGCAAGTGGCGTTAGGTTGCAGCAGCGTTGAACTTGGAGCGTGTAGTGGACTTCTGGAGCTTTGATTTGATACATATGTATTTTCCTTTTAATATTCTATTCTAATGTTTATATTAGTGGATATGTGATGATGATATTACCTTTGTGATTTGGGTAAACTTGTGGTTATGCTCCATTATATATATATAAAAATCATTCTGAAAATCCTCCTTGTAGGATCCTAGGATCGGAATCTGGCATATGATTGTCAAGAGACGAGAATGGGGCACTACAGAGGCTGTCGGCATCAGATTCGGTGATCAGGATTCCTGTGAATTCAATTTCTCATTTTGGGGCGTGACAGAAGTTGGTATCAGAGCATAACTTGGAAATACCTGAAGATAACATCACATATCTACTGATAACTACCCTTCACCTTATGATTGTTGAGAACTTAAAATTGTTAGATCCCTGAGTTCAATAACTTAGAGATTTTCTGATATAGCTCCCTATTGTTGAGATTGTGAGGATGTATAGTATTCCATTTTCGATCGTTTTTTATCTAGGATTCGAGAACTAGTTGGATCATCATAGTGTTGATGAGGCGTTTTGAGAGCAGGAGGCTGAGATTCGCAGGCGTTGTCCCTATCTCTTAGGTGTTTAATTATGTTGGCATGTTGTGTTTAAAGAATTTCCCTCCCTTGGTGAGCTCTGTATTGGTTGTGTCTTATTTTAAATTTTGAGGATGAAATTTTTATTAGGTGGGGAGAGCTGTAAGAACCGTATCCTAGCCTGTACTATTTTGTCGACTCCCGTGATCCTTCCCGTCAAATTCTGGCAACCTGCAACCTATGATCGATGTTTACGCACGACCTTAAGTTGTATCCTATAGATTTGAGTCAGCTTAATCTGAAAAGTGTACCATTACAACCGCACCATCACCGTGGTTCCAACGCCGAGACTCGCACATTGACCCGATACCTAGGTCAAAAGATGTGGGCCCATATTTATTTCGAGAAAATACCGCACGTATGCAATCCCAAGAGAATCTCTACAACATGTCCCATTAATCAATCAATCAAATTAATCAATCAATCACCTCATGTCAAGTACAAGAGAAACCCATGCTTTCTTTCTCCACAAGTCAAGCAACCCCCAAAAGTCAACAAATCTCTCACCTCACCCATCACTCACCTCACTCATCACCCATCACTCTCTCTCCTTACAACCACCCATTCTCTCTATTTCTCTTCACAATTTTCCAAGCAACAAAAATCCCAAGTAAAGTGGTGGACGTCCATGGTTTTTCAAGAGAGAAAATGAGATGTGTATGGCCCACTTTCCACCCCTAAATCCTTCATCTTAGTCGTTCATTTCTCATCATCCTCCATCAAAGTGAGACACAAGGAGCTCAACTTTCTATCGGACTAAGAAGATTTTATGTTTTTATAATGGGCTAAGTGAGGCCTACCGTTGATGGTATGGATCTTGCTTTAGACCCTAGGTGTGGCCGCTGGCCCACCTTGATTCTCATGATCATTCCATGATGAGGCCATTTTTCATGAACCCCATCATGATGTTTATTTTCCTTGCATAAAAAGAGGTCATCTAGACTATCCATTTTAGGTGGAGAAGGAACCTCCACCGTTGATCTTTGATTTGGTGGGCCCACATGTATTGGGACCCACTTGATGTATGATAAAATGAAAGGGAGGGCTCATAGTGGCGGAGCCTTCCATCACACGTGTCCCTCTTTCTCTCTCTCTCCCTCTCTTTTTCATTTTTCTCGTATGTGATGATGTGGTCATGTGGCCCACTAGGATGGACACCACCATGAAGAATTTATTTGATCCAAGCCATTTGGAGGTGGGGCCCATTTAATATGTGTTATATCCACTGAAATAGCGGTGAAGATCGCTTGAGTAGGAAAATGCCAATATGTCCTAGAGGGGGGTGAATAGGACTATTTAAAGTTTTACAATGTATTTAAAAATCCTTTTACACTAATTCTATCAGATATACAATTATTAGGATTACTCAAATGTAACTCTACTGGCTTCCAAGCTTAGTAGAGGGTCCAATCATAAACTATTCAAAAGATAGCAATTATAGAACTTAGTTCATGCTGGATATGACTGTGTATGTGTGTGAGGTATGATCTCAAACATTCAGATATTGAAATAGTAAAGAAAATCACACAAACGAGGCAATCGTAAACACAGTCATTTTTATAGTGGTTTGACTACTTGTCTACTCCACTCCCGGCTATCGCACTCAACCCTTGAGTGTACCGGATTTCACTAAGGAGGTTTCCCAGGGTTCACCTCAAACCTAAGGTTTTTAATCAGGTTCACCTTCAACCTTTACATGGAGGTTTGTACTCGGTTCACCTCTAATCCAAGAGTTTTGCTGGTCCACTCCTAACCGTATATTTATACCCACACAGAGAAAGGGTCCACAAAACACACCCAGATGTTTATACTCTCGACAGAGCAAGGGTCCACACAACGCACCCACATCATACACTCCCGCTGGGGGCCTTCTTTGAGGACTTCAAATGGTGAGCAACACTTAAGACCCAAACCTAGAAAGGAATGATCATATGTGTCCTCTGGACTCTAGGTACTTATAGATAAGTTGATGAGTCCCTTTTAGCGTAGTGATGAAGATCTCCTTCTTGTTGATGAAGAGTCTTCAGCTCCCTTGATCCACAACACAAAAGATGTACCAGTACTAGGCTTCGGGTCAGGTCAAGGTTAGGACGGAAATCCACTCTCTTGAAATTTTTCTATAAGGAACATAGAGTGATTCCTGTCATGAATTCATTCAAGGTGTCTCAGCTTAATGACATGTTATTAAGATAGTTGTTGGAGGATCCTTGAATGCGAAAGTTTATTTTCTAATCCACTCTATTGAATATCAATGGTAAGAGTGGATTGGAAGATGAACTCCCGTGAGAGAAAGGGCTTTGGGTATATGATCTGAGGGTAAGACACACAAAAGCACTCTCTTCTTTCTCTACCAACAAAATGGACAAGTCCCTCTTTATATATGCAAAAGATTTCAATGGATATAAAACGGTCATATTTATGTCAGAGTTCGATATCATCGAGTGTATACTCTTGATGGGATCGACTGTCCGCTCGATAACATAAACTCAAATGTCATTCGCTTTTGAAACCTTTTGTCAGCTGGTCGATGGGATCGATACTGGTGTCGATGTTATTGAATTTCAAACTCCGATACCATTGATACTGGGATCGATTTATCGACATTTGAAGAATGAGAGAGACTAGCCGAAATATTTTTGGTTTTATAAGATATGATCGAGGGTCAACCGATGTCATCAGAATTTGAATGTCGATGATTTTGAGACCTTGTCGATAGGATCGAAAAATCGTATAGATTTTCCTATAAACACGCTGGACAGTTCGTGCCCAGACTCGATACTATCGAGATAAGAATATCGATTTCCTCGAGTGGCCCCCGATCAACTTTTAGAATATCCTGAAATATTTGCTGGAGGAAACATGTGCCCACTGTCAATATAATCGAAGGACTGCCGATATGATCGATGTTTAAATTTAGATTAAATTGGTACGGACATCGATATATCGAAGCTTATAATAGATTTCTTTAAAAAAATAGAGGCACCGAAAAATTGCCTGTCGATATTATCGATCCACTTTCGATGGGATCGATATTCGAATATCGATGATATCCATTGAAACTTCGATATATCGATAAATTGTCCAGATGAATGTGCGGTTGTTGGACACTTTTTGTCCTTGCTCAATTGTATCGATTGAGATGCCGAGGACATCTACAGAGCAGGTCGATCATATCGAAATGTGAATCGATACAATCGACAGGGTAATAAACTTGAAGATTTTCTTGTTTGGTAAAAATTTTTCTTATAATAAAATCATAAGGTGTTCTACTTAGTTTTAAGGGTTTTAATCACCTGGTGTTTTGGGACATGGGATGTGAGGCTATGATTTACCTATGGTGAGCTTTCACACGTCCAATTGAGGCAGATACTTGAATTGATCTTCCTGTTAGGCGTTTTTGTTCGACTGACTCAACTTACACCGTAATTGACAAACAAGAGCACTAGTAGGTGCACTTACAATCTCTCCCTTTGTCAATTACGTGACAAAATACCCAAAACACCCTAGGAAAATATCTAGACAAATACATCCTAAATTGTGTGTACATGTGATTACACAATTTTACAAATTCTAACACTTTCATGTACACAACCACAATTTACTCCCCCTTACTGTAAAAACCCCTTTCTTGGTGCAGCTGCTCCCCCTTACACCTGCAACATATAAGAGCACAACTATCCAATTTTCTGCATGGGGTGTTTTTAACTGTTCTTCCCCTTTTTGTAGTCATTGGCAAAGGCATAACAAGTTATATTGATTGAAGATTTGAAGCATATGGGAGAACCACAGTCAGATGGATGTATACAGATATTCAACAGTGATAAGCATACATCAATGAAGGGAGGAAGCAAATAGATGAAGCAATCAACACAGTCATTGTATAAGCAACAGGAATGACAATTAAAAAAGAATTGTATGCAGCCATACTCAATCAGTATCCAAAAAGTATACTGCCACAGACAGCAGTAGTATAAGTACCCAAAATAACACAACATCAGATGCACTAGATAAATAGAGAAGTACGACATTTGCTTAATGTTTCTGAGAAGGATGTTGCGCGAGCAAATCTACCACTTGCTGAGTGGTTTGCTGGAGAATGTCGATTTTATCTTCAATTGCAGTAAGACGCCATTCGCAGAGGTGCAATCGGTCTTCCATCCCTGCCATCCCATTTAGCAGATGACGTTCGAGATGATAAGATTGATGATTTGTAATGGATTCAGGACTTAACAATGGTGTGGGATTTGACCCTGTATGTATTGGCCGATTAGACGGTGAAGCATGTGGAACTGCCCTTGGAATGGAAGCACTAGGTCTAGATAAGGGAGGACACACCTGTAGTGCCGCTAGTGCTACATCATCATCAAACCATTCTTCAGAATGTACTGTATCAGAGGTGGCAGGTAGACCCGCATGATGTGCAAGTTTGCAAATGAGTACAGGGAAGAACAGTGTTGCCCAATGATTTCATTGGATTATACGAATGATCTGCTTGAGGAGAAGTGTTGGCAGACAGACTTGATTTTCTTGATATATATCATAGAGTATATTGATCACAAAAGAAGGAAGATGATCCCCTTTGATATCGCAGGGATATACATTAGACCCAAGAATGTTATGAAGAATTTTGAACGTGGGATCTAGACAGTTGACATGAAGAAGATTTTCATCATTCCGTGGAACGGTCATGCCTTGATAGAGTGCACGAGTTACTTCGCTCCATACACCCAAACCGTTGAGATTTCTGTTTGTCACTGGAATCCGAGTGACCTCTAGATCAAGAAGATGAGCCAAAGTGATTGGAGTGATCAGTTTTGAGTGGTGCGTGAGATTAATCCGAAGGCTAGGGGGATCATTGCTACTGATATGACAGTGATTGAAAAATTCACGGATCACCCGTAGTTGATATGTTCCTCCAAGATTGAGGATATTTTGCCAACCAATTACTTCCAGAAGTAGATCCACACCAAACGATTTTATGGCACTATTAAGCACAATACGTTCAACAATGGCAGATGGATGTCCTTCCATAGGTTGAGATTTTCCTTTTCCCTTGATCATGGTGAAGAGATGAAAAGCTAGAAATGAAGTATTAGAAATGATTTTCCTCATGAATTCTTTGCTTAATATAGCACCCTTATCGATCATATCGAATAGTTATCGATAGCATTGTAATGCCTTCCATCAAGAGTTGTGTGAATGGTCGTTGGAACAGGAAGACAATTTAATGCAGTTTAATATTTCCAACAACTATTGATTGGATCGATATACTGTTTCGATGGCATCGATGATGAAATCGAAGGTAGTCTGGATAGTATTGTTGCTATGAAAATTTTAACATTTGCTCACTTAGCAGTGTGGCCAGGAATATCTCAGGCTTTAAATGCATCTATGTGAGCCCTTGTTCCTGAGATACTTATTAATGAGAGCATACACCAATGGATTTTTGAAGATCACAGAATCGGTTGGTGTCAAGAGGCTTTGTGAGAATATCAGCAAGCTATTTTTCGGTAGCTATATAATCCAATGCAATGATCTTTTCTTCAACAAGTTCTCGGATAAAATGATGACGGATGTCAATATGCTTGGTTCGAGAGTGCTGAACAGGATTTTTCAAGATATTTATAGCACTTTTGTTGTCACAGAAAAGACTCATTGTAGGTTGTGTTATCCCATAGTCCAACAGCATTTGTCTCATCCACAGGAGTTGTGCACAACATCTACCTGCAGCTATATATTCAGCCTCAGCAGTGGATAACGAGATTGATTTTTGCTTTTTACTTTGACAGGAGACCAACCAGTTACTAATATAAAAACATCCTCCACTTGTCGATTTTCGATCATCTAAATTTCCAGCTCAATCTACATCAGAATAACCTGCAATAATGGTGGATGTTTCATATGGATACCATAGACCAAAGGTGGTAGTCTGAGCTACATATTTGATAATCCTTTTAACAGCTGTTAGGTGGGATTCCTTAGGATCTACCTGATATCGAGCACATACTCCCACGCTAAAAGATATATCTGGATAACTAGCTGTGAGATATAGTAAACTTCCAATCATGCTTCGATAAAGATGTTGGTCCACACTTTTGCCATTTATATCTTTGGAGAGTTTAAGAGTGGTATTCATAGGCGTGTGATAGGTACGTCATGACTCAAGCCTAAATCTTTTCACTAAATCTCTTACATACTTGGTCTGGTTTATGAAAATGCCATTAGGTAGTTGCTTGACTTGCAGCCCTAAGAAGAAGTTTAATTCACCAACCATACTCATTTCAAACTCTAATTTCATGAGGTTGGTGAATTTGTGTGCCTCATCTCCACATGTTGATCCGAACACTATGTCATCCACATAGATTTGCGCAATAAGTAAAGAGCTCTTTGTTCTTTGAGTAAAAAGTGTCTTATCTACACTTCCTCTGCAGAAATCATGATCTAACAGAAATTTTGTCAGCCGTTCATACCATGCACGGGGTGCTTGCTTGAGACCATACAGAGCTTTATCTAGACGATAAACATGATGAGGGAACTTGTGATCTAAAACACCTTGAGGTTGTTCTACATAAACCTTTTCAGCAAGATCCCCATTAAGAAATGCACTTTTGACATCCATCTGAAACAGTTTAAATTTTAATGCGCAAGCAACAACCATGAGAATTCTAATAGATTCAAGACGAGCAACAGGGGAAAATGTTTCATCAAAATCAATTCCTTCTATCTGTGAGTATCCTTGGGCAACTAACCTTGCTTTATTTCTGATCACATTTCCAGACTCGTCAGATTTGTTCTTAAAAACCCATTTAGTTCTAATGACGTTTGTGTCGATTGGTCTGGGAACTAATTTTCACACCTCATTTCTTTGAAATTGTTAAAGTTCTTCTTGCATGGCATTTATCCAGTGTTCATCTTGAAGAGCTTCCATAACATTTTTAAGTTCAATTTTTGAGATAAAGCAGAAATGACTGTAGATATTCTCTATCTACCATCGAGTTCTTGCACCATCATTTGGATCACTAATGATTTGTTCCCGTGGATGATCCTTCATGATGGGTGTTTCTGAGAACGGTCCAGGTTCATTTAGTGCTAGGATTTTGTTCTCAAATTTATCTAGAATGCATGAGTCTACATCATCTTTCAGTTCATTTGCAAGGTTCTCCTCATCATGAAGATGATCATCAATTACCACATTGACTATCTCTTGAATAGTTAGGGTTCTTAGATTGTATACTCCATATGCATGACTATTCAAGGTATACCCCAGAAAGATATCTTCATCACTTTTAGGCTCAAATTTACCTAGGTGATCTCTATCTCTTAAAATATAGCATTTACTCCCAAAGACTCAGAAATATTTTACACTAGGTGCCTTTCCATACCACAGTTCGTATGGAGTTTTGTTCAGACGTGCTCTAAGATATACTCTATTTATTGTGTAGCAGGAAGTATTGACAGCTTTTGCTCAGAAACTTTTTACCATATCTTTTCCATTTAGCATGACTGACCCCATCTCTTGCAGCACATAACTTTTCCTTTCAACAACTCCATTTTGCTGCGGGGATTTTGGGGCTGAAAATTCATGATGAATTCCTTTATCATTGCAGTATTTTTTAAAATTTTTATTTTTAAATTCTCCACCATGATCACTTCTAATACGATTAATGCCATATCCTTTTTCATTTTGAACCCGTTTGGCCAGGATAGCAAATTCTTCAAAAGCATTCGATTTTTCCTGAAGAAATGTGACCCAAGTGAATCTGGTGTAACCATCAACTATAACAAGAAAGTATCTTTTCCTTCCATGGCTTTCCACTTTGGTTGGGCCAACCAGATCCATATGTAGCAGATTTAACGGTTTTATTGTTCCTATGGTGGTTGTCTTTTTGTGTCCAGTTTTTATCTGTTTTCCTTTCAGACATTCTCCACACACAACTTTTTCTTCTTTTCTAATCTTAGGAAGACCTCTAACTAGATTTCTGGAGCTGAGCTTAGCTAAATTTTGGTAATGGACATGTCCTAACCTTTGATGTCATAGTTTGGATTCATTTTTCACTGCCATGTTGCACTTTGTATTCATCACATCCTCATTTACACTTTCTATGATATAACAATTATCACTAGTGCGCAATCCATTTATGGGAGATTTTCCTATGTGATCTAAAATTCTACACACATCTTTCGAGAAGGTGACAAGATGTTCCTTATCACAAATTTGAGAAATGCTCAGGAGATTGTGTTTCAGACCTTCTACACAAAGAACATGTTTGATTTTGGGAAGACCTGGTATGGCTATTGTCCCTTGTCCAATAATTTTTGCTGAACTACCATCTCCAAATGTGACTGATCCTCCATGGAAGTTTGAGTACTCACAGAAATAAGTTTGGTCTCCAGTCATGTGTTTGGAGCATCCACTATCAAGATACCACTTTAAACTATTGCCGGCTTTCACAGCAATATGGATTACAAGGCAATTGTTATAATCTAACACATCCTTTGGGATCTTCTTGAGCATGATTCCTTTTCAGTCAAGATTACTCTCTAGGCGGTGAAGCCCTTAAAGAGAGACCCGCTCTAATACTAATTGAAATAGTGGTGAAGACCGCTTGAGTAGAAATATGCCAATATGTCGTAGAGGGGGGTGAATAGGACTATTTAAAGTTTTACAATGTATTTAAAAATCCTATTGCACTAATCCTATCAGATATAGAATTATCAGGATTACTCAAATGTAACTCTACTGGTTTCTAAGCCTAGTAGAGGGTCTAATCACAAACTATTTAAAAAATAGCAATTATAGAACTTAGTTCATGCTGGATATGACTGTGTATGTGTGTGAGGTGTGATCTCAAACATTCAGATATTGAAATAGTAAAGCAAATCGCATAAACAAGGCAATCGTAAACACAGTCATTTTTATAGTGATTTGACTACTTTCTACTCTACTCCCGGCTGCCGCACTCAACCCTTGAGTATACCGAATTTCACTAAGGAGGTTTCCTAGGGTTCACCTCAAACCTAAGGTTTTAAATTAGGTTCACCTTCAACCTTTACATGGAGGTTTCTACCCGGCTCACCTCTAACCCTGGAGTTTTGCTGGTGCACTCCTAACCAGATATTTATGCCCACACAGAGCAAGGGTTCACACAACGCACTCGGATGTTTATGCTCTCCATAGAGCAAGGGTACACACAACACACCCATAGCGTACACTCCCGCTGGAGGCCTCCTTTGAGGACTTCAAATGGTGAGCAACACTTAAGACCCAAACCTAGAAAGGAATGATCATAAGTATCCTCTGGACTCTAGGTACTACAGATAAGTTGATGAGTCCCTTTTAGCACAGTGATGAAGATCTCCTTCTTGTTGATGAAGAGTCTTCAACTCCCTTGATCCGCAACACAAAAGATATACCAGTACTAGGCTTCGGGTCCGGTCAAGGTTAGGACGAAAATCCACTCTCTTGAAATTTTTCTATAAGGAACATAGAGTGATTCCCGTCATGTATTCATTCAAGACATCCCAGCTTAATGATATGCTATTAAGATAGTTGCTGGAGGATCCTTGAATGCAAAAGTTCATTTCCCAATCCACTCTATTGAATATCAATGGTAAGAGTGGATTGGAAGCCGTGAGAGAAAGGGCTTTGGGTATATGATCTGAGGGTAAGACACACAAAAGCACTCTCTTCTTTCTCCACCAGAAAAATGGACAAGTCTCTCTTTATATAGGCAAAAGATTCCAACAGATATGAAACGATCATATTTATGACAGATTTCGATATCATCAAGCGTATACTCTCGATGGGATCGACTGTCCGCTCGATAACATAAACTCAAATGTCATTAGCTTTTGAAACCGTTTGTCAGCTGGTCGATGGGATTGATACTGGTGTCGATGCTATCGAATTTCGAACTCCGGTACCATTGATACTGGGATCGATTTATCAACATTTGAAGAATGAGAGAGACTAGTCGAAATATTTCAGGTTTTATAAGATATGATCGAGGGTCAACCGATGTCATCGAAATTTGAATATCGATGATATCGAGACCTTGTCAATAGGATTGATAAATTGTATAGATTTTCCTATAAGCACGTTAGACAGTTAGTGCCCAGACTCGATCCTATAGATCAGGACTCGATACTATCGAGATAAGAATATTGTAAGTGCTATGATTTCATATCACTTTGGTTGTCAAATTTTGTGGTGCCAAAACCTATATCTTTGTCTTATATATCTTGTGTTTTATGTTTGAAGACTAGTCAATGCAATCAAGACATATCAAGACATCGCATTTCAAGATAAGATCTTAAAAGAAGAAAGTTTTCAAGTCTTGGATGAAGAAATCAAGAATAGAAGTTTTCAAGGTTGCATGTTCAAGATTTGATCAAGTTCAAGTTTACTGGAAGACTTTGTCAAGTCAAGATCAAGCTTATGAAGGCCTACTACAAGTTTTGAATATTCACAAGCTTCTCTTAGGGGTCATCTGAGTGTATAGACTTTCAATGTCCATTTCACTTTTAAGGTTTTTCTGACCTTAGATTGAACTTAGGATGGGCTTTACTGTAGGTCATTCCGGATACATAACTCATATATTTTTATATGCTTGTTTGGAGTGTTCTAAGACCAGTCCTAGGGACTTCAAGACCAGTCCTAACTTTGCTACGACCAGTCTTAAGTTTTTCAGGACCAGTCATAGGTAGTTGAAGATTTTTGGATCTTTCTAGCTGTCCTACGATCAGTCCTGGAAGTTCTACGACTCATCCTTCGACCGGTCGTATCCCTACGACTCAAACTCCAGCAACCATTTTTGGGGTCCCACGATCGGTCGTAGGTGTCCCACGACCAGTCGTAGATGACACACGACCGGTCGTAGACCACCCATGACCGGTCGTAGAACTGAAAATCTTATCCCGCGAAAATCTTTTGAAAATCTTTGATGCTACGACCAGTCCTAGGATCTTAAGACCAGTCGTAGACGGGATTTTTCAGGCTATAAATAGAGCACGAACTTCAGAGTTTTAGCATTTCAAATCAATTCTATTCAAGCATTCTTTAGGCTATTCTCTGAGATAAGTTTGTGTTTATTTTAAGCTGCTTTGTGCTTATTTAATATTCCTTTTGCTAGCTTATTTTTATTTGATTTTGATCCACATTCCAATCTTATTAGAAAAGGCAAATTTCTGATATTCCTTCTTCTTGGATTCAAAATTAAATAGATCTAGCCCGTTTGATCTAAAATCAATTAGACTTAGAACCATTCTTAAAGTGAGTATTGGATTTTGAACGTCAAATTAAACTTCTACTTCGATTGGTTCTACCGGGCTTCTTCGAAAGGTGATTCAGGTATTTTACATATTTTATAATTTACTTTCTCTGATTTTTATTAGAGATTCGCCAGAAAAATCTCATTGTAGCGGTTATCTGAGGAGAGCCAGAAAACTCAGATTGTGGGGTTTTTGGATTGTGTAAGCCCGAGATCAAAGACACAATTGTGAAGGTTTTAGGTGAATCTATGAAACCTATTTTGATAGTACATGCTAATATCCCCTGTGTGAGGATATTAGGAGTGGTGTAGCAATCTGTGTGGCTGTTGGATAACAGTTGGTGTACACAGGCGAACCACTATATATCTTTGTGTTGTGGATGTGCTTCATTCTTTCAATCCTTTATTCATTCAGTTTTGTGATTTGTGTTTGTGAATGAATGTTGTAATCACTTCAAGAAAGTGTGGATGAATGTTATAATAACTTAGGATTTATTTTCCGCAAGTTATTTTGATTTCATTACTTATTATTCCTCATTAATTTTTGATACAAAGGACGTTCTAGAAATACGGTTGTCCTACCTTAAACCTCTAGTTTTTGATGTAAGGTTGTCCTTAGAACTGATAAAGTATCAATCTCTTTATTTTAGGCTATTGTGATTATTTTATATTCAGCATTGTGCTTTATATCTTTTATTATTCCGTTGTTATAAGTTTTATTTGGCATTGCCCTATTCACCCCCCCTCTAAGGCATATAGCTAGGCCCTTTGAAGTGGTATCAAAGCCTAATAGATCGTGCTTATTGTTTATTTATTGGATTTATTTCCTGAGCTAACGATCTAAGCTATATTAAGATGTCAAATTTTGATAGCCTATTAGTCACTAGGCCACCACCCTTTAATGGCACAAACTATGCCTATTGGAAAGCCAGGATGAGGATCTGCCTCAAATCCTTGGATGAAAGTGTGTGGCTAGCCACAGTGAATGAATGGAACCCTCCTATCACTGAAGTAACTAATGGCTATGGTTCAAAATCTATGAAAGTAACGGCTTATTCGCTTTGGACCACACTTCAGAAAAGTGAAAGTAGTGCAAATGCAAAAGCACTAAATGCAATTACTTGTGCATTATCACCAGATGAATTCAAAAGAATCATCTCTTATGAAAATGCAAAACAAGCATGGGATATATTAGAAATGACACACGAGGGTACATCTATTGTCAAGAAATCTAAAGTCCAACTCCTCACAACTAAATTTGAAGAAATTCATATGGAGGAGAATGAGATGTTTATGGACTTCTACACTAGATTGAATGACATTGTGAACTCTATGTGGGGTCTTGGTGATAAAATCCCTGAAAGTAAAGTGTGCGCAAAAATACTACGTTCACTTCCTGAACGGTTCAATTCTAAAGTGACCGCGATTCAGGAACTTCGTGATACGGATACCATGAGGGTTGAGGAATTAGTTGGTTCACTTCAAACCTATGAGTTATCCTTTAAGGCTCCTAAAGGAAAATCAATTGCTCTCAAATCATCTAAAAATATTTCAAAAGAGAGTACTTCGGATTCAGAAAATACCGAAGATGATATGATACTTTTAGCAAAAAGGTTTTACAAAATTTTTAAAAACAAGAAAAAGGTTGATTTTCAAAAATCAAATGATAAGAGACGATCTAAACCTAGAACTCGTAAATCCTTGAAAGATAGTCAGTGTTACAACTGTCAAGAGTATGGGCACTTATCTAACAAATGTCCTAAAAAGGACAAATCAAAAAGGAAAAGCATGATGGCTACTTGGAATGAATCATCTGATTCTGAATCCTCTTCTAAATCAGAAGATTCTGAAACTGAGTCGGGCGATGGTGTTAAAGCCCTTATGACTCTAGCCAAGATCACCTATTCAGATCATGATGATATATCTAGTGAAGAAAATCTGAATAGTGATTGCGATAATGATGATGATCTTCAAGATGCTTATAATGCCCTTTATAAAGAGAGTTGTAAAATTACTGTCAAGCTTAAATTATAAAAAGAAAAATTTTCTAAGCTTAAGGAAGATTATGAGTCTCTTGTCTTAGAAAAGTCTCATATTTCTGATTCTTTTGAAAAAATCAAAAATGATTTATATTTCAAAACCTTCCAAATTGAAGATTTGAAATTCGAAAAAGAGAAACTCAAAAATGAGGTAGCTTCTCTTCTAAGTTTGAAAGACACATGGAGATATGCCCAAGGTGATCCGAAATTGGAAAAATTATTGTCCGGATCAAGAAAATGTGGCGATCGATCCGGTTTGGGCTATGATAAGAATACATCTCCTAAACAAAAGAACACTGCTCCTAAATTTGTGAAAGGAGAGTCTTCAAACTCAAAAGAAAAGAATACTTTTCAAGGTTTTTCTAAAAATTTAAAAACTTTTCAAAAACCTAAAAGTAGCCATGTCAACTTTAATTTTTAAAACTGAAATCAATTAGCTGAAAAAATTATTGATCTTCTCAAGGAGCTATTAAAGTCGAACTCTATAGGTCATTCCTACAATAATAGATAGAAAAAGACCATCTATACTCCTAAACCCAAAACAGTTATGAAATAGGTTCCTAAAGTTGCCAGCTTGGTTGCCCACACTGCTTTCAAAGCAACAAGCCATTCAAAGTGGTACCTAGATAGTGGTTTCTCCAGGCATATGACAGGTGACAAAGCTTTATTCACCGATCTTAAAGATATGACTGACGGGTCAGTCACATTTGGTGATGGAAGTAATTGCAAGATTATTGGACAAGGTACGGTTCAACTTTATAACCTTCCCTTATTTAAGAATGTCTTATATGTTGACGGTTTAAAACACAACCTATTAAGCATTTCTCAGATATGTGATAACAACCATAGTGTAAAATTTTCTAATCAAGGTTGTGAGATAGTTAATAAAAGGGGTTCTTTTATATTAACTGGTCGCAGAACTTCTGAAAACTACTACATCATTAGTGATGCTAGCTCATCTACTCAATCATGTTACATGGTCCATACCAATGAGACTGAATTATGGCATAAACACCTTGGACATGTACACTATCGGAACTTATTTAGATTGAGCAAAAGAGAACAAATTAGAGGTCTACCTAAATTGTAAAAAGTAGACAAAATATGTAGTGAATGCCAGTTGGGCAAATAGATTAGGAGATCTCACAAGAAAGTGAACTCCAATACCACATCTAGACCACTCGAGCTTCTCCATATGGATCTTATTGGACCAACCAGATCGAGAGTCGAGGTGGCAAAAAATACATCTTGGTTATCAT
Source organism: Magnolia kwangsiensis (assembly GCA_037074715.1). Taxonomy (NCBI): domain Eukaryota; kingdom Viridiplantae; phylum Streptophyta; class Magnoliopsida; order Magnoliales; family Magnoliaceae; genus Magnolia; species Magnolia kwangsiensis. The sequence continues at coordinate 46,307,884 of CM073583.1, forward strand.
AGATGACTATACCAGATTCACTTGGGTATCATTCTTAAAAGACAAAACTGAAACCCTGGATGAAGTAAAAAAGGTCATCAAATGAATCCAAAATGAGAAAAGTTCTCATGTTAGCAAAATTCATAGTGATCATGGTTCTGAATTCGAAAACAGTAGTTTTGAGAAATTTTGTAGCAATCAGGGAATATCACATGAATTCTCAGCGCTCAAAACACCGCAACAAAATGGTATAGTTGAAAGGAAAAATAGAATGCTTCAGGATATGGCTAATGTTATGTTGAATAACATGAAGCTCTCTAGAAATCTTTGGGCTGAAGCAGTTAATACCGCATGTTATATTATTAATCAGGTTTATACTAGTAAATCCGATAATAAGACTGCTTATGAATTATGGTTTGAAAAGAAACCTACTGTCAAATAATTTCGGGTTTTTGGCAGCAAGTGTTATATTTTACGGGATCATGAAAATTTGGGTAAGTTTGATACGAAGAGTGACGAAGGAATTTTTCTTGGTTATTCTTTAAACAGTCGAGCTTATAGGGTTCAAATAAGAGAACTGGTGTGATTCAAGAGTCCATCAATGTGGTCATTGATGATCATTTGAATACACCAGCCCCAAGTTCAGATGATGATGAAGCTCTTATTATTGACAATCTAAATATCTCATCAAGTCAAAAAGAATCTGAACCAAGGACTGTTAAAGATCATCCAACCAATCAAATGCTTGAAAATCCTCTCACTGGAGTTCGTACTCGCAAAAAACTTGAGAACATATGTAATTATATATTTTTTACATCCCAAATAGAACCAGTCAACGTAAAAGAAGCACTTTCTGACGAAAATTGGATAGTTGCTATGCAGGATGAACTTAATCAATTTGTTCGTAATGATGTCTGGTATCTTGTTCCTAGACCTAAAGATAAAAACATTATTGGAACAAAGTGGATCTTTAAAAATAAGTCTGATGAACTCGGAAATATTATACAAAATAAGGCTAGACTGGTTGTATAAGGGTACACTCAAATTGAAGGCATCGATTACGATGAAACCTTTGCTCCAGTCGCTCGCCTTAAGTCAATCAGACTTTTTATTTCCATCGCATGTTTTAGAAAATTTAAAATCTATCAGATGGATGTAAAGAGTGCTTTCTTGAATGGCGATTTACATGAAGAAGTGTCTGCTGAACAACCTTCAGGGTTTGAAGACCGTAAGTTATCTGACCATGTATTTCATCTCAAAAAGGCTCTCTATGGTTTAAAACAAGCACCCAGAGCATGGTATGAAAAATTGACTAAATTCTTACTTAGTCATAGCTTTCAAGTAGGTAGTGTCGATAAGATGCTTTTTGTTAAAAAGAATAATAATGATATTTTGATGGTTCAAATATATATTGATGATATTATTTATGGATCTAGTTGTTCTAACATGTCTACTGAGTTTGCAGAGTTAATGAAATCAAGGTTCGAAATGAGCATGGTTGGCGAACTTAACTATTTCCTAGGGTTGCAAGTAAAACAACAACCTGATGGAATTTTCATTTCCCAGACCAAATATGCTTCAAACTTGGTTAAAAGGTTTGGATTTGAGAATGGTAAGAACTTTGATACTCCTATGAGTACAACATTAAGACTCTCAAAAGACTCTTCAGGTAAAGATATAGATCCTAAATTATATCGCAGTATGATTGGTAGTTTGTTATATCTTACTGCTAGTAGACCTGATATCGCATTTAGTGTTGGTATTTGTGCGCGATATCAGTTTAATCCTAAGGAATCACATCTTACTGCTGTTAAACGGATTATTAGATATGTCGCAAGTTCTATAAATTTGGGACTTTGGTATCCTTTTGATACTAGTGTTCAATTAGCTAGGTACTCAGATGTTAATTGGGCCGAAAATATTGATGATGAAAAATCAACCAGTGGTGGTTGTTTTTACATTGAAAATTGCTTAGTTTCTTGGTTCAGCAAGAAGTAAAGCTCAATATCACTTTCTACTGCTGAGGCTGAATATATTGCAGCTGGATATGCATGTATTCAACTAGTTTGGATGAAACGCATGCTTAACGATTATGGAATTAATCAAGATTCAATGATCTTACATTGTGATAATTCCAGTGCTATAAACATTTCCAAAAATCCAACCCAGCATTCACGTACTAAGCATATTGACATTAGGTATCCTTACATTCGTGAGTTGGTTGAAGAAAAAGTTATTTCATTGGAATATATACCAACCGAAACTCAACTTGCTGATATATTTACTAAACCGCTCGACAAAAGTAGGTTTAATAAATTGAAATTTGATCTTGGTATGTGCATTTTACATTGAATATTCTTGCTTTCATGTATCATAGTGTATTATATTTCATATTATAATTTTTTAAATTTTAAATTTTTTCATTAAAAATGTATTTTTGGTTGATGCTCGACCGGTCGTGGTTGTACACGACCAGTCGTGGTTCGAACGGTCGTGAACCACACTCGACCGGTCGTGGATCTCGTGAATGTGATATAATTTGGAGAAAATCCCCTTCTTCTTCATTTCCACACCGACCTACGACGAGTCATGGCTCGACCAGTCATAGGATTTCTAGTTTTTCTTCAAGGTAAGTCCTATTTCATCATTTTTCTTGAAGATTCATGATCTCTATACTTTGATTTGTTCATAGTACAGCTTGATTTCATCTCTTGTTGAGTTTTTTAAGGGTTTCCTCTCAATTTGCTGATCTAGAGAAAACCCATCTTTCTTTTGTGCTTCTTGCTTGCTCTTTGTATATCTTTTTTAATATGGATGCTAGAGGGAAAAAGAAAACATCCCGTGGTCCATCTTCATCGAGATCTGTACCGATAACTAAACGGCACCTTCGGTCACCCGAAGATGATTCTCAAGATGTAAGAGATTTGCGTGTCCGTAACATTATCGTTGAGCATACCACTGATCTAAATCACATTGCTCCATATGGTGTCATTCCCCTTCTTGAATCTGTAGGCTGGACTAACATTGCGCAATTAATGGTAGCATGCATTTCATATTTTTTCCTTGACAATTTAACATTTTCAATTGATACTAGAGAAGGAAAATTTGATGTTGACCGTCATTTGATATCAGGTATTATGGATATACCTGTTAATAATGAAAGAATATCGATTCATACTTTATACGACAAACCTTCAGAATCGAAAAAATGCATGTTAACCAGAGATTTATGCAAAATTGATGTGCATTGGACTCACAAAGAGAATGCGCTCCCTGTAAAGTATTTGTTACCCAGTTACAGAATATTACATCGTTTCTTCATTTCCAATGTATATCATCAGTCCGGTAATAAAATCGAGTTGACTTCTTTCATGGTTCGTGTGTTGCATTAAATTGCTTCTGGAACCAAGGTCTGTCTTCCTTCTTTGATTTGTCATTCCATTATATAATTTCGTTTCCATCCGGGTCATAGTGATATTCCATTCGATTATCTTATGAATGTTTTAGCCACTCACATGCTTGTCGATAAACCTTTTAATGAGGCACCAATTCTTCATCTTATTTTCAACAATTCCAATCTTAATAAGATGAAATTGGATCTGCTCCCTGGCCAATTTGATGAAGCTGGTGTTAGTGGTGATAGTGGTGATGCTGGAAACGAAGAGGAAGCTAGCGATCTTCCAAAACAAGATGTTAATATGGATGACTTATTTGATGATATAGAAATTGATTCACCTAATGATCCAGATTATGATCCTTCTAGTTTTTATGCACGCCTTCGTGCATTGGAGGAAAAAGTTGATAATATGAATATAGCCCATGATATGAGATTCAAGTACATGCAAAAATATCTTCATCGCATAAATAAGGGCTTACACCAGATTGATCCAACTATCCCTGTTCCCTCTTCTGGATCAAATTAAGTGAATTATCTTCTGGATAGTATGTCATTTCCTTTTATTTTGGGTATGTATTATGAATTATGGTTTTATAACATTGTCTTTTGGATATTGTGGTATGGATTATGACTTAATGCTTAAAGATTTATATGATGTTCTTTCATATCACCTTCTCATTATTTGCTCTCTATGTTCTCCTTTCTATTGTGCCTTTTCCTTGTCATTTTGTGACAAAAAGGAGGAGTAGTAAGCATTGCTAAAAGGGGAGTAATACGGATCAGGGGAGTAAATTTGGTTGTATTGATTGAGAAGGATATGTGGATTGATGGATATGTGGATTGAAGTCTTGAGGTTTTCATGTTGTGTACTGATTATATGAGCAATACTCGTATTACTAAGGGGGAGTAGTGTATTTTGTGATTTCATGACTTATCATTCCTTATTATCTTTGATGCTATGTGTTTTGTCACAAATTTGACAAAGGAGGAGATTGTAAGTGCTATGATTTCATATCCCTTTAGTTGTCAAATTTTGTGGTGCCAAAACCTATATCTATGTCTTGTATATCTTGTATTTTATGTTTGAAGACTAGTCATTGCAATCAAGACATATCAAGACATCGTATTTCAAGACAAGATCTTAAAAGAAGAAAGTTTTCAAGTCTTGGATGAAGAAATCAAGAATAGAAGTTTTCAAGGTTGCATGTTCAAGATTTGATCAAGTTCAAGTTTACTAGAAGACTTTGTCAACTCAAGATCAAGCTCAAGAAGGCCTACTACAAGTTTTGAATATTCACAAGCTTCTCTTAGGAGTCATCTGAGTGTACAGAATTTCAATGTCCATCTTACTTTTAAGGTTTTTCTGACCTTAGATTAACCTTAGGATGGGCTTTACTGTAGGTCATTCCGGATACATAACTTATTATTTTTATATACTTGTTTGGAGTGTTCTAAGACCAGTCCTAGGGACTTCAAGACCAGTCCTAACTTTGTTACGACCAGTCTTAAGTTTTTCAGGAACAGTCCTAGTTAGTTGAAGATTTTCGGATCTTTCTTACTGTCCTACGACCAATCCTGGACATCCTACGACCAGTCCTGGAAGTTCTATGACTCATCCTTCGACCGGTCATAGCCCTACGACTCAAACTCCAGCAACCATTTTTGGGGTCCCACGACCGGTCGTAGGTGTCCCACGACCAGTCATAGATGACCCACAACCGGTCGTAGACCACCCAGGACCGGTCATAGAACTGAAAATATTATCCCGCGAAAATCTTTCAAAAATCTTTGATGCTACGACCAGTCCTAGGATCCTAAGACCAATCGTAGACGGGATTTTTCAGGCTATAAATAGAGCACGAATTTCAGAGTTTTAGCATTTCAAATCAATTCTATTCAAGCATTCTTTAGGCTATTCTTTGAGATAAGTTTGTGTTTATTTTAAGTTGCTTTGTGCTTATTTAATATTCCTTTTGCTAGCTTATTTTTATTTGATTTTGATCTACATTCCACTCTTATTAGAAAAGGGAAATTTCTGATATTCCTTCTTCTTGGATTCAAAAATAAATAGATCTAGCCCGTTTGATCTAAAATCAATTAGACTTAGAACCATTCTTAAAGTGAGTATTGGATTTTGAACGTCAAATCGAACTTCTACTCCGATTGGTTCTACCGGGCTTCTTCGAAAGGTGATTCAGGTATTTTACATGTTTTATAATTTACTTTCTCTGGTTTTTGTTTGAGATTCGCCAGAAAAATCTCATTGTAGTGGTTATCTAAGGAGAGCCAGAAAACTCAGATTGTGGGGTTTTTGGATTGTGTAAGCCCGAGATCAAAGACACAATTGTGAAGGTTTTAGGTGAACCTGTGAAACCTATTTTGATAGTGCATGCTAATATCCCCTATGTGAGGATATTAGGAGTGGAGTAGCAATCTGTGTGGCTATTGGATAACAGTTGGTGTACACACAGGCGAACTACTATATATCATTGTGTTGTGGATGTGCTTCATTCTTTCATTCCTTTATTCATTCAGTTTTGTGGTTTGTGTTTGTGGATGAATGTTGTAATCACTTCAAGAAAGTGTGGATGAATGTTGTAATAACTTAGGATTTATTTTCCACAAGTTATTTTGATTTCATTACTTATTATTCCTCATTGATTTGTGATACAAAGGACGTTCTAGAAATACGGTTGTCCTACCTTAAACCTCTAGTTTTTGGTGTAAGGTTGTCCTTAGAACTGATAAAGTATCAATCTCTTTATTTTAGGCTATTGTGATTGTTTTATATTCAGCATTGTGCTTTATATCTTTTATTATTCCGCTGTTATAAGTTTTATTTGGCATTGCCCTGTTCACCCCCCCTCTAGGACATATAGCTAGGCCCTTTCAAATATCCATTTCCTCGAGTGGCCCCCGATCAACTTTTAGAATATCCTGAAATATTTGCTGGAGGAAACATGCGCTCAGTGTCGATATAATTGAATGACTGCCGATATGATCGATGTTTAAATTTAGATTGAATCAGAACAGACATCGATATATTGAATCTTATAGTATATTTCTTTAAAAAAATAAGGGTGCCGAAAAACTGTCTGTCGATATTATCGATCCACTTTCGATGGGCTCAATATTCGAATATCGATGATATCGATTAAAACTTCGATATATCGATAAATTGTCCAGATGAATGTTTGGTTGCTGGACATTTTTTGTCCTCACTCGATTGTATCAATTGAGATGCCGAGGACATCGACAGAGCAAGTCGATTATATCGAAATGTGAATCGATACAATCGACAGGGTAAGAAAACTTGAAGATTTTCCTGTTTGGTAAAAAGTTTTCTTACAATAAAATCCTAAGATGTTCTACTTAGTTTTAAGGGTTTTAATCACCTGGTGTTTTGGGACATGGGATGTGAGGCTATGATTTACCTATGGAGAGCTTCCACACATCCAATTGAGGTAGACACTTGAATTGATATTCCTGTTAGGCGATGTTGTTCGACTGACTCAACTTACACCGTAATTGAAAAATAAGAGCACTAGTAGGTGCACTTACATCCACACCATCCATCATTTGGTGGCCCACCTGAGCAGGCCCACCTTCTATGCTTGAATTGCCCAAACAGTCCAGTGTCCCTGGACACTGGACGTTAATTGAAAATACAAATATTAGCTTTGGATTCAAAGCTATTTAGGTGGACCGCTTGTGTAGACCCCACCATGACTTATAAATTTGATCCATGCCATCCATTCCATTCCCCATACCATTTTAGGCGTTGAGCCGAAAAATTGGGCCAATCCGACTTTCTAGCGGGCCATAGCATAGAAAACAGTGGTTTTCACCATTAAAAAACCACATGATGTTTCCACACCCCAAAATATATTTAATATTGGGCTTCTTTGGCTTGTCTTGTGCTATGGAAACCAGCGGGTAGGGTGGATTCTTCCGATGCGGGCCCCACACATGAAAAACTGTGAGAAAACACGATTTCAAAAATTAAAAAATATAAATATACAGGTAGCGCCTGCTATTGCTGATGCAGCAATAGAACGCTACTGCATTTTGGCAAACGGACAGCAAGGACCCATGGGCCCCACCATGATGGGTATAGAACATCTACACCGTGCATTATGTAAGCCCCTTCCTGAAGTGGGCCCCCTCCAAAAATCAGCCGCATATGGGACTCAGGTGGCCCACGTCACAGTGAACAATTGGGATTGAAGGGCTTCTATTGAACCCAATTTGGGTTCACAGCAGTTTTGGATCATTATTAAATTATTTTTCCTCTCATACGGGTTTGTCTGGCCTCGCCAACTGATTGGGTGGAAATAAACATTATGATGGGCCCTACGTGGGACCCACTGATGCATGTGTTGTACTCCACCCCGTCCACTAGTGTGGACTCCACAGTGATGTATGGGTTATACCCCACCGTCCAGAGGCATGAACGGTGGGCGGTGTGATATATGTGTTTTATTCCTACTGCATAGCAGCTGTGGACCCACGCACGTGTGGACTCCACATAATACATGTGTTTATCAATGTATTCCATCTGTTTTGCATCCACCATCCAGATGGCTAGACGGTGGTGCATGCTATGATGTATGTGATTTATATCCTCGTCGTCCATCCCTGGTTGGGACATGGACCCCACGTGATGTACGTGTAGTATCTACCCCGTCCATCTATTTGACGTGGTCCACCATGATCTAGACAGTGGGTCATACAGTGAGTTATTTGTTATTCATCCATGTCATTCATTTAGTGGACCCATTTGGAAGTTGTAGGCCTAAGTACAGGGCCCACCTGTTATGTATATTAAGCCCATATGTAGGGCCCACCTGTTATGTATTTGGGGCCCATGGGTTAAGGCCCATTGTGATGTATTAGGGCCCATGGGTTGAGGCCCATTATGATGTATTTGGGCCCATGGGTTGAGGCCCATTGTGATGTATTTTTGACCCATTGGCAAAGCCCATTGTGATGTATTTGAAGCCCATGGGTTAAGACTCATTGTGATGTATTTGGGGCCCATGGGTTGAGGCCCATTGTGATATATTCAAGGCCTGTTATTGAGGCCCACCTTGATGTGTATGAGGCCCGTTGTTAAGGCCCACCTTGACATATATGAGGACCATATGATGAGGCCCATTTGATGTATTTGAGGCACATGGGTTGAGGCCCAGTGGGATGTATACAAGGTCTATAGCATGGTGTGATTCCACCATGGGTTATGTAATGACATTTATGGCGAGCCATGCCTTGGGAGCAATGTTGGTTTAATGTCCACATTATAAGAATAATGTTGGTTAAATGACCACTTTATAACTCTCCCTAGGGCCCATTGATAGGACCATACTTGTTGTGTGTAGGCCATCAAGGCCCATCTTCATTGTGAGGATAGTTCATCACCATATAAAATGCTTAGTATAACTCCATGATTCATGCTCATACGCATCATATGTATGCCTGATATGAGGAATGTTTGATCATAGCATACTCCATTAGGCAGACTATTTACGGGACTCCTTATAAGATGGAGTGCCCACATTATCGCGCCATACGCGCAGAATTGTTATATGACTGGATAGTGTGACTCATGCATCTTGCATATATGTGACTTGATCATTGTACGCCCTAGTGACATCAGGATCGTGGCCTCCATAGGCACATCGTGGATGGCTAAATGGGACACTAAAAATACTTAGTTCTATCACTGTGGGCACTTAGGATGTCCTTGGGTGAAAATTCTAGAATCTCCGAGGCCAGGAGGTGCCCTAAAGTCTAGACCGAGTGGAATATGAGCCCCCGAGTGCCAAATACCTATAGGCCGCGTCTCCCACTGTGTCGTGATCTGTTGGGAGGGTGTGTGTCCTTATCCGCCCGAGTAAGAGGGCTATAAGCTAGGCTGAGTATGACCAGCTCATAAATGGGTCCGCTATCGATGAGCCGAGTAGGTATTGGTAGACTACTGGCTAGGCAGATAGTGAGGTTTCTTCCACTAGCTGGGCTGTGTGACTAGGGAGGCGGCAGTCGGTGTGGAGTGTAATAGACCCATTGTCACCTATTCTTGTTAAAGCCAATCAGAGTGAGTTACGTACAATTTGGATGGATTTGTGTGGTGTATTTGGAGATTTGCAGGGATATATGAAGAGGATCCTATGATAGTACTGCTAGATCACATCAAGCGATGCCATGATATAGCTTAAGCAGCCGATTGAAGAACAATCATGTAAAAACAGTTATAGGACTGGTGGCAAATGTATAAGAAAAGAAGCTCACTTAGTGTTAAACACTTATAGTAACCATCAGAACATGGGAAGGAAATAGATGGCCAGGGTAAGGCTATAAATAGTAGAGGATTTCAACCAGAAATTTTACCTCATACCAACCCAATCCAAATCAAACATTATCTTTTAATTATCTTTTCTATTACCCATCATTATACATTCCTTAGTGTAATTACTCCACTTTCCTGTCAAATCAATTACATTTCATAGTGTAATTATTTACTTTTCACATAATGTGTACATTCCACTCGTAGCGTTAATCAAATAGCTAATATTCTTAACTATAATTTGGGTCTACACTCATACATTGGATTCAGTTCCTCATCTAGGAATGTGTTTCGTAGCCGTCCCCTATGACCACTATAAGAATTATTTTCTCATTTTCTCTTTATATTTGTACTTGAAAGTCCTTTTATATGGAGGCAAGGGTGTAACCCATCATCAAAGGATGAACCCTATCCTTTGAATATCGCCTTATTCTATTTAAGCATTGAGTAAGTGGCTGAATAGGCAACTAATCTCATTCGATCATGGTCATATACTGCGTATCTGCCTATCTCGGCGGTTGGGGTTATAGTTGTATGGTTTGAATTAAGCCATAATTTTAATTCTGGCATACCCGCACTTATCACATGACTAAATTGTTGAAAACAACAAGCAACAAGTTTTAGCACACTCGGAGAGACCTTGTCTTTAACTTACTAGTGTAACATTGTTAGTTGGAATTATGAATAGAAGGAGCAATCAAATTTTTGGGGTTGAACCCTCCAAACCAATTACACCGCCTTCAACGAAAAACGTGCTAGTTCAAGCGGCCCCTAAAACATTAAATCTTAATAATAGCCTGACACTCGGTACCAGGAATCAAGAAGGGGTGTCGACCTCTCAGACCATTTCTCTTAAAGAGATAACGATTGCACTTCGGGATATACAACTGAGTATCCAACATGTTCAGAAATATGGAAGAGCCCAAGTCAAGCAATTTCATATTCAAATTGAGAACACTAACAGATATATGGCAAGCAAGACCGAGGTCCTACATTGATTAATAACTATGATGGTTGAAAGGACACTTATGGCAATACAATATAATGTCAAGGGAAGTTCTATCGGCAACGCACTTCAGCCGCCACTTATGCCTCCTCCACAAAGGAACTCACAACCACTTCCAGTTAAGGAGATACAAAATGCTCCAACACCTATTGAATTCAGACGACCAGAGCAGGGGGCTAGAAAGTTCATTCCTAAAATTCATAATTAAGGCTTACTAAAAGGATATAATCCCTAACAATTCCCTAGGAATTCATTGCTCTAAGAGGGGCCAAACCGACTAGGCCTTAATTCACCATTAATAAATGAACCTCAGCGAGTGGATTGCGATCAAATCATGCAAATGATTCAGGAGGTTGCAGGTCAAGTACTCGACCACAATACTATTCTGGTCTACCATAAGCCTTATCCTAAGTCGATCGATCGGCCGGACTTACCCTATTTTTAGGAGATCCCAATTAGTTGACCATCGTGCACGTGGGCCGATTCATCATGCAGTGTGGAGAGTTAGCTAACAATGACTATCACAAGCTATAATTATTTAGCCATTCGTTGATGACAACGGCTTTCATATGGTATTCCAACTTATTGCCAAATTCGGTTGATACTTTGAGAGAAATGGAAGAAAAATTTCTTGCTTATTTCTTCTCTAAGAATAAGGAAATAACTATATCCGATCTCACCCATTTTCAACAGCTATCAAGAGAAACCTGCAAGAGTTATATTGCCCAGTTTAAAAGGGTAAAAAGTAGATATAAGGTTGTTATGACTGAAGCTGAATTTATACAACTTGCACAAGACAGGCTCGAATATAAACTTCATAAGAAGTTCATTGGGACAGAGTTCATAGACTTATATGACCTAACTAGGAAGGTCTCCATGTATGAAGAACTTCTGCAAGAGGGTGCTAAACAAAAGAACTTGTCAATTGGGACATATTACCATGATTAAAATTACAAGGATGTGATTGTCGAAGTAGTGGTTAAAAAAGCCACTCATATATTCAGCCCTGGTTAAGGTAAAATCAACAGCGTCAAGAGCACAAAAGGCCCAAAAAGTATACACTTTTGATATCACGCGGGCTAATGAAATATTTAAAATTCTGTTGACTATAAAGTTTATTAAGATTCTCATAAATCACAAGATACCTTCGGCTAATGAATTGTTAAAAATGGAATATTGTAAATGACATGGAACTCATTCTCATTCAACTAATAAATGTGTTGCATTCAGGAACGTGGTTTAGGATAATATCGACCACAGGCCTTTAAAGCTCCCCGAGAAGGGTGAAGGGGTAATGTTGATCAATACTAATCCATTCCCACCTAATTTTGAGGTCAATATGGTTACGAAAAATCTAAAAAAGGCTAATTGACCACAACTAAGAATTAATCTTATCCCAGCTAACCATGAAAGTGCACCATAATGGCCAAGGTAGGGGCAATGTCTATCTCCTCACTCGATCACCATTCGGCCGAACATGATTCAATAAGATGGTTGAGGCTCACAACTATGCGACCAATGTGCCAAGAGGACCACTCTATGATGGGGGATCCTCCTTAACTAAGGTCGTGAGGTCGATACATGGCTCTAAAAAAGGTTGAAGGAATAGGTCAACATTAGGATGCCTTCACCCCTTAATCATTACACTTAGGGTAGGATGTCAAATAAAAGGATGGTTAAAACCTTCATCAACCTAGAAGGGAGTCTGAAAATGGGTCATGCATCCTAAATTCCCACAATGCCAGAAGTATTAACTCAAACTCAAAAATGTCATTGGCAAAAGTGTAGAGCGACCATGAGGAGAGAGTCAGAAAAGGATGAAGACACGCCCCAACTGAAAGTAGTACAACCACGACCATTTTAGAGAGTCCCTTTATCTAGAGAATAAGTGGCCATTAAGAAAATCATAGTAGTTCTACCTCCTGTAGTGTATGACCAGGATGACAACATTCTCGCCCAACCCTGTGAATCTGCTAGTCTGATAGATAAAGACGATTGTAATAACCTATCCGATTATCTCGGTGATGAATGTTTCTAGGAGATGAGTGGTTGGTGAAAAAAATTAATAGCAACTGCTTAAGCAATACAAGTGGTGTCACCTACAACCACATCATCCAGTTTTGTGGCCGACGAGAGATCTAAGCATAATAAAAATCCCAACACATAAGATAGCTTCGAAACACTAGGGGGAAAATTTCTGAGTTTAGGGATTGTGTTCATAACAATGTCACCCATCGAGTTCCATTGCAATATGGTATTTATTTTTCCTTCCAGTTTCCAAGATAAATTGGCCCAGCCAAGTAGATGGTGGGCAATATAAAGGAATTCAGCCCTCCTGTGGTGACACAGCATGCTTCTTTCCCATCAGAGGAAACGATTAAAGGGAGACCTTGAGTGGATGAAGTGTCGCATGTGAAACCATTACAGTGGAATCAGGGGCTACGCAAGAAAGAGTAGTCATAGAAAGACTTACTCACGGTAATATGCAGCATCTCAAGCCTCTGTATATATCTTCTCACCTTGAAGGTTGCTCAATCACTAGGATTCTAGTCAATAATAGGGATGTTGTCAATCTCCTACCACTTAGAATGATGTCAAAATTAGGAAAGATGGTAGCCAACTTGATCCCGTCAAAGGTCACTATCAACTATTGCCAATAGGTACAACCAATTTAATTCACCAGAAAGAATAAGCATGGCTGCCATACTAGAATATCAGTAAAAAAGAATCCAAACAACATCATGCAAGATATCACGGATGCAATCCATCCGATCGATAACCTGTAGAGGGATATTATTCCTTTTCAAACAGTTCCACATTAAACCATCGAAGAAATCCGATGATTGGTATGTCAAAAGATAACTAGTGTAGGGCCAATTTCACGACTAGAATAAAAAGGCTCGAAGAAATCCTGAAAGACCTCAACGACGGCTATCTCGTGAACATGGCCGATGTAGATGTCTCAATTGAAGATAAAGACATGGAGCATAAGGAAGCCCTTGATAAATTGGAGGATTCTCAGGCCTAAGTTCAAGATCCCTTACTGGAAGTGAACCTAGGAATCGAGTAAGACCCAAAGCCCACATTCATTAGTGGATTGCTCAGGTCCCAAGATTTGCTCAAAGAATTTATGGATTACTTCGCATGGGATTACCATGAGATGCCAGGACTTAACCAGGGCTTGGTCTGGCATAGGCTACCTATAAAAGAAGGGTATTGGCCGGATAAACAGCCACCCAAGCATATGACAACAAAAGTAACCCAAAAAATAAAAGAAGAGATCGAATGTTTATTGAAGGCTAGTTTTATTAAGCCCATTAATTATACTGACTGGATCTCAAATGATGTACCTGTCATAAAAAAGAATGGTAAGTTGTGGATTTTTATCGACTTTCGAAATTTAAATATAACAATGATGAAGAACGAATATCCAATGTCGGTGGCCGATCAATTGATCAATAGGTCTATCGGACATCGAGTTGTGTCCTTCATGGATGGACATTCTAGGTATAATCAAATTTATATCACTTTGATGATGCGTTGAAAATGACATTTAGGTACCCAAGCCCCCTATGGACTTATTATTGGGTAGTAATGCCCTTTAGGCTTAAAAATGCAAGGTCCAAATATCAGAGGGCGGTGAATGTTAAATTTCATAATATGATCGCCTGATTTATAGAGGTTTACATTGACGATGTAGTATTAAAGTCACCCAATTTAGAAAGTTACCTTGCTCAATTGCATAAATCATTTGAGCGGATAAGACTCCATAAGTTAAAAATGAACCCTATTAAGTGTGCTTCTGGCGTGTTGACCAATAATTTCATGGGATTCTTAGTGCATCAACGAGGGATCGAGGTGGATCAGAACAAGGCTCGAGCGATTATAAACACTCATCTGCCGAGGAACAATCCAGAGATGCGGTGGTTCCTGGGTCAGGTTAACTTTATGTGAATGTTTATATCTAATTGTGCAGGGCATACTAATGTATTTTCTCCATTAGTAAATTTTAAGTAGTGGCTTGAATATAAATGGGAGGCAGAGCATCAGCAGGCTTTTGAGAGGATTAATGAGTATTTGATGAAGCCACTAGTTTTAATGTTGTCAGTTGAAGGCCGACCGCTTAAGTTGTATATTGCAACATCGGCAGAGTCAGTCAAAACCCTCCCATCCCAAGATGACAATGATAAAAAAGAGCATGCAATTTATTATGAGTCGAATGCTCCTCGACACAGAGAGATGCAATTCGGCCATAAAAAAGTTATGCTTATCATTCTACTTCGCAGTTACCAAATTAAGACATTATTTGCTAGCCGAAAGTAGTAAATGTAATGACAGTGGCCGATTTGGTGAAATACATGTTGAATCAGCCAATTTCGAATGGCTGAATTCTAACAACCCGTATCTCTAGTACATGGGTGTTACCTTCTTAAACATGCATTAACAAAAATCAGAATGGACTAATTAAATAGTTTGAACTCAACGCATGCAGGATTAGAGTTCTAGCCAGCATTGTGACCATCCATTAAGGGGCCCTAGGAGCTAAAATGAGCTCCATGATGGCCAGGAAGGTAAGATCAACTAAAAACCCCAGCTTATAGAAACTCTGTGTCACTTAATTAAACCATATTAAGAGCAACACCTACAACCAACCCTTGAGAATTAGTTGGTGTCAAATCAAGCCTCATCATGACCAGGACCTTATATTAACTGTTGAAACTCAATTTCAAGATGATCTAACCTTGGGATCTAAGTGTGTGGGCCAATAGAGGGCGTAGATGGACGATATGGCCCACCTGGGCCTCAGTCCCGCCCTAAACTGGATAGGAACTCCTAGGTAAGTATCCTCAAAGGGATGAATTGATTAGATTTAACATGAACATCTTAGTGGGCCCCACACAGAGTGTGTGTGCACTCCACGTAATGGTGCACAATGTGCACTGGGATGTAGGACTGGTCAAAGCACCTTTAACCGAGCCTTAACGAAAAAGAGAAAAATGAACCGTTCCCGTCTGTTCAAAAATTTAAACTTATGATCTTTGAGCTCCAACGTGGACCACCCTGGCCACTTTCTGAGCAATCTGAGTCATCCAATTGACTCAAGGGCCCCAACTCAACAAAATGGTATAGGCTTTTGAGCCCATGCAAAGGGATGAGAAAGATAGGTTGCAACTGTCTAATGTGTTGCAAGTGGAGAATATCCACGTGGGACCCATTGGGACCCCATGGGTGGCCCATGATCGTCTTAATTAGGCCATCCCAGCCATCCATCACTAGAAGATTCGTGCTCTCTTTTCTAAAAATGGCCGAGTAAGGCCTGCCCATGATAAAGCAACAAAAAAAAAGCAGTTTTCCCTCTTTGGGAAGGGAGTGCTATTATATTTCTAGCCATTCCTGGGGCCATGTGGTGCCATCCGAGCAAGGCCTACCTATGATAAAGCTCCATGACGACCAGGAAGGTAAGATCAACTAAAAACCTTGGCTTATAGAAACTTTGTGTCACTTAATTGAACCATATTAAGAGCAACACACCTACAACCAACCCTGGAGAATTAGTTGGTGTCAAATCAAGCCCTCATCGTGACCAGGACCTTATATTAACCGTTGAAACTCGATTAATCTTGGGATCTAAGTGTGTGGGCCAATAAAGGGTGTAGATGGACGATATGGCCCACCAGGGCTTCAGTCCCGCCCCAAACTGGGTAGGAACCCTTAGGCAAGGATCGTCAGAGGGATGAACTGATTAGATTTGACACGAACATCTTAGTGGGCCCCACACGGAGTGTGTGTTCACTCCACGTAATGGTGCACGATGTGCACTGGGATGTAGGACCGGTCAAAGCACCTTTTACCAAGCCTTAACAAAAAAGAGAAAAATGGACCGTTCCCGCCCGTTTAAAAATTCAAACTTCTAATCTTTGAACTCCAAAATGGACCACCCTGGACACTTTCTGAGCTATCTGACCCATCCAATTGACTCAAGGGCCCCGATTCAACAAAATGGTATAGGCTTTTGAGCTCATGCAAAGGGACGAGAAAGATAGGTTGTAACCGTCTAATGCATTATAAGTGGCAGACATCCACGTGGGACCCATCGGAACCCCATGGGTGACCCATGTTCGTCTTGATCAGGCCATCCTAGCCATCCATCGCCAGGAAGAGTCATGCTCTCTCTTTTTCAGAAATGGCTGAGCAAGGCTTGCCCATGATAATGCAAAAACAAAAAAAAACAAAAACAGTTTTCCCTCTTTGCGAAGGGAGTGTTAGTGTATTTCTAGCCGTTCATGGGGCCAGGTGGTGTCATCCTAGCCGTTGGTTCTAGACGAGATGAGAAAGAGAAGAGGGAGCATATCATCTCATGAGAAATGGAGATTCTTGTGAGATAAATCGAAACTAATGTTTGGGGTCCAAAAAGTGGACCCCACATTGATCAGAGATATCATCTGGCTCGTCCAAACAAACCAGATCCCAGGAATATACTACATCTGAGGAGTTGTCATTAATGGCTCCCTCAACTTCTTTGTTAAACCATTTAAACCCAACCATAAGATGGTCCCCACCAGATCAAAAAAGTTACTTTTCTAGTGGGCTTAGGTGTTAGCTACCCATCCTAGCATGTGGATGGGCCCCATAAAAGGCCACTTTTTGATCATCACCATTGTAAGGGTGATCATTCTTTTCCAACCATTGAACCTTCTCTCCCACTGCTATAAATGGGGCCCTGTAGCCGTAGGATTCACACTAAGGAGAAGGGAGAGAAAGAGAGAAAAGAGAGAGAGAGAGAGAGAGAGAGAGAGAGAGAGAGAGAGAGAGAACTGAGTTTGTGGGTCGACTCAGTTGAATGAGAGGAGGTAGGGACTATGCCTCCTTCCAGAGCCAAAACTACTAGGAAACCATCTACCCTTCAGCTACTCCTAGTTATTATAGACGTAAACAGCAAAGCAAGGTCCGATCCAGCCTCCATAATGGCTGTGTCTTGGGCCAAATCTAGCTTTCATCTTAGCCAGGTTAAGAACCAAAGCCATCGTATGTTGTGGCTATGTTTTGGGCCAAACATCTGTCTATAATCCATCGGGAAGGCAGCCTCTGATCGAGCTAAACAAATGGAAGTGTTTCGAACTGAAACCCGATAAGATAGAAGCTTCGTTTTGAATTGGACCTAGGCCAAGCAATGGTCATGTTGTAGGTAGAGAACATGCCAATCAATGGCTATAATTCGGATCAAAATAGAGGCCAGGTAACATGTAACATCCCGAAAATCAGGGGTCGAGCAAAAACTCCACTCCCGAGTTTTAGAACATCATTTATGCAACATTTTTAATGATGGATGAATGTTGTTCATATTAGTGTAGAAAACATGAGTGG
Organism: Magnolia kwangsiensis; assembly: GCA_037074715.1. Taxonomy (NCBI): domain Eukaryota; kingdom Viridiplantae; phylum Streptophyta; class Magnoliopsida; order Magnoliales; family Magnoliaceae; genus Magnolia; species Magnolia kwangsiensis. The sequence goes on from CM073583.1 coordinate 46,325,974, forward strand.
GATTAGACCAAAATAGCATATCATACTCCAGAGACAGTTAAATTAGCAAGCGGAAGAATGTAATAGATATATAAAGTATATGGACTGTTGTGGGTCTCCAGAGTGTGAACATGTTACCAGGTTAAACATATACATGTATACTCCAAAAATGATAAAAAGAATATACATGGGTATGTAAGAAAAAGTAAAATACCAAGTATATTGGCATCTAATTAGTAACCCTGTAACCCCGTCAATCAGAACCTGCATATAGGAGGGATCCTCATCATCATCATCAAGTCTGGCTCTGCTTTGCAAGCATCGCCATCATCTGCAATTAAAATAGGAACTGTTTGGTGTACACAACACCGTCCCGTAATGTGGGAGTGAGTAATTAACTCAATGGAATCATAGAGCAAAGATTAGCATGTTCTCAAATCAATCATGCGATAATAGTAAAGAAATTAATCAAACATTCCTAGATACTATTGTTAATGTAATATGACATGACATGATGGATGCCCTCACCGACATTCTTCCTCAGACGGCACCATCTACGTCCGCGGCATGCTTGCGTACCGTTCAGTGCTCCACATCTTTCAGGCACATGTAATGTGATGTTGATATGATTACCGAGTTATTATTAGTCCTTTTCATACAGAAATATTGGAAAACTAAGGTACTTTGCTTATATCAATCCCAACACAGATCCTGTCTAGGGTCATCACTCCTAGTAATCTCATATGATGTTATATTTGTGGGTCACTGCAAGAGCTGTCGGGGCTGTTGCTCGCACTCGTTGCACCGCTCCCACATCACCTTATCAATACAGGCCTAATTATCCTTAAGACTACATCAAGACTCGTCGCCCCCATGTGGTGTCAAGATAAACTCAAGGTCACTACAAAGGGCTTGTCACCAATCAGTGTAGGCCGACAGCAAGAATATAGTGTCCCATACCACCATAATCTGCTCAGAGTAGGGTACTCACTGGTCACTACGGGGGGGTTTGTGGCCCCAGCATAGGCCGAAAGCTTGACCACGGTGTCCCATACCACCTTGCCCGGCTCATGAGTCGTATGGGATCAAGGTACCATGGTTAACAGGGTTTTCAATGGTAAGTTCAGTACCCTAGGTTCAAGCAGTTATGACTCATACATGGTGAACATACAATGGCCAGTCGGGTTACGTGACGGGCTCGACTAGCACGAGTGCATCTCAAGCTGAACGACATGAAGTGCATGAAACATCTCGTGTGGCCTAACCACTGCCGCCAACCCAAAACACGACTCGCATTCATCTACGCATCCTTTGTGGTACCTAGAAACCAACCACGAATTCGATCCATTACCGAATGCCTGGACTACGTCATAGCCCCAAGCATTAGTGCGTCAACATCAATAAGCATAGGTGAGTAACAGAAAAAAAGTACAACATTGTAAGCATGTTGACACATGTTATAACATACAACTTAAGCAAATCATCCCATGCATGCATTTCATGTATATAATGAAATCAATACATATAGCCAACATGATGGAAATCATTTACATCAGCATATTACTTGAGAATTCAATCTCAAAACTCCTACACAACACCATTTACTCAATACATACTAATACAAACATTTATACAAACACTTAGACTACACACTTTAGTCTACATAGCGTATGTCGACTTAAAGTGCGCTTAAGGGCGAATCTCTTTGCCAAACCAATCATGCACGCATTCCTAATATTCTAACACGATAAATATCCATGGCAAACATTTTATCAAAATATGGACGCAAGCAGTATTTCCTACAAATGACTAAAATACCCTAAATCTCATATTTACCGTACGTTTACGAAACGGAAAACGGACAGCATGTTGTACATGTCAAACGGCGTTGTCGTTGATAATCTACTATTAAACGACATTGAAAGCTTTGAAATCAGTCAATCAAAGCGTCTAAAATCCTCACCTTTCACTTTAGATGTGTATCGTTTCGAACGGAGCATATACGCTTCGTCAACGGCGTACAGGCGACCTAATACACAAGTTGTATAAGCTACTTTGCTATTTGAATTGATGGAATGCTAAATCAGCAAGTGTTTAGGGTTTTTCTTACCTAGAAATGCGTTGGAATCACCAGCAAAGTGATTGGGATACGTTGCTTAAGCACGTGCAACAGCTAGTGCAGGTGGCAGGAAGATCACTCCCACACTCTCTCACAAACTCTCACTTTTTCTCTCTCTTTAGCTAGGGTTTCTAGCAAATTTGGATGGGTGAGATATGTGAGGGTTTAAAGCCCTTTTATAGCCTAAAACCTTCCCAAATTAGGCTTGAAAACAAGGTCTACTTGAGGTATAACCAAATCGGGGCTGTTCTGGTCCAAAGAAGCACTTCTGGAGATCCCCTGGCCGAATGCGGTCGGACTTAAGCTCATGGATACTGGATCCTGCTCACACCCAGTTTTCAGTCTGACAGAGTTCGCAGATCGCACGTGGCGGTCCAGTTTCAGTTCAGCGATCATCGCACCTATATCAGGTCTACAAGTCTCGTGATATGAAAGAAAAATTTTTTCTGATCCGAGGGTATAATTTGGCTGAATTCTGACGGTCAAAATGCTTAATAATAACGCGCCAAGTCACGTGCCAGATTTGAATTAAAATTTTCAAATCTAACCATTTTCTCACTCTCTTCACTCCAGGCTCAATGAAATAGCCTCTGAACGTCGGTTGGCCTTGATTTTCGAAACGATTGTCAAGTCCAGCCAAGCCCTCATAATGGTCTAAGATGGTAGATATCGGACTTTTGACGCGTGGTGTAGATCTAATACAAAGTTTCAAAGGGTTCCCGAGAACAAACCGATTTAGAGTTTGATCCTATGTTTCAGGGTATTATAGCACCATTGATTTTACAAGTTTTGGGTCTTGTAGAACGTATTTAAAGAGATCAGGGACAGTTTCACAGCTACTCCAGCGTAGCGCTAGCTAACTTACGCTTAGTTTCTAAAGGAATTAATCCTAAGTGATTTCTTTGGCTATGGAATTGGGTTCTGAGCGGTTACCAAGGTGTTTTGGTTGACCCATTGCCTAAGGACGTCTAATCCCAGGTTGGCAAAAATTCGGGGTGTTACATAACAAGTTAGTTCTAGATCGAGACCAGGGCAAGAAATGCCCACGTTTTGGACCAAAACCATGGCAAAAACTGCACCTCTGGTGGACCATAGATAGGTCTCAAATCGGGCCTTAGACTCATCTAATAACAGGCCCTGAACTGAGCTGTAGGTGCCCTTTACCTGGGCCCTACAATGGGCTCAAATCGGCCTTTGAATGGGTTCTGAAACCCAGTCGAAAATAGGCCTTTGAGAGGTCTTCCTTTTGGGTCGCAGGAGCTCCAACAGTTGGAATATGAATGCAGCTAGATTCAGGCCATATGCAGTCCTAACTTCACATCAGTGGGTGGTGCCACATTGATCAGGGTGGGCCGCCTTTGAAATACATTCTAGTGGGCCTAACCATGTTATAACAGGATGCCCCTAAGAAAGCTCTTAGCGGGCTGCACTGCCAGTTGGGTCACGCTAGGTATGAAACTCAAGAGGGCCGCACCCCACTTAATAGTGGGCCTCACCTGCGGCAGGCCACACCACCTAGCTCAATGGCCCTACCTTAAGCCACAGTGGGCCACACTCAGTTTATGGGCCTAGAGTTGAGCCACCATCAACTTTAACAGCCCACTTACCAGCTATGTACATGGAGCTGTGTTTGGGCCAGGACGAGCCCAACCTAGTCCTGGTATAGCATTTGGTTAGCTGGGTCAGAACGAGCCCAGCCTAACCGGCCTCTGGGTAGCAAATTGCTGGGCCAGAAATGGCCTAGTCTAGGCCACGTTGGGTGAGCCATGGCTGGTGGGCCTATTCGCCCCAATTCAGTCCCAAACTCTTTAGGTATTTTTGGTCTAATGTATATCGGTTCTCTAGGTAACTACCTGAGTAACTTAGAGACACCCACTACACATAAGGACTCGGATCAAGGGACACACTGCTATCTGTCTGGTGATGATTCTCTTCCCCTTGGGTTTTCCATCCCCAACTAGACTAAGAGTAGTTGTTATAATGATCTAGAAATGTAAAGACATTGAATAGCTAGTTAGACTTATGGTGGATTATTTTTAAATTGGCTACCTAAACACTGCTTCAAGGAATGATTTAATAGTTTGGAAATAGATTGCCTTTTTTTGGTGTAATTATTTAGATTAATGATTCCCATGACGTAGAAATAATTGACTTACCTGATGAGACTGTTTAGTACATTTTATTATTGGGATTGAAAGCATGCTCTAAGGTTACAATTATACTTGGTTAGCTTGGTTAAATATGCTTATTAAATTTATCCAAATAATTCAACTAGTTATTCATTGCATGCACGAGGTGTTAGTTCACTTAGTACATATTTTGGATTAAAATCTCATGATCACGTGACTCGTAGGAATACATGCAATGCTCTCTACTTCTTATTCATAAGTAGGTTTCATGATATTGTTTATAATACCCACATTGTTGAAATCTCTCCATGGGAAACTCAAACTAAGGAGAGTCGATGCTTGGGGTGTAACTAGACTAATGAGACGTAAGTAGACCCCTAACATGGAGGTTGAGGTAGTGGTGTTTGATTATGGGGTTTACTATCCATGTGTGGTTTCACCTATCTGACTATGGAATGAACCTTACAATATTTACAATTACTGTTGTTTACTCATCTTTGAATCATACATGCCGTCATGTTTTAATCACCGTACTCAACAATTTCGATATTTTATTCCAAGTCAGCATATGGTGGTGGCCCCATTCCCATTAGAATTGATTGATCACGTGTTGGTGGGTTCTACACACACCCCAAGGCAGTAGTCTCATGGGCCGGGGATAGTGTTCATGGGACACTATACCCGAGCCATCAGCCTACACTGGGTCATGAGCTGCTTGTAGTGAAGCTTATTTAAATTGGCTGAGTGTAATTGGACTAATAACGGGTTGGCTAATCATGCATACATCACATTCGGGCAATGACGGATGGCTAATTCTGGATGTTGTAGCACGTGCCTAATAGGATTTAGTTGGGGTATCATTTTGCTAGCTGTCAGACCATCGACCCTTGACCCAACTTCGATGAGTTTGGCACTATGCATGTACTATGTACTTTCACTGGTGATTGGCCACATTACATGGGTTTTGCCCAAAAGACAACTAGATGAGCATCCTCAGTTGATGTGCACTCATTCATCTATGCACTAATCAAGATTTGCATATTGCCCTGTTTTGTATGCTACGTTATTTTATGTTACATCTTGTCTAGGGCGGCGGTGTGTTATCTTGAGGGGAAATCATAATGAGTTGGCCACTCATTCATTAATATTCAACCGTATAAAGGATGCAGGGGCAGATGAACTCGCAGAGGATCCAGAGGTGGCGACAATCGAGGAAGAACCTTACAATGAGGAGCCATTTTTAGGCTAATCTCAAAAAGAATAAAATAAAAACATAAAATAAAAATAAAGGAGAGAAGAAAAAAATAACTCTGTTAACAACGGCTCCACGTATGGCCTTCAATTGATGGATCTGACTCCCGCTCTCTGTCTCCCTTCCTCTTTATAGCAGTAAGAGGGTTAGTCGGATGGAGCTTCTGCACCCAGAGGTGGTGGAGAGAAGAAATTTCATGCAGAAGTTTCCTTACGCAGAACAGTTAGCATGTGTTTCCTTTATGCATGCGTAACAGAGCTTATGCTGGTTATTTGGTGGGGCCCACTCCTGATTTCGGTGGAAGAATCCAAGTCGTCCATTAGATAAAGAACAAAAAACCAGTCAGAAATGACATGGTATGGCTTGCATTCGGTGTGGCCACAAAGCTTTTTCTTGCACCATTCGTCTTTCTTTTAGACGGTTGAAAACTGATCTTCATTACTTCCTGAATTTTATTCCTCTAGGCTTGGATTATAGGAAGCGTGGGCTTCTGATGGACGGTCCATATCATACTCTTGAAGTATGGTGGTGGCAAACAAAGCTTTGTCCACAGGCTCTGTTGCGAAAAAGAGCCTGCCTGTTCGGTGCTATGACGATCAGTGGGCCCTACCTTGATGTCTATGGAGAAATCCACCCCTCAATTGAAATTTTGGCGAAAAACCAGTCGGGAAGGAGTATTTTTCGAGTGAAAATGGTGTGGTCCATAAACTTGTCTACTCCGCTATCCATCTTATGTTTGATGGCTAGGATTTTACAACGGCTTGCATGGTCTCAAAAGGCCACCTAGGTGAGGTTGATACTCCCCCTCTGTACACAATGAATGGTTCAGATCAGGTGAAAGGATTACGAGTGGGCCCCACTACTCGAAACTAGCGGTCGCGGTGCATCCGCTATTTGAAATAGGGAAGGAGAAGGAGAGACGGGTCAACCCGTCTTTGACCGGGCTGACTGTCCAGTGTGGCTCGCATGTGGTGCACTGTATGCACGCACACCCTCATGTGGCGTCTACTGTGACGTTCGTGAGAAATCCGTTCCGTCCATCCTTTTCCCCATCCACTTTAAGGCATTAACAGTGAAATTAAAATATATCCAGATTCAGACGGGCCACACTTAAGGATTTAAGGGGTTGATCTGTTCGTTGGGCCACTTTCACAGTGATCCAATGGCTGACTTTTGACGTGTACAGTTAATTTATGGTCCTTAGACCACATATAGAGTTTCGAGCTGAACGGATGGTGGGAACCCTGTGATCTTGCATTTTGGACATCTTTCTTGCTACTTGAGCTTCAGTTTCTCAATTTTCTTAGATCTCTTATGTGTAAATCCAGCGATCTTGGTCTCCTAAAGTCCATCCCTTGTCTTGGTGACTTTAGAGTATTAAATTCATACTTTTAGCACCTTGTTTCAGTTCAAGCTTGTAAATACACTTTGCATCACAAACACGATTAAATCAGGCCATTAAATAGTATCATGTTCGTAAATCTAGGCAATAACTGGGTCTAATGTGCAATATTTGACCCTCAACAGCTGTATCAGGAGGTAGCTGCATATTATGGCCTCAATTAGTAAATTACATTTATGATAGTCTGTTTAAATTATTACGTTTGAGGATTTTATATTTCGCCCCCAGCTGAGTGGGCGAGGATATTGTTCACATTTTGGGTCATATCTATAATATGTTTTATTCCGCTATTTACACTTTGCTTTACATATTGATTACCATTATTATTTAGTTAACTCCTAGGTTTTTGGGATGTGAGTCGTGTACTCGGGTCCTGAAAATCGGTGCGTTACATGTTAGTATCAAAGCAGAGTATGAGATAGCCTAGCTATGAGATCAACATACAAAAACATTAAGGGATTAAACCTATACAAAACTTGGAAGATTTCCCTTAGAAAGTAGGTAGGATGAGCAGGAAGAAATTAGAGTATGATTCACCTAGAAAAGAACTTAGGATCCCTTAGGAAACAACAAGTAGTCACCTGAATTTAGAAATGGATACCTTAGTCCCCTTGAAATATTCAACCAAGAGTATCATTTGAAAGATAAACTCTCTCGCCATGCAATTGGAAAGATCTCTAACCCTTATGATGTTTTATCTTGATTGGAACCATTCTTTTCTCTTTCAATCCCTGAACCAAGAAATTCTAATCCCGCAGGAAGCCATGCCACCAGTACTATGATCCCATCAGACCCGTACGATTGACATTCGTCTCATCCCATCAACCAAGCGCCAGCGAGAGCTTAGTCCTATCTACATGCCAAGCCTCCTGCCTGGGGTAGCAAACAGGGACACCGGGTCGAAAGCTGTAAGGGATTCCCTCTCTCCCCAGATATTCACGTCATGGTTTCCATCGCAGTATTTTGAGTGACGGACACCTTCAACTATTACCTATGTAAGCACGCAGATGGGAAACACTGCCTTCACAGCCTTTGCATAAATGGCAGCAACCATACAACAGTGCAGGACACCTTCATGCAGCAACAACAGGATTCGCATGCTCTCATGATGGAGACCCTGCGAAGCCGTGGAGGGACATCATGTGATGCAGAGGTGAGAGGCATCGACGTGTTCGATCACTTCATGAGGCTCCGTCCACCAACCTTCAAAGGAGAGCATGACCCAGTTCAGGCTGAGCATTGGTTGGCGAGGATCGCCAAGGTGATGGGGCCCCTGGAGTGCTCCAATACTCAGAGGGTCAGCTTGGCCACATACCTACTGGTGGGACAAGCCAAAAATTAGTGGGATAACATACAAAGGAGCATGCCAGCTGGGTACACCTGGACGTGGACTGGCTTCAGGATGAAGTTCCTGGAGAAATATTTTTCGCGGTCATGCCGGAGCAAGAAGATCACACAGTTCCTGAAGTTGGAATAGGGAAACCTGACAGTCGCCCAATATGAGGCAAAGTTTGATGAGCTGTCTCGGTATGTACCCAAAGCCCTCAAAGACGAGGAGTATAAGTTAGAGAATTTAAGGAGGGGTTAAAGCTTGGGATACAATCCCGACTGTGCACCTGGGATTTTGGGGAATTGGTGGACAAGGCTATACAAGTAGAGAAGGACTTCGAGTGCACGATCCACTCCCGTCTTCCAACACGAGACGCCCCGATCAGGCCAAGATATGCACCTCCTGTCCCACTTGGCCCAGGGGGGAGGTTCAGAGTTTACCCTGTAGGCGCCCCGTCCGCACCCCTAAGGAAGTATCGTGAGTACTGTAGATGGGATGGCCAGATCGCTTAATACTATTACAAGAGGATAACCGAGGAGGGCAACGCGCCGCTAGCAAACTGCCCCTAGAAAAATCGAGCGACGATCCGAGCGACACCTAGACCTCAGCAGCCCAAGCAAGGACTTTCGGATTAACAGAGGGCTCCCCAGGCCCAAGTATATGCAGTTGCTGCTATAGATGCCTAGTAGGACCCCTTACAAACTATCCATGGTACCGTCCACGTTAACGTTATCCTTGTACTCACCTTATTTGATTCTGGTATAAATTTATCTTTTAATGATTCTTCTATTGCACGTAGATTAGAACTGAACACAACTCAGATGCATGTCCCCTTAGTTGTAGCATCCCCTATGGGCAAATTTGTGGAAATAGATAAGATATGCAGGGCATGTCCCATCACCCTCGCAAATCATGAAGTGACTGTGGACCTAATTGTCATGCCCGTCAGATAATTTAACGTCATCCTTAGGATGGACTGGCTCACATTGGTACTTGCATTCATGGATTGTCGCGACAAAACGGGTACTATATATGTCCCAGGGCAGGCCTCTTTCACTTTGAAAGGGAGGGGCAGATGCCAAGAGTTCGAGAGCATGCATGCTCTAGAAGAAGCTGAGACAATGGAAGCCATCATCAGGCGAATACCGGTAGTCTAAGACTTTTTTCAAGTGTTTCAAGAGATACTAGGGCTACCTCCTAGGCGTGTGGTAGATTTTTTATATCGATCTTAAACCAGGAACCGCCCCTATATCACTTCCTCTATTTTGCATGCCTCCTTGCGAGATGGAGGAGCTAAGGAGTTAGATTGATGAACTGTCGGCTTAAGGTTTCATTCGTCCGAGCGTTTCTCCCTAGGGAGCGTTGGTCCTCTTTATAAAGAAGGATTGGTCGATACGGCTCTATATAGACTATAGAAGGCTGAATGACGTAACAATAAAGAACAGATACCCCCTGCCACACATTAACGATCTATTCAATCAACTGAAGGACATCAAGTATTTCTCCAAGATAAATCTGCCCTCAAGGTATCACCAGCTGAGGATCAAGGATGAGGATATCTCAAAGATAGCTTTCAAGACTCGCTACGGGCACTATGAGTTCTTAATGATGTCTATAAGGCCCGTATCCTAGACTGTACCATTCCGTATACTCATATGGTCCTCCCGATAGAATTCTAGCAACCCACAACCTGTAATCGACATTTGCACTGATCCTAAGACGAGTCCTGCATATCTGAGTCGACTCGACCCGAGACTTGTACTAGTGCGACCGCACCATCACCGCGGTTCCGATGTCACGTCTCGCGCACAGAGGCGATACCCTGGCCAGAGGTGTGGGCCCGTGTTCAGTTCAAGGAAAATGTCTTATGTTGTAAATTCGTAGAGAATCCATCACATCAATCACTTCACTTGTCAAAGTACACCCATCAAGTCAAGTACCCTATCCCATCCCCCAAGTACACTATACCATCCCCAAAGTCAACCTTTCCATCCCATCTCTTACACACCCCATCACTCCTCTTCCATCATCTCTCTCTCTTTCATTCTCTCTCATTTTTTCCCTCCCAAAGAAACCCATGTCCAAGCTCCCCATGAGACGGCTAGTGTGGCCCACCTTCCTACCTTCCATCTCCACCATTAAAAGTCCATCTCAAACATCAGAATTGTTTCCTTAGAGCTCCAGAGACTATAGGTGGATGAAGGATGAGTAGATCAAAGGTGGGTGTCTTCTATGGTTATATCTCTCTTTCTCTCTCTCCCTCCTCTCTTTATTTTCTTTTTATAATATGATAATATGTGTGTATGGCCCACCTGATTGATAATTTGGACTGTCCATATTTTCTGGACGTCCAGCACATGGGGCCCATCTTACTGCCCATTTTGGGCCAACTAGGATGGAGGGAAATAACAAATATCAGCTTGGTCCGTGTGGACCCCACCATGATTGATGTATTTCATCCATGCCATGTGGGGTGGCCACGTTCGTGTAGGCCCCACCTTGACTAATGTATTCACAACGTGTTTAGTGAACGTGGACAATTAGTGGGGTGTACTAGCAGCAACATTTTTGGGTGGGCCGCTCATGCAAACCCCACCTTAATGTATAAATCTGACCCACACTGTCCATTCCATTCCTCATTTCATTTTAGGCATTGAGCTGAAAAATGAGGTTGATCCGATTATATGGCGGGCCATTGCATAGAAAATAGTAGTTTTCACTGTTGAAAATTCACTCCGATGTTTCTATACACCGAAACATACTCAATATTGGTCTTGATGGGTTTGTCCTGAGCCATGAAATCCAACGGCTTGGTCGGATTCCCCTGATGCGGGGCCAACCTGTGAAAATCCTCAAAAAAACACCCTTTATATGCAGCAGGACGTGGCTGCCGCCTGAGGATGCACAGGTAGAGTCCTGCACTGCTGTGGACGGACGAGCAAGGACCCACGGTCCCAGCCGTGGGCCCCACCATGATGTGTACTACACATCAACACCATGCATTTGATAGGTCCCCTTTGGGAACTGGTATCCCCCAAAAATCAGCCATTTACAGGACTTAAGTGGTCCACACTAAAAGGTGCAAGAGGTTAAACATCTACCATTGAAATATTTTAGGCCACGGAAGTTTTGGATCTCTATAAAAATTATTCCTTCGCTTTAATTTAGATATTTGTAACCTTATGATCGGATTGGATGGAGAATAAACATCATGGTGGCCCCACATGAGACCCACGTATATGAAGTGGATTGTATGGAGTACCGTGTACAGCAGCTTTATGGCTGTTGTATTAACATCAACGAGTTCTGCGGGTCTCCTCACGAGGTGTGTGTTATGCCATCTATCCGTCCAGCCCACACATGTGGGCAGGACCCACCTGTATGCATTTTACATCCACGTCGCGGGTCCCCCTTGCCGCATGTATTCTGTATTAATGCTATCCATCCACCTCAGGATGTAGGGCCCACCTTGCATACATTGTATATTCAGGCCGTCCGTCATCTGGACGGTGTGTCCATCCCAACCATCCATCCATTTGTTGGGGCAGACATCAACAATTTTAGTGGGCCAGACCGTCCGTCCTTTTCGGTGGGCCACATGTGTGGACCCTACCATGAGGTATGGGTCATGTCTAAACTGTCCATCTATGCATCCTGCTGGATGGGCCACCTATTGTATGCCTAGATATTCACCGTTATGCAGATTGGGACGGTGCTGACCCACATGGTGCATGTAGTTTATTTGCACTGTCCATCCATAAATCTACGAGGATCTACCGTGCTATGAGTACTGTCCAGCACGTGGACTCACCTGGCACGTGGACGCATGTGGTGCATGTGTCTCATCCTCACCATCCATCTGGAGAGTGGGACCCAACGATGATGTATATATTATATCCTAACCGTCCATTCATCGAGATGTGGACGTGGACCCGCTTCAATATATGCATTGTATATTTTAGGGCTTCCATCCATGGCATGTGAGTGGGGCCCACCCACACTTGCTGCACGTGTGGGTTGGGACCCACATTGCTATATGTATCTTATATCTACACCGTCCATTTGAATGGACGGCTAATAAGGGCCAACCGTGATGTATTTTATCCTTTGTCCGTCCGTTCTTAGATCATGGGAAGTGTAGACCCCACTACAATGTATGGGTCTCACCAAGACCACCCACGTGGGGCCCACCTTTGCTGCATGTATATGATCCACACTGCCCATTAATGCTGGGACCCACCTTTGTTGTGTGTGTTTATACACACTATCCATCTGGGACCCACGTGCAGCATAGCTGCTTCACCACGTCAGCAAGATCCATGGGTCCCATAATGATGTATGTGTTTCATCTACACTATCCATGGATGGTGGACCATGATTTATGCGTATATCCCCACCATCTATCCAACTTGATGGACGTATGACCCACCTTGATGCATGTATTTTAGCCATGTCGTCTATCTGTTTCATTTGTGCTATACTCAGCCTTGTGGGACCCTATGATATTTGTGTTGTGCATCCATGATGTTCATTTGGTGGGCCCATTTGGAAGGTGCAGGACCACCTGCTAGCCATGCAGGGCCCACCCAATATGATATAATCAGATGCAGGAAATGAGGCTCACTTGATGTAATGAGGGCCCATTGATATATATATTTGCGGGCTATGTGCAGGGCCATCTGTTGTGTATTTTAGGCCCACGTGATAAGGCCCATTGTGGTATATTTTCGGCCCATATGCAAGGCCCGATGTGATGTGTATGGCCCTTGTAATGCGGCCCATTTGATGTATATGAGACATATTGGTGAGGCTTATGGGTTGCGGCCCATTGCGATGTATATTGAGGCCCATGGTTATGGCCGTTATGATATGTTTGAGGCCTATGGTTACGGATCGTTATGATATGTTGGAGGCCCATGGTTGTGGCCCATTATGATGTATTTATAGCCCATTTAGTAAGGCCCACTGAGATGTATTTTTGGCCCATGGGTCGAGGCCTATTGTGACATGTTTTCGACCCGCATGTCGTGGCCCATTGTGATATGTTCCCAACCCATTTATTGAGGCCCGACTTTATATGTATAAGGCCCATTAGTGCGGCCCATTGATGCGGCCCACTTGTTGTATATGAGGCCCATTAGTGCGGCCCAATGATGCGACCCACTGTGATGTATATATTAGGCCCAATGGTGCGGCCCAATGTATCGACCCACCGTGATGTGTAAGGCCCACCTGTGATGACTATTTGAAGCCCACTTGTTGGATATTTGGGGCCACCTTTTGTTTGACTCTATGTGGACCACTGCTTGTGAGCAATGTTGGTTAGATGTCCATATTGATGGGCAATGATGGTGGGATGTCCACATTGTGACCTTCCCTTAGGCCTTGTTAGGCCCATTTTCATAATCCTCTTGTGGGTTAACCAAGATAAGTGGGCCTCATTCACTATAGATGGATGGTTTTGCGCTATCGGATTTGATATAACCACAGCCGAGAGCCGATCTTTATATTATGGGCGATCGGCTGTTCATCTATGGATTCCGCCTTGTTTATATGTTGATTGTCGATGCTAATCATTGGTGCCGATTGTTGAGGACGATTTTGACTTGTCGAATCCGATTGTATAGGCCGATTCTGATTGTCGAGGCTGATTCTGAGTGTCGATTCGGATTGTTGAGGCCAATTTCGATTATCAAGGCCGATTGTCAAGACCTATATAATGTATATGCGACCCGTAGTTGAGGCCCATGGGCAAGGCCCATTGTGATATATTCGTGGCCCATGGGTAAGGCCCATTTTGATATGTATTAAGCCCATGATGCATGACCCATTTGATATATTCAAGACCCATGTGTAGGGCCCACATGTCATGTATTTGAGGCCCATAGTAGGGCCCACTTGTTATGTACATTTAGCCCTTAAGTAAGGCCCATGGTGTTGTATATATTTGGCCCTTGTATAATGTCATAGATCCACTATATGTTAGCCTCTATGTGGGCCATTCCTTAGGGGCAATGTTGGTTAAATGTCCACATTGTTGAGGTCGATTGTTAATGCCGATTATTGGTATTAATTATGAGTATGTGACAATATAACATCATGATACATGCCCATATGCATCATCTGCATGTTTGCTAGGGGGAGGTTATGAGACTCTCTGATAGGGGGAGGTTATCTCACATGAGTGCACGGTATGCGCATGATTGATGCATGACTGGATTGTATGACTCATACATCTTGCATTGTGTGTTGTGATTATTGTACGCCCTAGCGACATCAGGGTCGTAGCCTCCACAGGCATATCATGAATGGCCAGATGGGATACCAAAAATCTTTGGTTCTATCATACGAGTGTCATAGATGTCCCTAGGTGAAAATTCCTAAACCTCCGTGGCCAGGAGATGCCCCAACATCGAGACTGAGTGGATATATGAGCACATGAGGGTCGTATACCAGTAGGCCGCATCTCCCACCGTGTCGTGGTTGATTGGGAAGGGGTGTGACCTTACTTACCTGAGTGAGGGGGAAATATCTAGGTTGAGTTTGACCAGCTTGAGGAATGGGTCCGTTATCGACGAGCCGGGCTCGATATTGACAGGTGAATAGTGAGGTCTCTTCCACTCACCCAGTTGTGCGCTTGGATAGAGGCGACAAGCTGGAGTAGAGTGTAATAGACCCCAGTGATGATCCCAAAAGAAGAACTGTACTGATATGTGGACTTATTAAGCAGGAGTTGCATACTCATTCATTCATTCATTCACTATCCACTCGGGCTAGTAGTGTGTAACTATTTGTTACGTGTACCTTCGCAATGGCTAGAATTTCAATTGAGGCACGCGACTAACTTGAGATCAGGAGTTTACCACATCGATTCTGACTATTCAAATTTAGGTATGGGACTAGTTTAGATAGAAGTCCCTTGTGATGGACCCCATAGCCTGCGATACTATGTACTATCATCCTAACTTCACACTCCATCATGGTCATTCCATTCGCACCGCATATTGCATTACATTCGTGGCATATAGCATTTTGGGTTACTAGCTTCTACATTTATATGGTCTAGATATGGATGACGCTATTCATGAACCCATCAGGAATTGCGTATTGCGTCGTATTCTTGGCATTTAATATTTAGCTCTTTACGACTCTTTATTTGCATAATTATTCTATATTACGTATTCTGATATTGATTGACTTATGAACTTGTCCGTATTTCTTCTTACTCTGATAATTCATGATCTTATCAGTATTTTTTCTTACTCTGATAACTCATGATCTTGTCAGTATTTCTGTTTATTTTGATAATGTACGATTTATAGATTACCAGTATTTTCGGTATTGTATTACGATGACATTGTATTGAATACTTGGCACTTACCTTGCGTACACACTTACACCACCCATTAAGCTTTCTATAAGCTTATGCACAATAGATGCATGCAGGTGATGTTAGGTTGCAGTATTGTTAAGCTTAGAGCATGCAGCGGTCTTCTGGAGCTTAATTTTCAATTTATGTATTTCCCTTTCAGTATTGTACTCAATGATTATATTAGTGGATATGAGATGATGATGTTGCCTTTGTGAATTGAGTAATCTTGTGGTTATTCTTATTACGAGTTAAATGTACATTTAAAAAAATCCTCCTTGTAGGATCCCAGGATCGAAATCTAGAGTATGGACGCTAGGAACCGAGAATGGGGTACTACGGAGGCTATCAGCACTGAATTCGGCGATCGAGATTCTTGTGAATCCGATTTCTAGGTTTAGGACGTGACAATGTCATTCTGTCTCACTAGTGCCCCAACCATGTTTATGGACCTGATGAATCGAGTATTCATGCCATACCTAGACCAGTTCATGATCGTATTTATCGACAATATTCTGGTCTACTCGAAGAGTCGGGAAGAGCACGAATAGCACCTGCGCACAGTCTTGAATACTTTAAAGGAGAAAGAGTTGTACGCTAAGCTGAGCAAGTACGAGTTCTGGGAAGAGGAAGTGAAATTCCTGGGACATGTGGTGAAGGTGAAAAGGATAATCATTGATCTGGCCAAAGTAGAAGCAGTATTTAAGTGGGAGCAGCCCACTACAGTTACCAAGGTTCGAAACTTCCTGGGCATGACAGGATACTACATGCGATTTATTAAGGAGTTCTCCAGGATTACGCAGCCGCTCACCCAACTGACAAAAAAGAACAACCGATTTACGTGGGATGAGAATACGGAAGCGACTTTCCAAGAGCTAAAAATGAGACTGACTTCCACACCAGTACTCACTCTCCCACAAGAAGGAGAAACATTCATGGTGTATAACGATGATTTGAAGTTGGGCCTTAGCTCTGTTGTGATGCAGAACGACAAGGTGATAGCTTATGCCTCTCGCTAACTGAAGAAACACGAGGAGAATTACCCAACTCATGACCTAGAGTTGGCAGTTATGGTCTTTGCCGTAAAGATATGGAGGCATTACCTCTATGGAGAGGTTTTCGGTTATTCTACGACCACAAGAGTTTGAAATATATATTCACGCAGAAGGATTTAAATATGCGCTAACGTCAGTGGATGGAGACACTTAAAGATTCCACCTTGATATCTCATACCACCCTGGAAAGTAGAACTTAGTGGCTGATGCTCTAAGTTGGAAGAAGAAGCATGAGCTAGTAGCTACTCTAATGATTAAGGAATGGGAGATAATGGAGTTTGTCTAGGACTTCGACATCTAACTTAACGCTCGATGAGCTAGATGCGTACGTAGCTCTTTTGACTGCAGAGCCCACCCTGGTTTGACAAATAATCGCTGCCCAGGACTAAGATGTGTGGCTTGTCAAGATGAAAGAGAGGAGTAAGGTTAAGGAAATGCCCAATTGGAGGGTTAGTAGTAACGGCGGTCTTCGATATCAAGGGCGAGTATGCGTTCCAAACAACATCGATTTGAGGAAGGAAGTTATGGTAGAAGCTCACCATTCCAAATTAGCTATCCACCTGGGTAGCACTAAGATGTACAATGATGTCAAGAGATAGTATTGATGGAATAACATGAAGAGAGACATCGTAGGCTTTATAGCGAAGTGCATGGTGTGCCAGAAGATCAAGGACGAACATTTCAAGCCTGCTGGCCTCCTTCAGCCGGTGCCGCTAGCTAAATGGAAGTGGGACAACATCTCTATAGACTTCATATTCGGCCTTCCTAAGACGCAGAGGAAGCACGACTCAATTTGGGTCATCATTGAAAAGTTGACCAAGGCAACCCGATTCACCCCGATTCCTACGACAGATTCCACCGATAGTTTGGCGAAGTTATACATCTAGGAAGTTGTGTGATCCTACAGAGTTCCGCGAGAGATTATATCAGATTGAGACTCCAGATTCACTTCTACATTTTGGAATAGGTTGTAGGAAGAGATGGGCACAGAGCTCAAGCTCAGTACGACATTTCATCCCTAAATAGATGGACAGACTGAGAGGGTGAATCAGATTTTAGAGGATATGCTGGGAGCATGCGTTCTGGACTTTCAAGGCAACTAGGACGATCACTTGGCCCTAGCAGAATTTACATACAACAACATTTTCTAGTCTAGCATAGGCATGACACCGTATGAGGCTCTCTATGGTCGCCCTTTCCAAGCTCCTCAGTGTTGGGCAGAAGTAGAAGAGAGAAGTTTGTTGGGGCCTGAGCTTTTTCAGGCTACTACCCAGGCCATTGATGTAGTTCGGAGACGTTTGTGCACCTCCTAGAGCAGACAGAAGAGCTATGCGGATAATCGACGACCCGACCTGGAGTTTGCAACTAGTGATCACGTATTCCTAAAGGTGTCACCTATGAAGGGTCTGATGACGTTCGATCAAAAATGGAAGTTGGTGCCTCATTTCATTAGGCCTTTCGAGATCGCATGGGAGCTGTAGCATACCATTTTACACTACCTACTACACTGGCCGGCATTCACAACATCTTTCATGTGTCCAAGCTGAAGAAATATACACCAGATAAATCACACATCGTAAGATAGGAGTAGATCGAGTTGACAGATAATGCCTCTTACACCAAGGAACTTATCCGCATCTTGGACCACAAGGACTGGGTCTTATGGACGAAGACTATACCATTAGTCAAGGTTCTTTGGTCACATCATAAAGAAGAAGAGGTGACTTGAGAACGTGAAGCAGAAGTTATGGAGAAGTACCCTACCTGTTCAGTGGCAACCCACAGGTAATTTCAAGGACAAATCTTTTTTTAGGGGGGTAGATTGTAACACCCCATACCTCTGGTACACGGGTGTTACCTTCTTAAACTTGCATCAACAAAAAGTAGAATGTACTATTTATATAGTTTGAACCCAACGCATGCACGATGAGAGTTCCAGCCAGCATTGCGACCATATATCAGGGGGCCCTAGGAGATGAGACAAGCTCCATGACGGCCGGGAAGGTAAGATTAACTAAAAACCCCAGCTTACGGAAACTCTGTGTGACTTAATTGAACCATATTAGGAGCAACACCCCTACAACTAACCCTTGAGAATTATTTGGTGTCAAATCAAGCCCTCATCGTGACTAGGACCTTATATTAACCACCGAAATCCAATTTCAAGACAATCCAACCTTAAGATCTAAGTATGTGGGCCAATAGAGGATGTAGATGGACGATATGGTCCACCTGGGCCTTGGTCCCACCCCAAATTGGGTAGGAACCCGTAGGTAAGGATCCTCAGGGGGATGAACGGATTAGATTTGCCACGAACATCTCAGTGGGCCCCACACGGAGTGTGTGTGCCCTCCTTGTAATGGTGCACGATGTGCACTAGGACGTTAACACCAGTCAAAGCACCTTTGACTGAGCCGTAAAAGAAAAGAGAAAAATGAACCGTTCCCGCCTATTCAAAAATTCAAACTTCTGATCTTTGAGCTCCAAAGTGGCCCACCCTAGCCACTTTCTGAGTTATCTGAGCCGTCCAATCGACTCACGGGCCCCGACTCAACAAAATGGTATAGGCTTTTGAGCCCATGTAAAGGGACAAGAAAGATAGGTTGCAACTGTCCAATGCGTAGCACGTGGTGAATATCCATGATGTGGGACCCATCTAAGACCCCATGGGTGACCCATAATCGTCCTAATCAGGCCATCCCAGCCATCCATCTCGAGGAAGATACGGGCTCTCTTTTTCAAAAATGGCCAAGCAAGTCCTGCCCATGATAAAGTTTAAAAAAAAATAGTTTTCCCTCTTTAGGAAGGGAGTGCTAGTGTATTTCTAGTTGTTCCTGGGGCCATGTGGCGCCATCCCAACCGTTGGTTCTAGACGAGATGAGAAAGAGAAGTGAGGGCATATCATATCACGAGAAATGGAGATTCTCATAAGATAAATCGAAACTAACGTTTTGGGTCCAAAAAGTGGACCCCACATTGATCAGAGATCTCATCTAGTCCATCCAAACGAACCAGATCTCAGGAATATACTACAACTAGGGAGTTGCCGTTAATGGCTCCCTAAACTTCTCCATTAAACCATTCAAACCCAACCATGACATGGGCCACACCAGATCAAAAAAGTTACTTTTCTGGTGGGCCTAGGTGTTAGCTACCCATCCTAACGTGTGGATGAGGCCCATGCAAGGCCACTTTTTTATCATCACCATTGCAAGGGCGACCATTCTTTCCCAACCGTTGAAGCCTTCTCTCCCATTGCTATAAATAAGGCCCTATAGCCATGGGATTCTCACCAAGGAGAAGGGAGAGAGAGAGAGAGAGAGAGAGAGAGAGAGAGAGAGAGAGAGATAGAGAGAGAGAGAGAGAGAAAGAGAGAGAGAGAAGGAAGAGGGCGAGTTGAGTGTGTGGGTCGACTCGGCATGTCTATGGGTCGACTTGGTTGAGTGAGAGGAGGTAAGAACCGTGCCTCGTTCCTGAGCCAAAACTACCACGTAACCATGTACCCTTCAGCTACACCTATCCATTATAGATGTAAATAGCAAAGCAAGGTCCGATCCAGCCTCCACAATAGCTGTGTCTTGGGCCGAAGCTAGCTTTCATCTTAACAGGGTTAAGAATCGAAGCCAGCCTACGTTGTGGCTGTGTTTTGGGCCAAACATCTGGCTATAATCCATTGAGAAGGCAGCCTCTAATCGAGCCAAACAAATGGCATTGTTTTCGGCTAAAACCCGGTAAGATAAAAGCTCTGTTTTGAGTTGGAACCAGGCCAGGCAATGGTGGTGTTGTAAGTAGAGAACAAGCCAATCAATGGTTGTAATTCAGATCACAACAGAGGCCAGGTAACAAGCAATTCCAGACCGAGACCGGGCCAATAAATGCCCACATTTTAGACCGAAACCAAGCCAAAAACCATACCCCTGGTGGGCCATAAATGGGTCTCAAATTGGGCCTTAGACTCAACTAATTACAGGCCATGAACTGAGCTACAGGGGCCCTTTACCTAGGCCCTACAATGGGCTCAAATAGGCCTTTGAATAGGCTCCGAAACCTAGTTGAAAACAGGCCTTCGAGAGGTCTTATTTTTTATGTCGTAGGATCTCCAATAGTTGGGCCTTGAATGCAGCTAGAGTCAGCCCATATGCAGTCCCGATGTCACATCAGTGGGTTGTGCCACATTGAACAGGGTGGGCCACCCCTAAAATACATTCCAGTGGGCCTCACGGTGTTACAACAGGCCGACCCTGAGAACGCTCTCAGTGGGTTGCACTGCTAAGTGGGCCGCGCTAGGTATGAAACTTAGGAGGGCCACACCCAACTTAACAGTGAGCCTCACTAGCAGCGAGCCGCACCTCATCTGAATCTCAGGTGAGCCGCACCACCTAGCTTAATGGGCCCTACCTTAAGCCACAATGGGTCACACCTGAGATAAATCTCAGTGGACCGCACTCAGTCTACGGGCCTAGAGTTGAGCCACCATCAACTTCAACAGCCCACCTACTTAAAATAGTGGTGAAGACTGCTTGAGTTGAAGTAGGAATATGCCAATATGTCCTAGAGGGGGGTAAATAGGACTTTTTAAAGTTTTTATGAATTATTAAAAATTCTTAACGCACTAATCCTATCACAGAGTACAGATTAGGATTACTCAAAATTAACTCTACTGGCTTCCAAGCCTGGTAGAGGATCCAATCACAAACTATTTAAAAGATAAATAATTTATAGATGAGATTATGATGGATATGACTGTGTGTGTGTATAAGACGTGATTTCATATGATCAAATATAAAGGCATATATTGAAATCACATAAATGAAAGACAATTCCAATCTCAAACACAGTCATTTTATAGTAGTTCGACTACTTGTCTACTCCACTCCCGGCTTCCACGCTCAACCCTTGAGTGACCGAATTTCACTAAGGAGGTTTCTCATGGTTCACCTTAAACCTAATGTTTTAAATCAGGTTCACCTTCAACCTTTACACCAAGATTTTTACTCGATTCACCTCTAACCTGGAGTTTTGCTGGCGCACTCCTAACCAGATGTTTATGCCCACACAGAGCAAGGGTCCACACAACGCACCCGGATGTTTATGCTCTCCACAGAGCAAGGGTCCACACAATGCACCCCGCACGTAAACTCCCGTCGGAGGCGTCCTTTAAGGACTTCAAAGGGTGAGCAACACTTAAAACCTAATCCTAGAAAGGAATGATCACAAGTGTCCTCTGGACTCTTGATACTTAGCGCAGTGATGAAGATCTCCTTCTTGTTGATGAAGAGTCTTCATCTCCCTTGATACGCAATACAAAAGATGTACCTATACTAGGATTTAGGTTGGGTCAAGGTTATGATGGAATTCTACTCTCTAAAGATTTTTCCTATTAGAAAGATAGAGTGGTTCCAATCATCTATGCATTCAAGGCATCCCAGCTTAATGATTTGCCATTAAGATAGTAGATGGAGGATCCATGAATGCGGAAGTTCATTCTCCAATCCACTCTATTAAATATCAATGATGAGGGTGGATTGGAGGATGAACTCCCAGAGAGAAAGGGCTTAAGGTAAATGATACGGAGTTTAAAACACTCAGAAGCACTCTCTTCTTTCTCTACCAGCAATAAAGACTAACCTCTCTATATATAGGCAAAAGGTTTCAATGGATATAAAACGGTCACATTTATGACAGAGTTCGATATCATCGAGCAAGAGTCGATATCATCGAGCGTATACTCTCGATTCTATCGATGATCTGCTCGATGGTACAAACTACATGTCATTCACTTTTGGAAACCTTTTGCCAGCTGGTCGATGGGATCGAGACACACATCGATGTTATCAGACTCTGATTCCATCGATATATGGATCGATCTATCGATAGGTGAAAACAGGAGCGACAAGTCTTAAAGAATTTCAGGTTTTAAAGATATGATCAGGGAACAGCCGATGTCATCAAAATTTTAATGTCAATGATATCGAGGACTTGTCGATCGGATCGATAAATCGTATAGATTTACCTATAAGCTTGTTGGACGGTTTGTGTATAGTCTCGATCCAATCGACTAGGTCTCGATATGATCGACATATGAATATCGATTTCTTGACTGGCACCCCGATCAATGATTAAAACGTCCTGAAATTTATGCTGAAAGAAACATGCGCCTACTATCGATATGATCGTCTGACTTCTGATGTAATCGGTATTTAACTTCAGATTGAATCGGACAGTCATCGATATATCGAAGCTCATAGTAGTTTTTATTAGAAAAATAGGGGCGCCGAAAAGCTGCCTGTCGATATTATCGATCCACTTTCGATAGGATCGATATTTGAATATCGACGATATCAACTGAACAGTCGATATATCGATAAATCGTCTAGATAAATGTTTAATTGCTGGACGCTTTTTGTCCTCACTCAATTGTATCGATTGAGATGCCGAGGACATCGACAGAGCAGGTCAATCATATCGAAATGTGAATCGATATAATCGACAGGGTAAGAAAACTTTAAGATTTTTCTGTTTGGTAAAACGTTTTCTTACACTAAAACCCTAAGGTGTTTTACTTAGTTTTAAGGGTTTTAATCACCTGGTGTTTTGGGACATGGGATGTGATGCTATGATTTACCTATGGCGAGCTTCCACACATCTAGTTGAGGCAGACACTTGACTTAATCTTCCTGTTAGGAGCGGTTGTCCGACTGACTCAACTTACACCGTAATTGACAAACCAGGGCACTAGTAGGTGCACTTTCAATCTCCCCCTTTGTCAATTACGTGACAAAACACCCAAAACACCCTAGGAAAATATCTAGACAGATACATCCTAAATTGTGTGTACATGTATTAACACAATTTTACAAATTCTAATCACCCATGTACACACCCAGTAATTTCTCCCCCTTACTTTAAAAACTTCCTCTTTCTTGTTGCGGCTACTCCCCCTAACACCTGTAACATAAGAGCACAAATATCCAATTTTCCACAAGAGTGTTTGTAATTTTTTTCTTCCTTTTTGTCAGTCATTGACAAGTATATAGCAAGTGATATTGACTGATGGCAAATGTCAGATGAGGGAACAACAGATATAGATGTATATAAATGAAAGCAGTGTAAAGCATACATCATGAGCAGAAAGTAAGGATTTAATAAAGCACTTTAAGGCATAAGATAAACAAGTAGTCCATAACCCTGAGACTTTATTAAACCAGGGAGGCATGAATTCAAATGGCAGGTAGATAAGAATTGGATTCAGCTATAAAATAAACTGCCCAAGATTGGCAGAAATATCCAATACTGCCCCCAGATAGCAGCAGTTTAAAAAAAAAAATAAAGCCCATTTGAGGGCACCCAAATATCATAACCTGTATTTTAGCCCAACTTGGGCATATTTAACCCAAAAAAAAAAAACTATGCATGGTGAAAAGGCTGTTACACACACCACTAAGAGCGTAAAACATCCAAAAAGATACTGATGTTCATCCGCACGATAAGAGTAAGGTGTGTATGATAGCATGCATGAACCTGGCCTTACAGAGCAGAATGAGATGACATCGTGTTGTCCCATCGGCACGTCAGCAGATCCACCAATTGTTGGACCGTGCTCTACACTCCTTGAACCATCCTTTCTAGGATAGTAAGTCATTCCTCAACTGAGTGCATGTCCTTCTGAATGGCCCCAATCCTGTCCAGTTTGAGCCTTTTGCCATACCCAGCGGTTGACGTAGACGGAGCGACATGAGGTGCATCATCAGTCATTACATCTCCTTCCATGGGATCACCACCTTCTCCTCCTTCCCCTTCTGTATGAATGTCTTCCTCAGTTTCCTCCTTGTACTTGTGGAATATCAGATCCATTTTTTGAATATTCTTTTTATTGAAAACTTTGAGCGAAAAAATAGGATCATTTGTAGAAGGAAAGCCAATGCTTTGACAAATTCTGCTAATAATCCAGGGATATGGCAAATGCAAATCTATGGAAGTATGTATGGCATTGACAAACTGATTGAAAATCAAAGTTGGAAGGTAGATATTTGTTCTGGTTGTAACGGAGTAGACTATCATGACCATGAGACTTGTGAGATTTGATCGGTTTGTACTTCTTGGGTATAAATTAGTGGTAAAGATCTCATGCATGACTCGAAACTGGGGCTCTATATACCTAGCTTTTAGGGCATTCCCTTGATGCCATGGAATATCTCTGTCATTACATAGGTATTTGGTTATCTTTGATCACACATCTGGAAGATCGAGATCCCAGTTTAAAAGGCCTTCTGGAGCCAACTGTAGATTGAGGATGTGAGTTACAGTGGCGGGGGTGATGAATGCATCATCACCATCCAAGGATACCATGAATGAAGGAGGTTCAGTCACCGGGGAATAACATACAACAAGAAAGTTGCGTGTCCTTTCTAGTTGGCATGTCCACCAAAATCCAAGATGGGTAGCCAACCGATTGCAGCAATAGGGGTTCTAATTTGTAGGGTTTTAAACACTCCCTGTTTACTTTTCTCTTAAAAATTAGATTTCTATTGGTGTATTTTGGTGGCCGTTGGACAACTGGAGAAGGAGGCGCTGGTTGAGACAGTGCAGGAACTTCGATTTGGGACCCACTGTGTCATGATCTTTGTCGTGTGGGTGTCTCACTGTCCAGGATCCTTGCTCTTTCCCTTGAGGCAAGGACCTTTTGTCAGTTACCTCTCGAAGACTCCCCCGGACCGGATGCTACATTTTTGTCTTTTCCCATGTGGAAAAAAAAGGTTGTTTGAAGTAATTGGGAAAAATGACAAAAATGCCCTACAAACCAAGAAAAGAAGGTTCTGACGATGTTGAAAGAATATTACCTGATTTGTGGAGGGATTTGGATAGTCCAACTTGGCTTCTGGTGATTGGTTGAGAGGATCAGAAAGGGAAGACGACTGAAAAGCCTTTTAAAGAAAACCCCCCTTTTTTTTCATCCTGCTGACTTTTATCAGGCACCATCTGTCGATCATATCGGCCAATGTATAGATGGTATCGAGGAGTTGCCAATCGATTCTATCGAGTCTACCCACGATGTCATCCATGGTCATACGGCTTTTCATATTCTGAAGAGCCGTCGATTGTATCGACCCTCGGTCGATGAAATCAAAAAAGGCCGACACTCGTATCGAATGTAGATACTATTCAGAATTTTCACAATTTCGACACACTATTGGGTATTTCTTGGCTTGATCAGTATATGTCACAAAAATTTGTACCAGTTCTGTACAATTATAAACATGATAATGTTTATATATAAAAATTCAAGGTCTCCAACCTTAGATGTAATATTGAAGGCTCTACAAAATTGCATCATTTCAGCAAATATCCAGATCTAAATGCATAATCTGGATTTGTTCCTTTTCCTGCTTGATATATCAGGGTATATGGGATTTAATCATCAGACAATTCAGTTTTTCTTTAACTACCCATTGTGAGACAGATTTCTTCATTCTACTCTTTTCTTTAGGTGGTAATGGATGAGTGCTTCTCCTAGATGGACTTTTAGCATTCTGAGTTTCTCTAATTGGTTTGAATTTTCCAATGTGATTTTAATCAAAGTTATATAGAGTCCATCTAGGTGTTAAACATTCAAATTTATAATGACTAACATCACCACATAAATGACAAACTGGAAAAATTCCCATATTGCTACTTAAAGCAGTAAGTTTTGTTTGAGCTTTATTTCTAATTTTCTTTTTTACTTTTCTCATATCCTAGTCCACTCTTGTCTCTTCCTAATCTTCCCATCCCTAACAATTTTTTTCAATTTCTCACCACTTTGAGAAAATTTGTAGTTCATGTCGGCAAATTTCCTGGATTTTTCTAAATTAATACAAAGTGAGTGGTTCTCATTTTTGAGTTGTGCATTATCATCTCTTAACAGTTCAGCCTGGTTCATAAGTTTTGATAATTCTGCTTTTAGGGATAAGTTTTCTCTTTCTAATTGATCATTGTCTGTGTGATATTGTTGTAAATCATTGGCTAAATGTATGTTTATTTCTAAGGTTCTTTCCAAGTCTTTCTGCAGTAATTTCTTCTTATTTTCAGACATGCCGAGTTTTTTAAGGATATGGAAGATTATAAGCATTTTTCAATTTATCCTTTTCAATTTCTTCCTCTTCTTTTTCAGACTCTAATTCCTCATAGTCAGATGAAAATGATTCAGTGGCTTGCTGTTCTTCATTTCTTTCAGATTCCATGGGAATGATTGGAGATGTGAAAGCCATAAGAATTTTTAAGGATTTTTGGCCACCATCACTCTCTGAGTCACAAGTTTCTGAGTTTGACTCTTCTGTATCATCCCATGTGGCGGCCATCGGCTTGCCCTTGGTTTTTCTGTTTGGGCATTCGGTAGATAGGTGTCCATACTCATGACAGGCATAACATTATGGTTCTTTGGTTCTTTTTCCAAATTTACCTGTAGGAGGTTTGTCATCCACCTTTCTACCTCTAGAGGGGCGGCCACGATTCCTTTGAAAGAATCTTCTGAATCTTTGTGCTAGCAGAGCCACTTCCTCATCTTCATCTTCTTTTTCACTCTCACTGTCCTCATGTTTTATTTTCTTAGAGGTTTTTAGGACAGTGTTTTTGGATTTTTGGGGTTGTGTGAAGTGTAGTTCAAAAGTTTATAGGGAACCTACTAGTTCTTCTACTTTCATCTCATCAATATTCCTACACTCCTCAATTGTCATTACCTTGGGATTGAACCGTTCCAATAGGGATCTTAAGATTTTCCTGCATATTTTAGATACCGGAACCTTCTCTCCCAATCCACCCATGGAGTTACAAATGATATTCAATTTGGTGAAAAACTCCATAAATGTCTCATGCTCTTCCATCCTGAGATTTTCAAACTGTGAAGTTAAAAGTTGTAGTTTAGATCTCTTCACAATGCTTGTGCCTTCATGGGTTATTTTCAATAAGTCTCATGCTTATTTAGAGGTCTCACACATACTTATCTGATTGAAAATATCTTAGGACACGGCACAGTAGATGGCGTTCATTGCTTTTGCTTTAGCATTTCACTGTTCTTTGTCAAACGCCATCCACTTTTCATTAGGTTTTGGGTTTAGTGATTGTGGTTTCATTTTCAAGTACAATTTGTTCAGATGGTACCACATATCCTTTTTCAACTGCATAACTTCATGATCCAAAGATCTCATGAAGTAATACATTTTAGCCTTCCAGTAAGGATAATTTGAACCATCAAATACTGGAGGTCTAGTGACAGATGAGCTCTCTCCTTTGGCCATATTTCAACTTCAGTCAAGATCACTCTCTAGGCGGTGAAGCCCTTAAAGAGAGACCCGCTTTGCTAACAATTGAAATAGCAGTGAAGACCACTTGAGTTGAAGTAGGAATATGTCAATATGTCCTGGAGGGGGGTGAATAGGACTTTTTAAAGTTTTTATTAATTATTAAAAATCTTTATCACACTAATCCTATCACAGAGTACAGACTAGGATTACTCAAATTAACTCTACTGGCTTCCAAGCCTAGTAGAGGATCCAATCACAAACTATTTAAAAGATAAATAATTTATAGATTAGATTGTGATGGATATGACTGTTTGTGTGTATAAGATGTGATTTCAGATGATCAGATATAATGACATATAAGAAAATCACATAAATGAAAGACAATTCCAATCTCAAACACAGTCATTTTATAGTGGTTCGACTACTTGTCTATTCCACTCCCGGCTTCCACACTCAACCCTTGAGTGATCGAATTTCACTAAGGAGGTTTCCCATGGTTCACCTCAAACCTAAGGTTTTAAATCAGGTTCACCTTCAACCTTTACACGAAGGTTTCTACTCGGTTCACCTCTAACCCTGGAGTTTTACTGGCGCACTCCTAACCAGATGTTTATGCCCACACAGAGCAAGGGTCCACACAATGCACCCGGATGTTTATGGTCTCCACAGAACAAGGGTCCACACAACGCACCCTGCATGTACACTCCCATCGAAGGCCTCCTTTGAGGACTTCAAAGGGTGAGCAACACTTAAGACCCAATCCTAGAAAGGAATGATTATAAGTGTCCTCTGGACTCTTGATACTTATAAATAAGTTGATGAGTCCCATTTAGCGCAGTGATGAAGATCTCCTTCTTGTTGATGAAGAGTCTTCAGCTCCCTTGATCCGCAATACAAAAGATGTACCTATACTAGGCTTTAGGTTGGGTCAAGGTTATGATAGAATTCCACTCTCTAAAGATTTTCCTATTAGGAAGATAAAGTGGTTCCAATCATCTATGCATTCAAGGCATCCCAACTTAATGATTTTTCATTCAGGTAGTAGCTGGAGGATCCTTGAATGCGGAAGTTTATTCTTCAATCCACTCTATTGAATATCAATGATGAGGGTGGATTGGAGGATGAACTCCCTGAGAGAAAAGGCTTAAGGTAAATGATATGGAGTTTAAAATACTCAGAAGCACTCTCTTCTTTCTCTATCAGCAATAAAGACTAACCTCTCTATATATGGGCAAAAGGTTCCAACGGATATAAAACGGTCACATTTATGACAGAGTTCGATATCATCGAGCAAGAGTCGATATGATCGAGCGTATACTCTTGATTGTATCGATGATCCGCTCGATGGTACAAACTACATGTTATTCACTTTTGGAAACCTTTTGTCGGCTAGTCGGTGGGATAGAGACCCGCATTGATGTTATCAGATTTTGAACTCCGATTCCATCGATATATGGATCGATCTATCAACAGGTGAAAACAGGAGAGACAAGTCTTGAAGAATTTCAGGTTTTAAAGATATGATCGGGGAACAGCCGATGTCATCGAAATTTGATTGTTGATGATATCGAGGACTTATCGATTGGATCGATAAATCGTATAGATTTACCTATAAGCTTGCTAGACGATTTGTGTCCGGTCTCGATCTAATCGACTAGGTCTCGATATGATGGATATATGAATATCAATTTCTCGACTGGCACCCCGATCAACGATTAAAACATCCTATGTTGGAATATGATCGAATGACTTCCGATATGATCGGTATTTGAGTTCAGATTGAATCGGACAGTCATCGATATATCGAAGCTCATAGTAGTTTTTATTAGAAAAACAGGGGCGCCGAAAAACTGCCTGTCGATATTATCGATCCACTTTCGATAGGATTGATATTCAAATATCGATGATATCGACTAAACAGTCAATATATCGATAAATCGTCTATATAAATGTTTGATTGCTAGACGCTTTTTGTCCTCACTCGATTGTATCGATTGAGATGCCGAGGACATCGACAGAGCAAATCGATCATATCGAAATGTGAATTGATATAATCGACAGGGTAAGAAAACTTTCAGATTTTCCTTTTTGGTAAAACGTTTTCTTACACTAAAACCCTAAGATATTTTACTTAGTTTTAAGGGTTTTAATCACCTGGTGTTTTGGGACATGAGATGTGAGGCTATGATTTACCTATGGGGAGCTTCCACACTTCCAGTTGAGGTAGACACTTGACTTGATCTTCCTGTTAGGCGCGGTTGTCCGACTGACTCAACTTACACCATAATTGACAAACTAGGGCACTAGTAGGTGCACTTTCAATACTGGCTGTGTTCATGGAGCTGTCGTTAGGCTAGGACAAGCCCAGACCAGTCCTATTATAGCATTTGGTCAGCTGGGCTAGAATGAGCCCAACACAGCCAGCCTCTGGGCAGTAAACCGTTGGGCTAGAAATGGCCCAGTCCAGGCCACGTTGGGCGGGCCATGGCTAGTGGGCCTATTCGCCCTAATTCAGGCCCAAACTCTCTAGGTATTTTTGTTCTAATGTATATCGGTTCTCTAGGTAGCTGCCTAAGTAACTTAGAGTCACCCGCTACACACAAGGACTCGAATCAAAGGATGCACTGTTATCTGTCTGGTGATGATTTTCTTCCCCTTGGGCTTTCCATCCCCAACTAAACTAAGAATAGTTGTTATAATGATCTAGAAATGTAAAGACATTTAATGGCTAGTTAGACTTATGGTGGATTGTTTTTAAATTGGTTACCTAGACACTGCTTCAAGGAATGATTTAATAGTTTGGAAATAGATTGCCTTTATTTGGTGTAATTATTTAGATTAATGATTCCCATGATGTAAAAATAATTGACTTACCTGATGAGACTATTTAGTACATTTGATTGTTGGGATTGAAAGAATGCTCTAGGGTCACAATTATACTTGGTTAGCTTGCTTGAATATGCTTATTAAATTTATCCAAATAGTTCAACTAGCTATTCATTACATGTGCAATGTGTTAGTTCACTTAGTACGTATTTTGGATTTGAAACTCATGATCATGTGACTTGTAGGAATACATGCAATGCTCTCTACTTCTTATTCATAAATAGGTTTCATGCTATTGTTTATAATATCCACACTGTTGAAATCTCTCCGTGGGAAACTCAAACTAACAAGAGTTCGTGCTTAGGGTGTAATTAGATTAGTGAGACATAAGTAGACCCCTAACATGGAGGTTGTGGTAAGTGGCGTTTGATTATGGGGTTTACTATCCATGTGTGATTTCACCTATCTGACTATGGAATGAACCTTCCAATATTTACAATTATCACTATTTACTCATCTTTAAATTGTACATGCCATCATGTTTTAATCGTCATGCTCAAAAATTTTGATATTTCATTCCAAATCAGCATATGGTGGTGGACCCCTTCCCATTAGAATTGATTGACCAAGTGTTGGTGGGTTCTACACATACCCCAAGGTAGTAGTCTCATGGGCTGGGGATGATGGTCATCGGACACTATGCTCAAGCCATTGGCCTACGCTGGGCCATGAGCTCCCCGTAGTAATCGTGAGCTTATTTAAATTAAACTAATAACAGGTTGGCTAATCATGCATACATCGCATTCAGGCGATGACAGGTGGCTAATTCTGGATGTTGTAGCACGTGCATAATAGGATTTAGTTGGGGTATCATTTCGCTAGCTCCCAAATCATAGACTATCGACCCACCTTCAGTGAGTTTGGTACTACACATGTACTATATACTTTCACTGGTGACTGGCCACATTGCATTGGTTTTGCCCAAAAGCCAACTGGATGAGCATCCTCAGTTAATGTGCACTCATTCATCCATGTGATAATCAAGATTTACATATTGCCCTATTTTGTATACTGCTTTGTTTTATGCTACATCTTTTCTAGGGCGACGACATGTAATCCTGAGGGGAAATCACACTGAGTTGGTCACTCATTCATCAATATTCAACCGTACAAAGGATGTAGGGGCAAATGGACTCACAGAGGATCCAGAGGTGGCTACAGTCGAGGAGCCTTACGATGAGGAACCGTATCTGGAGTCGGCTGCATATTATGGCATCAATCAATAGATTGCATTTATGATAGTCTGTTTGTACTATTACATTTGAGGATTTTGTATTTGGCCCCCCCTGAGTGGGCCAAGATATTGTTCACATTTTAGGTCATATCTATACTATGCTTCATTTCGCTATTTTCACTTTGATTTACATATTGATTACCATTATTATTTAGTTAACTCCTAGGCTTTTGGGATACGAGTCGTGTACTCAGGTCCTGATAACCGAGGCGTTACACGAATTTGCAAATGAGCATTGGCTCTATCTGAATTTGATCATTGTTTTATTCCCTAAAAGGCAGTAAAAGGTCAGGCCATAGATAATTTCTTAGCTGACCATCCATCTGACTTGGAATATTAAATATCTGTAGGTGATTTAGATCTATATTGCATACATTTAACCCCATGAAAGTTGATCTATAATGGATCAAAGATTTACAAAGCATCACGAATCGGAATCATCTTAATTGCACCAAATGGAAATAGGCAAGGAATTTGCATTTTAATTCGAGTTAGAATGCACTAATAACCATGTCGAGTACAAAGCTATGATAATCGGCTCGAATAATTGATGGATTTGGGTGCAAGAAGTGTGATAATTATAGGCGATTCATAGTTAGTCATTAACGAAATGACCTGGCCTTTTCAGTGTACTAGTATAACCTTTTTACCATACTATGCCTTGGCATCTTAGATGATGAATAGTATTGAGGAAGTAGAAATAATGCATGTTACTAGAGATCGTAACATGGATGTTAATAAAATGGCACAGTTAGTGGTAGGGCTTAATGTCTTGAAGGGATCGGCCGAAAGGATGATTACCATCTAGAGGAGGTCTCTACCATAAGCTTTAAAAGAGAAATTGTTATGGAGATATGTTGGGTCGAGATAGAACAAGAGTAAAGACTCCTCTCATGGGTTATCTTCAAAGCCCAAGTACTAAGGTGGGCAGGGATATGAGGAGATTGACCATTGATTATGGCATGATTGATAGCAAATTATACCAATAAAGCCTTATTGGCAATGGGTGAGGTTCATGAAGGGATACTGGGACCCATCAGGCCAAAAGAAAAATGAATCTTTCACTTAGGTGTTATGAGTCTTTTTTGCCAATAATGATGAACGATTGCATTCGATATGCCAAAGGTTATGAAGCTTGCCAAAAGAACGGGCTGATTCAACAAGTGCCAGCAACCGAAATCCATTTAATTGTCAAGCCTTGGCCTTTCTAAGGATAGGCGATTGATTTGATATGTCAGATCCACCCACCTTCACTAAACATGGATTCATTTATCATCGTAGCTACCGATTATTTCACCAAATGGGTAGAGGCAAAACCCATGAAAGGGGTCAACCACAGAGAAATCATAGAGTTCATCGAAAGTAACATCATCCATTGGTTCGAGATTTCAGAATCAATCACCATGGACCAAGGTGCAGCATTTTTTAGCAAAGGAGGTGAGGGCCATGGTGGATAAGTATTGGATTCAAATTTTACATTCAATGTTATATTATGCACAGGCTAATGGTCAGGCCGAGGCTAGCAATAAAGCAATCAAGAATATCCTGAGAAAAATGATTGAGGAAAATTCTCATGAATGGCATATGAAACTATCCAAAGCACTCTGGATATACAGAAACTCACCTCGCACCAATTCTGGGATGAGTCCATTTGCATTGACCTATGGACACGATGCACTGTTACCACTGGAAATCAATGTGTCATCTTTGAGTCTTTGAGAATTGCACATTAGGCTAAATTAACCCTTCTCAAGTTTATAAAGACAATGTTAGTCAGATTTGAAAGGCTAGACAAAACTCGAATGAAAGCCTTTAATTCCATCCTTGTAACCAAATTGACCATTGTTGGAGCATACAATAAGAGAGTAAAAGCGAAGTCCTTCAGAGAGAGAGATAAGGTTTGGAAAGTTATGTTGCCAAACAGGCACACAAATCATACCTTGGGTAAGAAATGGTCTCCCACATGGGATGGACCATATAGTGTCATTCGAGTCCTTAAGTGTGGAGCATATATATAACGTCCTGGAAAAAAAAAATTCGTACGAAGACCCGAGTACTACCCCAAGCAGAAATCACTTAGGACCAAATCCTTTAGAAATTAATGAGAATTAACTAGCGTTAAACTAGATTACCTGTGAAATTAGCACCAATCACTTAAAATACGATCTGCAAGACCTAAAACCTATAGAATTAGTAATGCTACATTACCCTGAAATCTAGAAGCAAACTCTAAACCCAGTTGCTCTCAGGAGCATTCAAAAATTCTGTATCGGAGCTGGACCGTACATCAAAAGTCCGATAGCGACAAACTTAGGCAATTATGATCGCCTAGTTGGACTTGACTATCACCTCAAAATTTAAGTCTAGATGATGTCTTGAGATTATTTTCTTGAGTCCGGAGCGAAGTGTGTGAGAAAAGTGAATATATTTAGAAATTAAATATAAATTTAAGTAATCTAAGTCATGCACTTGCGGACAGATTATAAGCATTCTAACCATCAGAATGTGACCCAAATATACCCTCGAATCAGGGAAGATGTCTCACACATGTCAATATACTTATGGCCCTAATCGAGTGTCGGTGACCGTTAAACTGAAACTGGTCCGTCGCGGTCGATCTGTAAATTCGATCAGACTGAAAATTTAGCTGGATCAAGATCTAATATCAGGGAGCTTAAGTCTGACCACATTCAGTAAAGGGACCTCCAGAAATGCTCAGTTGGATCTGAACAGGCCCGATTTGGTTATAATCTAAGTATACCATGGCCCTGGGACTATTTTCATCAGTTTTAGGCCTATATAAGGGCCTTAAACCCTCTCTCACATATTCTATATGAATTCTAAATCCTAGCTAAGAAAGGAGAGAGTAAAGAGAGAGAAAGTGAGAGAGAAGTTGGTAATTCATCTTGGGATTCTTCCAAGCTACTCTGCGTGCCTATTCCACCTAATCGTATCGCTATACGGGAGATTTTAATTCCATATTTGGGTAAGAAAATCAAAACCTAACCTATTTTAGAACTGAGATAAGTCGTTGACGAAGACTTATCATCTAAATCAAATTCGTTACGTGTTTATCAATTTAAGGTGCGGACTATATACATATAGGTTATGGTTTTCAAGACTTTCAATGTCAGATAATGATTATTACTGACGTGGGTGCCATTACACATGCTAAATGCGCTATCTATTTTTCTTTACATATATGTATAACCTATGTTGTAAATAGAGTATTTCATGTGTTTGTTGAAATGTTTATATGCACTTGGAATCTGATGTTGTGATTGCCATGATTAATTGTCGTAGGAACATGGTTGTTAAGTATGTGACAACTCCTTGGCAAAAGGATTTTCCCTAATACGCAATATGGCCGACATACGTGATGTATGTTGAAAAGTATAGTCTAAGTGTTTGTAAAAATGCCTAAAGGAGTTAGGAATTAGTAAAGTGTGATTTCTAAGGGAATTGGTATATGAATCCCAACTACCTTAACTATGTGTATGATTTCCTCTACGTATGTATTCCATAATATGCTCAGATGATTGTAGGGATTGACTTAAGTATTTATTACTACTTTAAATATCTCATATGCTTACTCGTGATGAATGCATGTTGTTGGGGCTATGCCATAGTCCAGGTAATCGATAACGGTCCTCAAACTGGTGGCTGAGGTTGTTTATGCCACGCAGGATGTGTTCGATCAATCCGAGTCGTACTTGGGATGTTTGACAGTGGTTAGGCCACACGGAGTGTTTATGCATTTCATGTCGATCAACTCAACGTGCGATCATCCTAGTCGAGCTTATCAATTAACCCGATTGACCGATATATGTTCACCATGTTTGGACGCCACTGCTTGACTCTAAGGTACCAAACTCACCAGTAAAACCCTGATAACCTTAGTACCTCAATCCGCTAAGACTCATGTGCCGGACATGGTGGTATGGGACACCGTGGTCGAGCTGTCAGCCTATGCTGGGGTGATGAGCCTCCCAGTAGTGACCCGTGAGCAACTCAGACTTGTGAACAGAATATGGTGGTATGGGAGACTGTATTCATGCTGTCGGCCTACATTGATTGGTGACGAGCCCTTTGTAGTGACCTCAAGCATACCTTAACACTGCATGGAGGCGACGAGCCTTTTGTAGTAACTAAGGTATAACTAGGCCTATATGGATTGGGGATGAGCCCTTTGCAGCGACCTAGAACTGTAACATCATATGAGATTTACTAGGACTGAAGACCCTAGAATGGATCATTGTTTGGGTATTGATATAAAGGAGGTACCTTAGCTTTCCAATCCTGCTGTATGAAAAGGACTAATAAGAACTTGGTAATCATGTACATACACCGCACTGCATGTGTCATTTGGCATTGGGCAGAGCATTGAGGAAGTGATTGACATGCGCGACCATAAGATGAAGATCACAGAGGGAGTATAGGCGAGGGCATGCATCATTCCTTCATACATTCCTGCATCAATCAGAGTCCTTTTAATACATTCCTGCTATATGAAAAGGACTAATAAGAACTTGGTAATCATATACATACACCGCACTGCATGTGTCATTTGGCATTGGGCGGAGCATTGAGGAAGTGATTGACATGCGCGACCGTAAGATGAAGATCACAGAGGGAGTGTAGGCGAGGGCATGCATCATTCCTTCATACATTCCTGCATTAATCAGAGTACTTAGGGATGTTTAATTCTATTACCTTATCATTACTGCTTGATTGAATTGATAATATGTTATCCTTTGCTATATAGTTCCACTGAGTTGATCACTCACTCCCACATTCTGGGACTGTGCTTAAACACCAACCAGACTCTGTCGTAGTTGTAGATGAGGATGTGACGCATGAGGTAGAGCCGGAGTTCGAGGATGACAAGGAGGCATTCTCGTATATGTAGTATTCAGACAGGTTCTCTTAGACCGTTCTGAATCATCGGGGCTTCAGGGTGTATGCTTATTAGAGGACTTTCACATTTTTTTATTTATATTTTGAAACAACACTTGTAACTTATGACCTGGCAGAGCATACATACTTTGGGGACTTGTATTGGCCTATACACTCATTTCAGGCTTCTGCTTGCATATTCTCACTGTCCCTGGATTATGTTTTGTTGTTTTAGCCTAATCTACTTCATGTTTTATGCACTAACACAGACAACATACATCTATCATTGAAAATGTTGCATAAGTGATGTTATAGAACTCGGGAGCTGAGTTATGCTCGACCCCCAAATTTCAGGGCATTACAAGTTGGTATCAAAGCATGATTTGGATTAAACCGGACCTGAGTTATGGTTACATGATGTATGTTAACACCAATTTTATATAGGAGGGTGCAAGAAAATCTAGAAGCAAGTCGAGGTTTCCCATTTTCACCAATTGGTGAAGGATTGTTGTAAACGATCGCTGAGATCGGGTCAATTCACACCTGTGATCATGTAAAATAACCCTAACCCATTTCTAAACCATTGATTGATGGGTTTATATTGTGTTTCATCCCATCCCAGCTATTAAAAATTGGTAAGTGTGAATATACAGCAAATTCTATTTGAAATGACCCGAAACGAGTTGAAACAGAGTAGGGGGCCTAATGAGACATCTTTGGGGAGACCCAGGGTGGGACCCATACATTTTTTTGACCTGGGGGGGAGGACCTCATCCCACCGACGAGCCATCCTCGGATTGTCTAGAGACCGACTAGGGCCTCATCGGTTCGGCAAGGCCTCGCCGCCCAGTGGGCCTAAACGGGCTGGGCCGATCAGGTCGATGCCTCTAGGGCGTTATATGGCCCATTGATCCATGGTTGGTCGAATAAAACCCCTTCTATAGTGTGTTCCCTTAACAAACCACCGCTTTAAGCTCTCCTTTCTTCAAAAATCTCTCAAATCTTCCCAAAAATCACCCCCTAAGCACTTCCTTCTTCCATTTTCCTGCACCCTCACTCTACCCATCTCAAAACCCACCTCTGTTACTAATTTCCTTTTCTTTTCCTTCCATTTGGCCACTCAAATCTGTGGAAACCCCATCACTCTTTTCATTTTCCTATTTTTCTTCCTTTCTCATGGCCTTGTTTGAGCTAGCGACTGCCATATTTTTTATTTCTACCATTCTCTCTTTCATGGTAAAGAATAGACCTCCCGTAGATAAAGCCGGGCCTAGTCGCCCAACCCATTCGAGGAGGTTGAGAGGTGCCGCTGCAAGTTTAAGTGCCAGTCGAGAGTTGTAGATGAAGTGGGATCTAGATCCCCATGCTCCCATAGGAAGGGCTTTGTTGGTGGAGTTATCTTATGGAGTTTATGAGGGTCATAGGGTCCTTTTTGAAGCTCATCTAGATGCGCGACTATTTAGAGAATATTTATTGTTCGAGCACCTACTAGAATCTAAGTGGGGTCCGCTATTTAAGGGTGAGCACCGTGCAAATGTGGACACTGTCCAAGCTTTCTATGCCCACATTTGAAAGCCAACATGGAGCCCTTGCAGTTTAAAATTCCATTTGGAAGAGATTGGAAGGCCATCATCGACGTTGCTTTCATAACTCGGCTTATGAATGTGCCACTTGGCGAGGTCCATGCAAGTGAGAAGAATCTGAGTAATGCATATGAAAGGGATCACCGCACACGGTTCCTTTATGGTCGTCTGGTTGAATGGCAGCCTAACAAAAGCCTTTTAGTGACCAATATGACGGACGACTTCTGCCTGCTTCACCACATCTACACGTTCAACATCTACCCCAGGTGGAGC
The DNA here is from genome assembly GCA_037074715.1 of Magnolia kwangsiensis. Taxonomy (NCBI): domain Eukaryota; kingdom Viridiplantae; phylum Streptophyta; class Magnoliopsida; order Magnoliales; family Magnoliaceae; genus Magnolia; species Magnolia kwangsiensis. The sequence continues at coordinate 46,364,760 of CM073583.1, forward strand.
AACCGTAGTGAGTGCACGCGCTTGAGGGTGGACTTCTTGTACCAGGTGGGGCAAGGAGAGAAGTTGTGTGTGCCTACGCATGTCCTGCGACAAATAGTCCTTATCGCATGTTCTAATAGAAGGACTGAATCCCTCCCGTTCGGCCGACTCATATGCAGGATTGCACTTGAGTTTGGCTACAGACTTGGGGTGAAATTGTCAGCGCCGATCCATTACATCATCGAGACTACTCTCAATCAGATGAATATCGGGCCACGACAACAACAAGCCCTACTCGAGAAGAGTGAGGATGAGACTGAGAGCGAAGAGGAAGAGAGCGATGAAGAAGGTGGAGCTGAAATAGAAGAAGAAGAAGAGCAGGACGAGGAAGAAGAGGAGGCCTAGGATACGGATGAGAGCCCTCCACCTACGGCTCGAGAGCATGATCCTGATCAGGCTTATAGGGAAGCCCATTTAGAAAGACTTGAGGAGGGTCAGGCCACCCTACGATAGGATATTATCAATCTACGGGGCCTCGTGAAACACAAGTGTAAGAAAGTAACTCGCACTTTGAAGTTTATCCTGTGCTGCCTACAGGATAAGGGTGCCCCTCCTCCATCACCAGATTTTGATGAATAGTCAAATATGTAGTTATCATTTATTTACTTTGTTGTTGTCTTGTGTGTAGCCTTTATAGGCGTAGTAGTTTGGTAGTTGTTTTAGTGTTTAAAGCTTAGTTGATTAGCTCACATGCATTCTTTATCGCGATCCATGTAATGCTGCACCTCGTGTATTATGAAAATTTTATTAAATGAAATGTATGTTGTTTCTTTGAGTTGAGATGTAAATGTTGTGTGGATGGATTGTGTGTATGCTTAATCTCATGGGTTGCATCCTTTGTCGTGTGTAGGTCATGCCACCTAAGGGCATGAGGACTTCGGCCCATCTCTCTTTGGGCGAATCGCTTGACGAGGTCTCTCACGTGGCGATAGCCATATGGATCCCCCTATGGGCTCGTCTCATTTTGATGTTATACCGAATTCTCAGCCGACTACTGGCCCCGCTACTGGGCCGACGCCTGTGACACCACCTCTGGTACTACCTATCACACCATTGGTTCCTGAGTAGAACCGTGTATCTACGTCGACGCCACATGCATCTCAGTCCACTCTGCCTCCTGATAGGCCAGAGTAGATGATGCTATTGATGCAGCAGCAGTTTTTGACCACCATGGCTGGTATATTTGCTCAGACGATAGGGGTGACTCCACCTACCTCACCTATGCACCCATATGGGAACGCTAGTGCCAGCACATTTGAGCGATTTCAGCTCTTACGGCCTCCCACATTCGCGGGTACTCACAGACCCGAGGAGGCCTAGTGCTGGATAGACCGCAGCTCTAAGATGCTGAGGCTGCTACACTGTTCTGAGGAGGAGCAGGTCGAGCTTTTCACCTTCATGTTTGAGAAGGAGGCTAGTCTGTGGTGGGATAGTATTCTCCACACTATTGTGGAGGGATTTGTGTGGACGTGGGAAGCATTAGAGACCCGCTTCCATGAGAAGTATTTTTTGGTCACCTACTGACACGAGAAGGAGATTGACTTCCTTGGCCTCCGTTAGGGAGGGATGTCGGTGGTGGAATATGAGAACCGGTTCACGGAGCTGGGCAGGTATACTCCTTTGCTTCTGGGTGACCAGCCAATGTGGATGCGGTGTTTTTCTGAGGATTTACGACCCGAGATCCGGTCAAAGATGTGTTGTGTGAGCATCTCTTCTTATGCCAAGTTAGTAAGCATGTCCCTGCGAGCTGAGCAGGATGGGGACAGGTTGTCCGGTATGCGAACACCTATGGCTCCCAGACCGCAACCTGACTTTCTGAGCAGGCCATTCCTTAATAAGAGGCCTCGTGTAGACTCACCGCTAAGGTTCATGGCATCTACTGCCCCTGTGAGGCGACCAGACGTGTGGTGTGCTTACTACAAGAAGTCAGGCCACACTGTGATAAATTATTTCATCAGGATGCGAGAAAATGGTTTTTCACCACCTCAGAGGATCAACCGTCTAATGCCTTAGGACATTTCCGCTCCACCCGTTCGATTAGCACCAACTCACCCATCTTTCAGGCCACCCGCACCTTACTTCAGGCTACCACAACAGCCCATGGTACCTCAACCGAATCGTCCACAGCAGGCTCAGGTTCATGTGCTTACAGATGAGGCACCCGAGGCAGATTTAGCACTGAGATCTTTTAAGGTTCAGTCTCATATGCAAGGTATGCCTGTCTTCTTATTAGCGGACATCAGGTCCACTATTTTGATCATCTCTTGTGCTACGGTCAAGCGACCAGGGTTGGTTACTGTTCCTATGAAGGGAGTGAGACTCACTACCGCTATAGGGACCTTTTCAGACATTACACGAACCTGTGAGTCTTGCTTAGTAGATTTGGGTAGCAGGACAGTGGTTGTTGACTTGATTGTCACTTCACTGTGTCACTACGACATTATTCTCGGGATGGATTGGCTCACCAAGATGAGAGCAAAAATTGATTGTGAGGCCAAAGTCGTGATATCTTACGGACCTGAGGGCACGGTCTTTACATTTTCAGTTCAGGTTAGTTGGTCCTGTTGAGTTAGTAGCTACGCTTCCTTGTTAGAGAGTATTGATGATTCCACGTTGGGGGATACACCTGTGGTTCAAGACTTCCCTGATGTATTTGAGAAGATCCCGGGACTACCTCCTTGCCGTGAGATCAACTTTATTATCGACCTTGTGCCCTGTGCGACACTTAGTTCCTTGCTGACGTATCGTATGCCTCCATGTGAGATGGAGAAACTAAGGAGACAGATTGATGTATTGTTAGAGGCAGGCTTCATTCGACCAAGTGTGTCACCTTAGGAAGCGCCTGTATTATTTGTAAAGAAGAAGAATGGTTCCTTGCAATTATGTATTGATTATTGCAGGTTGAACCAGGTGACAGTGAAGAACAAGTATCCCTTACCTAGGATTGATGATCTGTTTGATCAATTGAAGAGGGCACGGTATTTTTCAAAGATAGATTTGCAGTTAGGGTATCATCAGTTGCACGTCAGGGATGAGGACATGCAGAAGACAGCCTTCAGGACTAGTTTTAGTCATTACGAGTTCCTTGTGATGTCGTTTGGACTCACAAATGCTCCGACCGTGTTCATGGATCTGATGAATAGTGTTTCTGCCGTTTCTGTTCCGATTCGTCATCGTGTTTATTGATGACATCCTGATATATTCTAAGAGTCGGGAAGAGCATGAAGAGCATCTATGAGCAGTCTTTGACACTCTCAGGAAGAACCAGTTGTTCTTACAATACAAGAAATATAACTTCTGGAGGGAGGAAGTCAAGTTCCTGAGGCATGTGGTGTCCAAGAAAGGTATAGCAGTTGACCTCACTAAGGTAGCCGCGATTCAGGATTGGAAGCAGCCCATTTCAGTTACCGAGGTGAGGAGTTTTCTTAGTCTGGCAGGGTACTATCGACGATTCATTCGAGACTTTTCCAAGATTGTCAGACCATTGTCTCAGTTGATGTGGAAGGACTTGAAGTTTTCCTGTAATGAGAAGGCCGAAGCATCTTTTTAGGAGCTAAAGGACAAGTTGACGTCCGCCCCTGTGCTAGTATTGCCAGAGCAAGGGGTTAAGTATAAGATATATACTGATACCTCTCGCGTTGGTCTGGGTTGTGTCCTTATGCAGAAGGACAGGGTGATTGCTTACGCCTCGAGACAGGTAAGGAAACACGAGGAGAATTACCCTACACATGACCTGGAGTTGGCAGCCAATATTTTCGCACTGAAGCTCTAGAGACATTACCTCTACGGAGAGGAGTTCGAGCTCTTTTGCGACCACAAGAGCCTTATATACATATTCTCTCAGCGGGACTTGAATATGAGGCAACACCGATGGATGGACACCTTGAAGGACTTTAAGTTCGAGGTCTCCTACCATTCGGGCAAGGTAAACCTTATGGCAGACGCATTGAGCTGCAAGAAGACCATAGAGTTTGCAGCTCCGCTAATGATAGTAGAATGGGACATGGTAGAGTTTGTGCGAGATTTTGAGCAGAAACTCATGGTGGAGGAGCCGTATGAGGTTATCGCACATATTCGAGTATAGCCCCTCATTGATGGCAGGATTATCGAGGCTCAGGCAGACGATGAGCTATTAGCGAAGATGAGAGAGCAGGTTGGTATAGATGAGGAATCTGAGTGGAGTGTTGGTATGGATGGGGGCTTACGTTATCGTGGCCGCCTATGCGTCCCAGACATTCCTAACCTGAGACAGGAGGTTCTCGAGACAGCCCACAGTTCGAGGCTTGCGATACATCCTGGTAGCATGAAGATGCATCAAAACATGAAAAGATCGTACTGGTGGGACAATATGAAGGTTCACATTGCAGAGTTTGTGTCTCATTGCCTCACGTGCCAGTAGGGCAAGGCAGAGCATCGTCGACGTCCTGGACTGCTTCAGCCCATGCCCATAGCGGAATGGAAGTGAAATTTTATCTCTATGGATTTTATTTCAGGGCTACCGAAGATGAGGAAGGGATATGAATCCATTTGGCTGATCGTCGACCGATTGACAAAATCGGCTCATTTTCTACCGATCAAAGTTACGAACTCTATAGACAAGTTGGCCAGGTTGTACATCAAGGAGATTGTACGTCTATATGGAGTTTCCTTGGAGATCATGTCGGACTGAGACATGCGATTCACATCTATCTTCTGGACTCGTATCTAGGAAGCGATGGGTGTGAAGTTGAAGTTCAGCACCACGTTCCATCCACAGACAGAAGGGGCAGACAGAACGTGTTAATCAGGTGCAAGAAGATATGTTGTGAGCTTATGTGTTGGATTTTAAAGAAAGTTGGGATGACTGCCTTCCTTATGCAGAATTTGTGTATAACAACATCTTTCAGGCAAGTATCGACATGGTTCCCTATGAGGCACTGTATGGCCGCCCGTGTAGAGCACCGCATTGCTGGGCAGAAGTGGGCGAGAAGACTCTGATTGGCCCAGAGTTGGTTCAGGCGACCTCAGAGAAGATCGACATTAATAGGCGTCGACTTCTATCAGCACAAGCAGGCAAAAGAGTTACGCTGATACGAGATGGCGACCGTTTGAGTTTAAAGTTGGGGACCATGTATTCCTTAAGGTTTTCCCCATGAAGGGAGTCTTTCGGTTTGATAAGAAAGGAAAGATCATGTCGAGATTCATTAGCCCATTTCAGATACTTAATCGAGTGGGGACAATAGCATATCGCCTTGCTTTACCCACACCACTCGTAGGCATGCATAACGTATTCCATGTGTCCATGTTGAAGAAGTACGTTCCTGATCCTTCGCACATGATCAGTTGGTAACAGGTGCAGTTGAGCGAGGATGCCACCTATGTATTGCGACCGATACGTATCCTGGATAGGAAGGAGCAGGTACTGTATAGCAAGGTCATCCCACTTGTGAAGGTACTGTGAATGCATCACAGTGAAGAAGAGGCTACTTGAGAGACTGAAGTTGAGGTCAGTAAGAACTACCCTCAGATCCTCGAGGAGTACAAGAAGGTATAAATTTTGATGATGAAATTTTTCTTTAAGGGGGGTAAATTGTAACGTCCTGAAAAAAAAATCCCTACAAAGACTCGAGTACCACCCCAAGCAGAAATCACTTAGAACCAAATCCTATAGAAATTAACGAGAATTAACTAGCACTAAACTAGATTACCTGTGAAATTAGCACCAATCACTTAAAATATGATCTGCAAGACCCAAAACCTATAGAATTAGTATTGCTACATTACCCTGAAATCTATAAGCAAACTCTAAACTTAGCTGCTCTTGGGAGCATTCAAAAATTCCGTATCGGACCTGGACTGCACATCGAAAGTCCGATAGCGACAAACTTAGATAATTATAATCGCCTAGTTGGACTTGACTATCACCTCAAAATTCAAGTCCAGATGATGTCCTGAGACTATTTTCTTTAGTTCGGAGCGAACTGTGTGAGAAAAGTGAATATATTTAGAAATTAAATATGAATTTGAGTAATCTGAGTCGTGTCGCTTGCGGACCGATTATAAGCATTCTGACCGTCAGAATGTAACCCAAATACACCCTCGGATCAGGGAAGTGTCCCACACATGTCAATATACTTATGGCCCTGATCGAGTGTCGGTGACCGTTAAACTGAAACTGGTCCACCGCGGTCGATCTGTAAACCTGATCAGACTAAAAATTTATCTTGATCAAGATCCAATATCAAGGAGCTTAAGTCCAACCGCATTCAGTAAAGGGACCTTCAGAAATGCTCTGTTAGATCGGAACAAGCCCGATTTGGTTATAATCTAAGTATAACATGGCCCTGGGACTATTTTCGTCAGTTCTGGGCCTATATAAGGGCCTTAAACCCTCCCTCACATATTCCATACGAATTTCAAATCCTAATTAAGAAAGGAGAGAGTAAAGAGAGAGAAAGTGAGAGAGAAGTTGGTGATTCATCCTGGGATTCTTCTCAGCTACTCTACGTGTCTATTCCACCTAATCGTACCGCTATACGGGCGAGTCTAATTCCACATTTGGGTAAGAAAATCAAACCCTAACCTATTTTAGAACTTAGTATAGTTTAAGTGATGATATAGCTAACCAAATTCATGCCTTAGGTTGTCAATCCGTCGTTGACGAAGACTTATCGTCTAAATCAAATCCGTTATGTATTTATCGGTTTAAGGTGCGAACTATATACATATAGGTTATGGTTTTTAAGACTTTCAATGTCAGATAATGATTTACTACTGACGTGGGTGCCATTACACATGCTAAATGTGCTATTTGTTTTGCTTTACGTATATGTATAACCTATGTTGTAAATAGAGTATTTCATGTGTTTGTTGAAATGTTTGTATGCACTTGGAATCTAATGTTGTGATTGCCATGATTAATTGTCGTAGGAACATGGTTGTTAAGTATGCGACAACTCCTTGGCAAAAGGATTTGCCCTAATACGTAATATGGCCGACATACGCGATGTATGTTGAAAAGTATAGTCTAAGTGCTTGTAAAAATGCCTAAAGGAGTTAAGAATTAGTAAAGTGTGATTTCTAAGGGAATTGGGATATGAATCTCAACTACCTTAACTATGTGTATGATTTTCTCCACGTATGTATTCCATAATATGCTCACATGATTGTAGGGATTGACGTAAGTGTTTATTACTGCTTTAAATATCTCATATGCTTACTCGTGATGAATGCATGTTGTTGGGGCTATGCCATAGTCCAGGTAATCGGTAACAGTCCTCAAATTGGTGGCTGAGGTTGTTTACACCACGCAGGATGTGTTCGACGAATCCGAGCCGTACTTGGGATGTTCGACAGTGGCTAGGCCACATGGAGTGTTTATGCATTTCATGTCGATCAACTCAACGTGCGATCATCCTAGTTAAGCTTATTAATTAACCCGATTGACCGATGTATATTCACCATATTTGGACGCCACTACTTGAATCAATGGTACCAAACTCACTAGTGAAACCCTGATAACTTTGGTACCTCGATCCGCTAAGACTCATGAGCCGAACATGGTGATATGGGACACCGTAGTCGAGCTGTCTACCTACGCTGGGGTGGTGAGCCTCCCCGTAGTGACCCGTGAGCAACCTAGACTCATGAGCTGAATATGGTGGTATAGGACATTGTATTTGTGCTGTCGGCCTACATTGATTGGTGACGAGCCCTTTGTAGTGACCTCAAGCATGCCTTGACACAGCATGGAGGTGACGAGCCTTTTGTAGTAACTAAGGTATAACTAGGCCTGCATTGATTGGTGACGAGCCCTTTGCAGTGACATAGAACTGTAACATCGTATGAGATTTACTAGGACTGACGACCCTAGAATGGATCATTGTTTGGGTATTGATATAAGGGGGGTACCTTAGCTTCCCAATCCTGCTGTATGAAAAGGACTAATAAGAACTTGGTAATCATGTACATGCACTGCACTGCATGTGTCGTTTAGTGTTGGGCAGAGCATTGAGGAAGTGACTGACATGTGCGACCGTAAGATGAAGATCGTAGAGGGAGTGTAGGCAAGGGCATGCATCATTCCTTCATACATTTCTACATTAATCAGAGTACTTAGAGATGCTTGATTCTATTGCCTTATCATTACTGCTTGATTGAATTGATAACATGTTAACCTTTGTTGTATAGTTCCACTGAGTTGATCACTCACTCCCACGTTTTGGGATGGTGCTTAAACACTAACCAAACTCTATCTTAGTTACAAATGAGGATGTGACGCATGAGGTAGAACCGAAGTTCGAGGACGACGAGGAGGCATTCTCGTGTATGCAGTATTTAGGCAGGTTCTCTTATACCGTTCTGAATCATCGGGGCTTCAGGGTGTATGCTTATTAAAGGACTTTCACATTTTGTTAATTGTATTTTGAAACAAGACTTGTAACTTACGACCTGGCAGAGCATACATAATTTGGGGACTGTATTGGCTTATATACTCATTTTAGTCTTCCGCTTGTGTATTCTCACTGTCCCTGGATTATGTTTTACTATTTTGGCTTAATCTACTTCATGTTTTATACACTAACACAGACAACATACATCCATCATTGAAAATGTTGCATAAGTGATGTTCTGGAACTCGGGAGCTAAGTTATGCTCGACCCCCGAATTTCAGGGCGTTACACTATATCTTGAAAGACATAAATGGAAAAGTCAAGAAGGCTTCAATTAATCGATTCTTGAAAGCATATTATCCATATTATCCCTCTTTATGGGAAGTAGTGCAAGGATAGGTCGAGTAAATACCAAAAAAAAAGGCTAGAACTAAAGTGTCATACCACAAGCAACAAACAAAAGAAACAAAAATTGTATTGCAAGAAAAGGTCCTTAAATTATCAGCCACTTAATTACAAAAAATAATAATAATAATAAATAAATAACAAAAGAGACAATTCAAAGGTAGGATGCCTTGAGCTCTTCGAATTCCTTAATGGTCAACTCCTTTGTTTCTCGAGCTTATGCATGCTTGCTGAGCTCAGTCGTGGTCTGGTGAAGAAGGCCTATCACCATGTCAAAGTATTGGTTGACTGCTACAACCTCTTATTCAGCCTTCAACTCCTCAGACATGTTAAATTCTTCATGAGTTCGATAGAACTCAATCTAGAATTAATGAAGGTCAGGAGCTCCTGAGAGTCTGACCGATCTCATTCTGGATAGAGGTGCACAACTCCGAGAGGTTGATGAAGAGGTCATTGCAAGCGATTGCAATATCGCCTTATTGAAGTAATGTTGATGGGCCCAGTGCAATTGGTCCTTCCATGCAGTGTTGTAGCAGGATAAGAGGGTCTTGGACTCAGCACGAATGGCCGCTTGTTTCTCCAGTAGCTCAGCACAATGTCATAATTCTAAATTGGCCTTAGAATAAATATCTTTAAGCTCTGCAAGGTAGAAATAACCTCTAGGATTTCCCATAGAGGTTCGTTAGTTTTTGCTGCCTTAAGGCATCCCTGGTAAAGGGATAGATGTTGTGAAGGAGAGGACAATGAGAAAAGTATTCAATCCCCTCTTCGAAGATCTCCTTCAGAATGATTAGCGACTATGAGTGAAACATGGTAGAGGTTATGAAAGTTGAGGCTTGTTGTTAAGCGGAAGCCAGAGGTGCAATGTAAGTCCAGAATATGTGATGCTTTTATAAGAAGTGCTAGGAGTAATAAATGAGTGCATTGGGTAGGGTACGATGGTTAGTATACCCGAGTTAAGCGGTATGAAGCTGGTTTAGTTCCTAAAAGGTCGCAATGTGCAACAAAAACAAATGAGGATTCCTCAAAAAGTGGCGAACAAATCTCCATTTATCGTGTCCAGTTAGCAAATGACTATAAAATAAACTAAGTGTTAGGAGGCTGAGATTTGAAGAAAAAGTTTGGTCGACATCATGATTTGGTATCAACCAAAGGCAATCATTCAACGAGCCCTCTACCATAGTAGTGACAAGTTCTAGTCGGTCTATTGCTTTAAATGTTTTGAGCTGTGACCAATAGAGGTGGTAAGGTAGATATGTGTATCCTAGAATGACAATTCGATGAAGAATGTCTTTCTACGATATAGAGTAAAATGAATCTTGACAAGTACATGAACAACAGGAAAATTGATAGTGATAAAAAAAAATAATTTATTTGAAGGTAGGCTGGCCATCGACCGCGTTGCAAAAGGAAAATGAAAAGAGAGAGAGAGAGAGAGAGAGAGAGAGAGAGAGAAAACAGTCGAGCAGTGGAAAGGTTCATGAGTTTTTTCCTTTATTCCTTTGAATTCCTCGAGGAGTTGTTGCTTCTCGGCCTCGACTTGTTCCTACTTCGATTTCTAGTTGGCTCGTTTCTCGATAAGGATGGACAGAAGGTGTAGGAGCTATTCGATGTGATTGCCATGAGTAGAGACTCAGTGTTTGATCTATCTTTTCCAAGTTAGGCTTATCTTCGACCATGTCAGGTAAGTGGCGATTTGTGAATCAAGGAAAGAGAAGAGATACTAGGGAACAATTGGATGTTTGGGAGCAAAGGAATGCTCTTTCTCCTTGATGTCCAATAGCCCAGTGTGTTGTGCTTGTAGCATGCAAAGCATAGTACAGTTGAAATAATGAATTTGGTTCCACCTCAATCGGTCATTCTAGACCAATGCATAATCTTCATTGACTAACAGGGAATTCTCCCTTGTCGCGGCCTATTGTCTCAGATATCCTACAAGTTGTTCAAACTAAAAAATGAGTTGGAAGAAGTGATTCCCAATAAAATATAAATGCTTCAGCTTTGCAGAAGGTCTCCCAACATATCATCTGATTTGCCAACTTGTGAGGCCTCCTTGACGAAGTGATTGAAATCGAAGATCAGTGAAGATTGGTTGAAGTTGACAAGACCCCTGTTAAAAAATCTCCTTCAGATAGCTCTTTACGGCATTGAGGAAGGAAGAGGAGTGAGAGTTGGAAGCAATGGTTGTAAGATCAGGGGGTTAGAAAGTTTATGTTAATGTTAGTGTGAGTTCAAGATGGGATCCAAAGAAGTTTAAATAGGTAAACGTGTAGCCATCCTGGATTTTATTTTGGAGGATCATACTGACCCATCGAATTTCAGATGTCTCGAATTCCAGATGTCATGTCATCCGTTGTTTATAAAGAATAAAAAAGTAGGAAAATACTAAGGCGATTGTTAATAAAAAGAAGGCGTGACGACCAATTTTATTAATACATGGCTACAGTACAAAAGATTGATAGTTACAAGTCAATGGAAGAAAATTGTTAAATTAACACTTCAACCTCTTGCAATCGACCCTTCATCATGTGCAAGGTGACCTCATGTTTGGTGACTGCTCAACGAACTTGGCCGATGGTTGCTATTTAAGCCTTAGTGGACTTAGTCCTCGACTGTTTTTATTACCGATCGTGTTCAACACTCCTCTCTGCAAAATTTCTCTTCAGAATCATTAACTCTACCTCTATAACAATGATTTGTATGCTCATATCCTCTAACTCGGCATCGGACGTTTTCAATTCCGCGTGGCAGGCCGATGGTTTATCGATGATATCCTTGGTCATAGCCATTTAGGATTTCATTGTTATGTGCTTAGTCTCGAAGTGACCAATGATGGTGAAGAGCTCATACTTCTCCTTAATATATCCCAAGAAATCCCCAAGGTGGTAATTTGGCCATGAGATTCATGTCCGAACAAGAAAAGGCCCGATATTGATCAATTAGTTGCATGAGCCTATCAATCATCTCAACTCATATAGTCTCGGATAATCCTGAATGTATAAGGGTTCGGAGTTCTTCTTTGAGGCATTGCAATTTAGTTGAGAAAGAAGATGACTTGGCCACATTGACATCGTCAGGAAGAGCTTATCAGAGGGATGAGATGATGTCTTCAACTAGAAGTGTGTCTTCACTAGTTGCAAAAGAGGTCGAGGCGTCATCCACAACCATTGGCACTGATACGAGAACTGGAGCCGAACTAAGCAGAAGAATATCGACCATAGGGGTCTCCTCTACTGCCTGATCATGGACGATCACCTCATATGTTGCATCCAATTGGAGAGGTTCTTCGATGATTGAGGGAAGAGATTCCATGGTCAGAGGAAGTTGGTGAACATATTAAGGAATAGGTTAAGGGGACGATCCTTTGTTTGAGCCCTAAGGAGTGGCACTTAAGGGACACTCTTCTTCTTCTTCTTCTTGGTTGACAGTGGTAGGCAACGTCTAAGGAAGATCGACCATATATTCAGAATCGGTGATAACAGTTGTAACTTGCAATGCCCCGAGTTTTTGAAACCTGAGTATATGACTCGTTCTCCAAAAACCCATGTGTTAACCTTTAAAGATAGTCAAATTTGGGTATATATAAATATATATTTCTTTTCTTTTATTTTTCTATCAGAGTTAGCAGTTTAGTGGAAGATGGACAAATTAAACATAAGAAAAAGTTGCACTTACATTCAGAATATACGAGCGACTGCCCATAATGACTTATACAAACCAATATCTTTATATTAATAAATACAAGAATTACATAATTTACACATGAGAAATAATAAAATGCACATAAATTTGAGTGGCAATATCACACAACTTCTCTTGGCAGATACATCCATGCATCCCTGGCACTTGTACCATGCTCCTCATCAAGTCTGAACATGCAATCATTTAAGCCACTTGTACTTCCTGTACGGTTGAATATTCGTTGGATGAGTGGCCAACTCAATGTGAATTCCCCTCAAGATTACACACCGCCGCCTTAGCTAAGCATAGTTAAAAATATAGAAAACATTCAAAACAAAACATGATACAATCTTATTTAAATGCATCAATGTGTAAATGCACATCGACCTGGGGATGCTCATCCAATCAGACTTGGGCTCATCACCCATGCAATAGACTAGTCACCAACATAGCATATCTCGTAAACCATAGTGACCAAGTCATCATACATCATGTATGTAGGTTGATAGTTAATGGTATGAGAGCTAGCGAAATGATACCCCATTAAACCCAAGGGCAAGTGCTACAGCATCCAGAATTAGCCACCCATCATCGCCGATATGCTATGAATGCATGATTTGTCAAACCATTATTATTTCAATTACAACCAGTCAATTTAAGTAACTTAATAGTCACTACAGGGGGCTCATCACCCAGCGTAAGCCGACAACTTAGGCATAGTGTCTCATTCCCACTATCTCTGGCTCATGAGATTTTCCCATCTTAGGATGTTTAATAAAAGTCGATCGACCAATGGCCAATCAAATTCAATAAGTAGGGATTTCCATCACATAGGTATAGGCCATCGAAGGCACGCAAGGCAATCATCAAAACATTGGACAGATGTTAAATCACAGTAGAAAAGGGTGTTTGGATCATTAAATCGAGACGACAAAGGGGTCAGGTAAGGTTAAATCAGAGTAGTTAAAGAGGTCGTTTCTAAGCCACTCAAGTCGTATGACCTATAGATAGTAAATCCCACATTAATGTTCCATGTCCCATATAACCTCCAAATCGAAGGTCCATTTCTTACCACACTCTATCTTGTTACATCCTAAGCATGGGTTCACATACACAAGAGGGATCACCCACTATTAAGTGTAGTTAATAGAGATCCATAAGAGAATAAAAACAAACCATGATAACGCATATAGATATGCCATGCCAGACATAAGTTGATTCATAATAATCACAATAAGTCATTATCAGAACTATCAATTTAAATTTAAATGAAAACCATCATGTAAGTAGTAATTGTATGGAATTATGGTTCACAACTGTCAACTATAATTGAAGTATAAGCCATGCCTTAAGAATTGATAAAAGATCGCATGCTATGAGATAACATCTATGATTCTAATAAAAACTATTACTTAAACTAATTTAGAAGTGGAAAGCTTAAGGGGAAAAGCCATCACCTTATATTTTGAATCGCCTGCATCATCATTAGGAAATGCGGGCACCTTTAGAGTCTTCCTGAGATGGACTTGACTCAACTCACTCCCATCTTAATTAAGGTGAAACAAAAGATGTAATATTAGGCTACATCTTAAGTGAGGTTAAGAAATCAATTAGCTAACCAAAGTCCTAATTAAAACTCTAATGCAAAGTTTAAGAGAAAACACACCTAGTCGATTCAACTTAAATCAACTCAGTTTGACACCCGAGTTAACTCAACCCAACATAATTGCCAACTCCACTCTATCCCACTCTCTTTCTCCTTGCTTCCCTCGACACAACTGCGACTAGCAGCTAGCTGGACCCAACCGACTCAAAGAGCCAGTGAGTCAAGGCCCGGCTGACTCGGCAGTGAGCCACACTCCCCAACTCAACTTGACATGTTGAATCTAGTTGACCCAACTCTCACCACCCTTCTCTTTTCTCTCCCTTTTCTTCTCCCAGCAGGAACTCCAGCCATGCCTGGACTGGGCCCTAGCCTAACTCGACCCAACTGGACTGTGGATTTTAACCAAGTCAACTCAACAAGATCTAATCTCTCTCTCTCTCCTCTTCTTTCTTCCTCACCTATCCTTTTCTCTTAAACTTCTAGAACCCACCAGCTGTGATGTTCAAACACCCTAGACTCGATTAAAATCATCTAAACTTGAACAAAACTCAATTCGAGTTTAAACCGAGTCAGCAACTTGGTGGGTGGACAATAACATGGTGTCATCCCAATTTCCTCTCTCTCATTTCCATCTCTCTTTTTCCTTTCTTTCTCTCACTCTCCTACTCGAACTTCAGCAACAACAGGACCAAATCTGACTCGAACTTTAGCGAGTCGCCTGATGTAGTGGTGCAGCTCGGCACCAGCTTGAACCGACTCTCTTTCTCTCACCCTCTCACTACCTTCTCTGTCTCCTTCATCTTCTCATCATATTTCCCTTTCTCCTCTCATCCAGGACGTCCAGCAACCTGGGGCTCGTGCAAGTTCAACCCGAGTCGAGGTGACTCAGACGGTTTGGTGCAGTGCGGCACCACAATCCACACTCTCTCTAGCTTTATTTGATGTTCTTCCTTCTTCAGATTCTTCCCCTATTTGCATATGATCCAATGGGCCACACCCTGATGGTTTGGGATTTGAAATCCGCTGCCTCACAAGCACCAGCAATGGTGTAAGTTTGACGAGGAAGACAACCCAACTTCAATGGTGGATCACAAATTAGTGGGTATTTCTTTGAGCTGGCTATTTTAGATGGTGTGTATAGGCTCAGAGGAGCTCAAAGAATGATCGGAGTGGAGCTCCAATGGCATTTTCTCGGTGGGTTCGAAGGAGGAAGAAAACGGCACATTTTCGAGCGCAGCCACTATAAATGGAGGAGGAGACCCTGCTACTCAATCCTTATGTCTTTTATGCATAACATAACTCTCTCACAACCCTTAGATGGAAAACAAACAACCAAGATTGGATCTCGTTGTCCGGTCTCGAGAAACCGTTATGCAAAACGATGGTCTTGAAGTCAGTTTTCCAGCGAAAAACCCTATCTCACATGAACAGCGCGTGGATGGTTTGGGTTCTTCCAAAACAGAGGTATGTGATTGGAGGAAGGATCCTCACATGGATCGTGACAATTGGCTGGAGGAAGTGGTGGGATAGTTTTCATTTTTCGAACGGGTCACTCATGTGAGGGTGTTTTTAGGCCGAATTTCAGCACACACAAGTATGCATGCATTTATGTGGGGCCCACCTTCCTGAATGGATTTGAGAGGCCTACAATCTAAACAGTTTTGATTGGATCAAGGTGGCCTGCATTAATCATAAACGGTTGGTTTTGAGCATGTTAAAAACACAAATTTGCCTGCACGCCAGCCCAGCTCATCCACAAACTGTGCACATACATGTAGGTTTCGATGCATGAAGGTGTTAGGTTTTGGTTGAACGTGGGTGCTCTACTAGAAAAACGGTTTAGATTGTGCTTCTGGGCCATGATGGTGGGCCACGATCAAAGAAAACGAACGTCCCTCATTTATCACTGGCAAAAACGTGAAAAAGGGAGACGAATCCTCTCTATTTACGGAAGCTGTCAGGTCAGCCATGTTTGACCGGCCTGATAGGTCGAGTGCACAATAGGTGTACCACACCCTAGTGTACATGCATCGCTAGTGTGGGGCCCACCATGATGTGTTTGGTAAATCCACTCCGTCCATTCCACTTGGTGGGCCCACTCAAAGACTTTGACCAAAGATCAGGTGGGTCCAAAGCTCACGTGGGCCATACCCATTATTTTCTTATCTTATTTCATTTTATCATATCGATCAAAGGTCGAATTGGTTTCGATCCAAACTTCAATGGTCAAAAGTCTCTAGAAGTTGCTTATATGGTCAAGACACTTCATGGCTCATAATGGACGGTTAGATAGCCAGTTTATATGGCTAAACGAGTTCGTAATTTGAACTATTAGCTGATTAATGGATGATTTTTAGGTCTAATGGCTGAATTATTTTGAATTGTAGGTTGATGTTCCTAATTATATTGATCGCCAATGGTTATAAAATTTTCAATCCAATTTAGAGGAAAATTAACCACTATTTCTAAAACTTAAACAACCCTACATCTCAAGTAAATGAACGATCGTGAATTTAAATTGTTGAATTGTTTCAGAATAGATCATCAAGAGTGCAATGTCCTCTAGCATATCTAGATGAATCCAATAGCTAATTTTGTTGGTTAGATGCCTGTTTAGATGATGTAAGGGTCTTAATCTACTAACTAATTTCGAATTCAATAACTGACTTTTACTTCAACGGTCTGATTGGTGCCATACCCAAACATTGGGGTCCCCAAGGGTTTCTGATTCAAACTAAATGAATTTCCATAATTATTTTCAAACTCTAAAAGCTTGATTATTGTCAACTAAGTATTGCGGCCCAATGCATGGTGGACCTGATGATGTGGTGGTCTGCCTAAAAAACTATCAGATGGATGGCTTAATCCATGGGTGGGGATTTCTTTCGATAGTCGGATTTATACTAGGATGAATGTGAATGTGCAAGTAAGTTAGGTCACATGGTAACACCCGAGTACTAAAAAGTATGGGGTGTTACATAACTTTAGGAGAAGTATGAGAAGGTAGAGCCTTAATATTGAATGTTCCCTTAGAGTCAATAGTTTGCACATCATGAACCTTAAGAGCATCGATCACTAGCCAGCATTGTTGTAATGGTTGAACCACAATGATTTGTTTCTCTGCGGCCGATAGCTCTTGAGTAACTATAAAGAAAGACAAAGTTAACAGGAAAAAATGAGATAAAAGACTCAGGGCAGTTATACGAGTGAAAATAACCTCCACCTAAATCAAAACAGATGGCATAGGTGACGAATCATCTATCATAGTTTGAGATTTTTTTATAACCATCATCATTACTCGTGTAGAAGTGGGGAATGGTGGCGTACTGGGGTAGTAAGGAGTAAAATATTTATCATCGAACAGAAGATTAGGATTGGTTAATATTTTCCTATCCTGCCATCATCTATTCCAACATTTATTATAGTGAGCTTCTTAGTGACATTTCAGACCTTCCTCAACTTCTTTGGAATAGTCTTCAATGGAGATCCATGGTCAATATTTGTTCTTGAAGTAATTTTCAAATGAAGACACAGCCTCGGCCGAGGAAGTACCTAATTTTTGTCGTCCCTTAGATGAGGTCAGTAGTGGCCGATTTGCTATGGTCGGTTGAGGGGGTGGGTCGAGGCACTTGAAGACTAAAGTAGGAGGCTCATGAGGCGGTTCCAAGAGGAGTTCCTAAGTCAAGGATCCTATTTGGAGGTGATGGAGGCAGTGGAGCTAGTGGAGACGTGGGGGCGACAGGTGCCTTCATCATAGCTTTTTAGCAATTTGGTTGAGGAGCCGTCTTAGTTTGTGAAGGTTGTGGGTAGGAGATAATGGTTGATTTAGTCTTCAACTTATTTAGTTTTTGGCTCAAAGTAGTGGCCGATTAAGATGTTGCCCTTTTTTCCTCAAATCTCTATAGTAGAAGAAAATTGGGCTATGATGGCTTGAGGAGACTTATTAATCAATTTTCTTTATAATGATCCTCCCACCAAGAGGTGAAAGTGTCCATTACTTGAACCTTATTTGGATAGAAGGGAAGGTTGAGAGTCAAACTAGCTAACCAAAAATTAGAGTTGAGAGAATGATAGAGATCGATTCAATTGGCGATCGACCGAGTGAAGGGAGGTTGATTACAGGTCGTCTGAGTGAATGGAAGAGGAATGCACTGGACTAACTGACGGGCGAGCATGTTTGGACAGTATTGCTCGATTTCAGCTTTGGCATTCTTGCTAACGTAAATCTTGCCATCATATGGGAGATCCCTATAGATGAGTTAACTTTCCCAAGTAAGATGTATTTAAGGCACCTCCTGATCGTCTTCATTCTCGTATCGGCTAGTGAACCAAGCTACGCCAAACTCTCTATCATGAAAGGGAGTAAACGACCAACTATGTTTACCCTTATTTAGAGAAAAGAATAAGCAGTCCATATAAATGGAAAATATATGAATCTCCTGGGGAGAATGGATGACGCATTCACCATATGAAGAATAAACAACATCAGAATGAAGGGGAGCATGTACAAGGGAAGGAGGGAAATATTAGTAGATCCACGTCTAAAGAAGTCACAATGGTCCTCCTTTAAGATACAAACCTTAGGTGGTGATCTCGAAAATATCACTATACAAGTGGCTGAGTACAAAAGGTACCAGAGCGAGTTTTTGACCCTGTGCAAGCACCTCAGCCAGTTGAATGTATTTGTTCATGATCTACAAAGCATTCACGTAAAGTCAATGTTGGCATAGCCAAACTAATAGGAGGTCATATGTTCCTCATAATTGAGTTGGGCTCCATGTTTGCAGTATGTTTGTATGAAGTGATACTAGGCCTTGCAAACCTTATTTATAAAATGTTTGGGTTCTTTCTTAGAGAAACCCAGGAAGACGACCTCACCAAAAGGAAGAAGTTGGTGTTTCGACAAGAAATAAATTTATGGCAATTGGGGATATCTAATTTAATAATAATAAAGGAATATGAGAGAATAGTCATCATTAAATACTTTTATTGATTTTGAAGTTCGATTACATCCACTTATTTCCCTTGATTCCAATACAAAGTATATTCAATGAAGTAATAGCAATATTAATAGGGATAATTCGAAAGTATTCTGACTCATGGTGCATTTGTCTCATCGAAGGAAAGATTGTGCAGATTTGAGAATCCTTTTGAATCCCTTATTCCCTTTTTGATTTTCCTTAATTGATAATATGGAAGGAGAATCAAATTTCATTGGGGATCACTGCCTTTTATGAAGATTCAAAAAAATAAATATAAACAATGTTGATCTTTTGCATGCACAAAAGAGTTGTTACATGCTACGCAATGGAGACCTGTTGTGCGTGCCATTGCAACAAGTCTTTTCCCTATTTTTTTCTTCTTCTTCTCCTTCTTCCATAGATACCTAGAAAAATTCCTGGAGAAATTTTAAATTCTCTAAGAATTCCTTGGAGCTTTTCACTTGCGAATGAATCAAATGTAGGGAAGGGGGTATTTATAAGCAATCGCACATGTGAACCCCATTTTCGTACAACCCAATCGCATTGCAAGACGTGCATGGGACTCGATGCAAGCCGCGCCATAGGCCACTAACTGGCTTAAGCAACACTTGTATTGCACACGCAATGCCTCTACTCAGTATTGCATAAAGATCTCTCTTTTTCTTTTTCCTTCTGTCTCGATTTCTTTGCTTCTATCAATTCTTTCTTTTTAATTTTCGTGCTCCAACATATGCCCCCTTGATCCTATATTAATTTTTCTTCAAAATGAATGGAGGATCAATCGTTGCTTATTCAAGAATTTCTTTCTCAACTCGTTGAGCAGTTACGGGTAATGCATTGCGCTATCAAGTCTCTGCAACAACGATTCGGGTCCTAGGTCCCACTCGACTATAAATACAACCATTGCTT
This sequence comes from Magnolia kwangsiensis, assembly GCA_037074715.1. Lineage (NCBI taxonomy): Eukaryota > Viridiplantae > Streptophyta > Magnoliopsida > Magnoliales > Magnoliaceae > Magnolia > Magnolia kwangsiensis. Next base: position 46,384,754 of record CM073583.1, read on the forward strand.
CATTTCCTTCACTTAACCATTTTATTAGAGAGTTCTCTACATGCATTTTTCCTTCCGCACAATGAAAACTGTCTACGCAAACAACTTCCGCGCAATGAAACTCAGCCCGCAATCATCTCATACGCAACCATCTCCTGCATGCAACATGTTGCTCGCACAACAGACCTCTGCTCTTGTAGACTCCACTAAGTAGCCAGACTTTTTTAAAATTTTATCAATGTCCATCATAGGCAAAACAAAAAGAACCTTTCTAAAAGGACGAGCTATAGATGTCCTAGAGGGGGGGTGAATAGGACTGTCAAATATTTCGATACAATACGGAATAATGAAGAAAATAAGCTCAATTGCTTTGAGTATTGAATTCTTGATATCAAATAGTTCATATGACAACCTTTACGTAAAAGATTTAGGCAGGATAACCTTATTTCACAATGTCTTTGAAATCAAAATATAAAACTTTAGCAAGAGCAAATGAAACAAAAGATAGGCATACAAGTAATAAAAGCAATCACCATAATGCACAAATAAAATATAGTAGTTCGGTGCATAAATGCAACCTACTCCACTCACAAAATTACTATGATAATTTTGGCTTTCACTATCTTAAGGTTTTCCCAGGGTCACCTTATCAACCTAATACAGTTATTGCGATTCTCACGGGATATCACAATAAACCCACTTTGTGATTTTCATGGGATCACCACAAACAAACCCGCTCAGATTTCCAAGGTATCTTAGAAAAACTCAAACTGAAATGAAAATAAAATAGTATTTATCTTTGATGGGCAAGTCGACGTCGTACTTGTAAGTTGAATGCATCGATCTTGTTCTTGGAATATTGATGAAGTCGTGTATGAGTTCAACCCAAAAGAAATATAGGGATCTATAAAGTCTTCAATATAAAACAAATACCCTAAGTGCTACAAATTCAATTCTCTGAATCTAAAGTAGATTTTGGATTACTCTATTAAAGATAGTTAAAGCGTCTTGATAAAGAGAATGAAAATAAGCTAAAACAGAATATTAGAATTGCGCTTTAAAAGCTTAAGAGGAGCCTGGCTTTCTCTCTTGAAAAGATGAATTTTCTCACTAATTTTTGTTATTGAAATGAATGAGAGAAGCCCTCTATTTATAGTCAAAGGATTTGGAAATTTGGCTGGTCCAAGTGTTAGTTCAGCTAGTCGGATTCCAACAATTTTATTCCAATGGCACTCAGATTTTACGGGATAAAATCTTTCAAAAATTTGGCTAGCCCAAGCCCTATTTCGACTGACCGACCAAAGGGTTTGGCTGGCCCAATATGCCTGAAATTTTGAAAACTTGACTGAATAAGTCCGGGCTGGCCGAACAGTCATGTTCAGCTGGTCGAACATACTAAGGAAAATCTTATGATATCTGTAAATTTGCCTGAATCATATAAGATTAGCCAAAGACAATTAGGCTGGCCAAACCAGATGTCGGGATGTCTAACTCGAGTATATTTTTATATAAAAGATGATCATTATAATGTTATATAAAATACACCTAACTTAAGGTCAATCTAAGGTTATACCACCTGATGGTTGACTCATACGGAGTGTTCCGATCTTAGAACCATATACTTTCATGACTTATGATGTTGAGTCTTCCCTAAGACACTTGATCGAGTTCATGATATATCTTCATGAGTTGTCAAAGAAAATCTTCATGAGAGTTTGTAATCCTTTCAGGACTATGAAATTGGACAACTAAATTGTACTTGAGTATAAGAACTTACAATCTCCCCCTTTGTCAATTTCGTGACAAAATTCACTCATACAAACATACAACTCATTACAACATATTACAACATCTCAATAACACATCATATACATACGATCTATGATTCAAAGGAACATTTATACACCACCAGAGATATCTTGGAACTTGTTACTCCCCCTTAGATCATACATACGTAACTCCTCTTAAGCACTTAGTCACATATATCACATGCATCCAAAATATATATAATTCCATAGAATTTATGCATACAAGTGTAGGTGCTCATATGTTTTTCAATGTGAGAGAGATGTTCTCATGATCATATCCACATATTATCCATAACTTTACTCCCCCTTTTTGTTAGAAGTCGATAAATGAAGAAACAAAATAAATGAAGTATTCAAGTAGATAATCAAGGATAATAACATACAATATAAAAATATATTAGATATCATCCAGATGTATGTAAGGAAGGGAAGAGTTATCATCTTGGTGTAAATAATCAAAAAGAGAGAATAAAAGTTATTACAGACCATAACAAAAATTTATCAATCAGAGCTAGAAGAGGATGGTACAGACATATCAGGATTATTGATCTTCAAACTCCTATTAAAATGATGAAAGTACTTTTTCTTATACTTCATTTGTTATTTTTATTCTGAAGCAATGCTTCTTATGAAACATGCAAATCATCCACCTTCTTCTCTAAGCTCTCCAACCTTTCAGAAATTTGCGAAGGATGGAAGTCTAAATCATTTATTTCTCCTGATTCTTCTAAATCAGCAAAGATGTCATCCATGTTGACATCCTCTTCAGAAATTTCTTCCTGATCACCTCGCTGCTTCGGTCTTAATTCAAGTTTCTTTATGTTTAAGTTTGCATTTTCGAATGGAAGTTCAGACTCCGGTGCTTCAATCGCGAGAATTTGGACATTGTACCACAAAGCAGTGGAAGTCATAAGGAATACAAATGGAATGGACCCATGACAAGGATGGAGACGATACTGAATAATCAAGTACGATATCAATGATGGAAGACAAATGCGAATACTAAATACAACGGAGTGCATAATGTGCATCTATAAGGAGTAAGATCGGTCTTATTTTTGGCCCTTGGATAAATGTTAGAAATGAAGATGTGATGAAGAACGCGATATTTTGGAAGAAGATTATAAGTGGGGAGAGAGTTACCGATACGTCATTGTGTGTTAAAACCACATAACACCCGGGTGATGGAATTTCTTTCCGAAGAATACATGTCTTTAAAAAGAGTCGAGATAGGAATTCCATCTTTCGCCATATCAATGCCTGTAACAGACGATATGATGAATGGTGTAATGGTGACAGTTTCTTCCAAAATTTTAATAGAAAATGTTCATGCTTCAGAACAAAAGTCATTAATGGATGCGTACATCCCTTGAGCAATTGACCGGTAAGTCTCTCCACCCCAATCAAAAATTTTCTCCCATCCTACCTCGAAGAGAATTTAAAAAAAGACCAAATCTATCAATGTGATTGGCATTCACTGTGGGCCCAATGATTATACTCTGAGTACGAAAATCCTGTACATTTTCTAGTTCATCCTTCGGTGTGCGAATGGTATACACAACCTGATTAGAGGAGCAGGATAAGGAACTAGATTGAGGACATCGAACAGTATGTTTATACCGATGTTCTATGGAAGAAATCAAGAAATCACCAAGATGTATATGGGTTTGTCTCAATCATATTTTTTAACAAAATCCACCAAAAAGAAAGCTCTAGATTCATATAAAATGATGGAATCTCAAATAAATCACAACTAAGAACTTAAATCTAGAAGAAAATCACAAAAGAACCACTTACTAGGAGTTTACAATGATGGGTTGGCCAAAGGAAGCACCGGCGAGCCGAGGAAGATGAAGCGAAAATGAGAATTTTAAAGATTTTTTCCCTTTTTGCCCAAATCGCACCTGGTTCAGCTAGCCCGAGTGCGATGCTCAACTGGCCGAACTGGTCGGTCAGCTATGGGTTGGTCGAAAAAAATCCCAAAAATAAATTTTAATATGATATTACTTTTTATATTATCCTTTTAATGCAACATAAAATAAAAGATAATAAAAATAAATTGCAATGAAGAATGATTAATTAAGAAATATTACATAATCCAATATCATTTTTCAAATTAAGGAATCTGACATTATCCAGTGGTTTTGTCAAAATGTCTACAAGCTGTTTTTCAGCATTGATATATTCAAGTATGACAGTCTTGCTTTCAACTAATTATCAGATATAATGATATCGAATATCGATGTGCTCAGTTCGAGAACATTAAATGGGATTTTTAGATATGTTTATGGCACTGGTATTGTCGCAGTATAAATTCATGGTATCTTGATCAATACCATAGTCTGCTAACATATGTTTCATCCATATCAATTGCATGCATGCATTTCCTGCCGTAATATACTCTGCTTCTGCAGTAGATAACGATATCGAGTTTTACTTCTTACTCATCCAGGTGACAAGTCAACTTCCAATGTAGAAGCATCCACCACTTGTGGATTTTCTATTGTCCGCATTACCTGCCCAATCAGCATCAGTATATCAAGAAATTTGTAAAGACGTATCATGAGGATACCATAAACCCAAATTGATAGTGCTGGCAACATATCTAATTGTTCTTTTAACTGCAACTAGATGAGATTCTTTAAGGTTAGATTGATATCTAACACAAACGCCTACGCTGAAAGAAATATCAGGTCTACTAGTAGTTAAATGTAATAGACTACCAATCATGGTATGGTAAAGACGCGAGTCAACACTTTTACCTGAATCATCTTTAGATAACTTGAGCATTGTATCCATAGGTGTTGAAAAGTTTTTACCATTCTCAAACCCAAATTTTTTAATGAGATTCATAGCATACTTGGTTTGAGATATGAAACATCTCATTCGTAAGTTGTTTCACTTGGAGATCAAGGAAATAGTTCAACTCACCCACCATACTCATATTAAATTCTGATTTCATGAAATCTGCAAACTTAGAGGAAAGATTAGTATTTATTGATCCATAGATAATATCATCAACATATATTTGAACAATCAACATATCTTCATTATATCTTTTGATAAATAGGGTTTTATTAACACTTCCCATTTTAAAGTTTTGACTGAGAAAAAATTTAGTTAATTTTTCATACCATTCTCTTGAAGCTTATTTTAAGCCATACATGGCCTTTTTAAGATGGTATACATTGTTAGGAAGTTTAGGATCTTCAAAACCTTTAGGTTATTCTACATAAACTTCTTCATTTCAGTCACCATTTAAAAAAGCACTCTTAGCATCTATTTGGTATATTTTAAAAATTTTATGGTGTGCGATGGAAATAAACAATCTGATGGATTCAAGACGAGCGACTGGAGAAAAAGTCTCGTCATAGTCAACTCCTTCAATTTGCGTATACCCTTGTACAAGCAATCTAGCTTTGTTTCTTATAATATTGCCAAATTCATTAGATTTATTGTTGAAAATCCATTTAGTTTCAATCACATGTGTGTCAGAAGGTCTAGGAACTATATACCAAAAGACAATTCTAACAAATTAGCTTAATTCATCTTACATAGCCAAAATCCAATTTTCATCAGCAAGGGCTTCATTTACATTAGATGGTTCCATCTAAGAAGTGAAGCACACATAATTACAAATGTTTTGCAATTGTCTTCTGGTTTAAACATTAGTGTGAAGGTGTAGACACCACACCCAGGCTGGCATCTTGAGAAGACAAAGACAATCTGGAAATCATGATCATACCCTAAAAGCAAACCCTGATCCTAAACCTATATCCTAAACCCAAACCTTGATCCTAAACCTAAAAACCTACCCATGGCCTAAACCCTAATCTAAACCCTGACCACCACCCAAGCTTGTTCCCTAGAAAGCATCCAATCATTTTGAGCCAAAACCCCAAAAATAGACTTTGGATCGAGCTAAAACATCGAATCAAGTCCACCAGACAAAGATCGGAGAAAAACCTACCCGGGCGGTAGTCGAACTACCGCGGCAGTAGTCGGATTACAGCTCCAGATTCAACAGGTGTCTCCTCTGAGCACACAGCTGTCCCTCATCCCAAAGTCAACTTTCATATGGAATTACCCTTAAAGTTCACCTTATTTACCATTTTAGCTAACCCCAAGAGCTTATAAGAGCATGCCACATGGAATTTCTCTCTCCTCAACTAATCTCAAGCTGTCATGTCAACTTTTACCCTTTACAAAGCCAATAATTACCAAAATACCATCACAAAAGGCTATAAATAGCCTTCACCTCTCCTCATTTCACAGAACAATTATCCTATTCTAAAATTCTTAAGTAAGAGAGGGAGAGAGAAAGGAAGAGAGTAAGGGTGAGAAGGAGCTCCAAGCCTCTAAGATCTAATTTTTTTAGCCACCTCTTAACCTCCTTCAAGCCATCTCAACCCTATAGTCTAGCCCGGATTAGACATGGTGCATCCCATGTTCTAGCCATCTCAAGAGCAAGCCAAAGATCGAGTCATTCCATAAAGCATTCATCATATCATTACTTCCCTTCTCAACCCCTAAATTATCATTGAATGTATTCTCTGTGACTTGCCGAACATTCGGATCATGTCACATCAGAAACTCATGATAGCCTACTCCCTTTTTTTAATTATATTAGCATCATAACAATAGTATCATGACATCTGCTTTTCTAGACATTCCGCAGACATATTCTTTGTGGCTTGCCAAGATTTCGGATCTTACTACATCAGAAATCCGTGTTTTCCTAGTCCAAACTCGATCATATCATCCCTTGAGATTTGTTTACCACACAGAGTAGAGATCGTACATTTGTACGGGCAGAGAAGGTTCTTAACACCTTCCCTCTTTCTAACTGAGGTCCCTTACTCGGAATCCCGGATTGCATACTAGGAGTCAACTTAAAGCAAGAGAGTCTTAGGATTCTCTAACTTTGGACATTCTGCAGGTTTTAGCTGATTGCAGGATTTTAGATTAAGTGGCTAGTAGCGACTCCAAACATACATCAATCAGGTTACCCCCCACAAACAAATCATTTTCAAGAACAAAACACCTTCCCACAAAAAAGCCAAAGAAAAAGCGTGGGCGCCGATTTCCCAGCATCCACAGAATGACGACTCCACTGAGGATTTTTGCTAAAGCACATGAGCTGAGACCCAACTTGAGACCGTGTGGTATGCTAATCTCAAGGGACATTCTTCATACATTGCATTCAAAACACACAAAAAAAAAAAAAAAATCAACCTTTGTCTTACATTTGTTTGGGTACCAATCCTAGCCATGACAACCCAATCACGAGCGGCAATGGCTAGCCAGGAAGAAGAGCCAGTAGCCTTGTTGGCTCCTAAAGTTCCAGCACCGACACCCTCAGCAATTTCCATAGACACACTAACTACTGCAACTATGAATGAGATGGCTCAAAATCTCAAGGCAATGCAAGAGTTATTACTTCACTTGGTACCAGGCGTAATGCCAAGCATGAAGATGGTTCAACCTAGTGCTCAAAATAGTTCAATCCCACAACCTCCCTTTGCTTTTTCTCTTCCTCTACCTCCAAACCCCGTTTTACCTTTCCCTACAGAATCAGTACAAGATCACTAACATCTTCATACAAATGGGAGCAACCCTCCCACATATCTTCCAATACATTACTCAACACAGCTCCCCGGAAATGGGAACAACAATAATCAGATCACAACACCGGCTCCCCCTAACGGGAGTCACAGGAAAGAATTGGCAGATGCCCATGAAGGGGGCTAATTTCCAGTCCAACTTACTCCCCCTAAGAGGAGTCATATTCCGGATCTGGCAGATACCCTAAGCGAGAGCCATTTTTTAACCTCACACCCTCCCCCAAAAGGAGTGGAGTTCAATTTCAATTACCTCCTGTCACTGGGAGTCCTTCTTTCCAACAACGCCCCATTCACGAAAATCAGAGGGTCAATGAGTTAGACCTTTATGATGAGGAAGCAGCCCAAGCTATGCAACAAGGGGCACGATACCCGCAGGCAAATAAGTCAGAAATTGAGGAACTGTGGGTGCAACTTCAAATGCTACAAAATCAGTTGTAAAGGCAGCAAGGAGTGGATCATCTATCCACTAAGTTTAGGGATTTGTGTCCTTTTCTAGATGTTGGGTGCCTCAAAACTTTGAAGTACTGAAATTCAAAAGATATGTTGGTAGTGGGTGCCCCACAGCACATCTAAAAGCCTAACTCAATGCAATCGTTGGGAATGAAGAAGCCTTGATACGACTCTTCCAGAAATCCCTCAAAGGTGATGCTTTGGATTGGTACACGACACTTAATAGTCATCAGATCAGGACCTGGTAAATACTTTTCAAAGCATTCATTGATAGATTTTCTTACAATCTGAACATGGTTCCAAGAATAGCAAATTTGGCTGCCTTGGGACAAAAAGCTGACGAATCATTGTCTGCCTATGTGGAACGATGGCGAGCCATAGATGCTTGGATGAGAAACTCCATCAATGATGAGGAGCAAATATCCATGATCGTTTATTCAACAAATCCGAACATCTCCGAATACCTGATCTCGTACCCGTATGTGAACTTCTCCCAGCTTATCCGAGCTGGAGAACAGGTAGAAGTCGGGATCAGAGCCGGAACCATCTCCCCATGGCCGCATCAGGCTCCCTCATTCAAAAGAAACAAAGTCGAGGGGAAACCCATCAGATATGGGAATAGGAATAGCACTACTCCCGTGTAACGAGCTACGGAGGTAAGTAACATTGTTGCAGCCGCTCAAGGCAACCAATATGCTCCACAACAGGAGCCACATCAAAACAGACAATACCAACCACAACAAACTCAACAGGGACATCAGGCACTGCCGCCTTAAAAGCAACAGCAATAGCCTAGGGGAAATGCGCAATCCCCATACAAGCAAGCAATGTTGGCCAGGAAATTCACCCCATTGGCACAAACATACTATCAAATCATGACAATGTAAGTGAAAAAACTACTTCTTACACCACTCCAACCTCAGCCTCCACTAAATCTGTTGTCACCCAACTACAACAAAAATGAGTACTGTCCAACAGACCGTTGTTTCACCTTGAAACACGCAGTCTAGGACATGATCGAAAGCCAAAAGATCACGATCACCCCACAAGCTAATGCTACGGCTCGTGCCAATATTCTACAGAACCCTCTGCCATCACATCAAGCAAGGCCCAACACATCAGGCACATCTGCCATCAACAACATCGAGGAAGGACGTCCCGCATACTCCTTCCCACATTAATCCATACAAGCAATCATGCCCGATACGGCAAATCGGACATGGGGATACCGACAGGCACCTCTGCCTGAACCATAAGTATTCCTCAAAGTAGCACCAGTTGTACAACCACTCATCCTCCAAGGAGCATCTACCACATATCCAAACAAGTCAATCTCTCAGCCTCTTGTTCTCTAAGGGGTACCTCCAGCATCATCTCCAACATATCTAAATATGTCAAACTCTGGACCTCTCATCTTACAGGTAGGACTCCCCGATCTTTCCCCATTGGCCTTTCATGGGGCATCTCTGGTCCAAGAACAATCTCCAAGCTTTCTCCTCTTACCCCATCAACTGGCACACGCCCAAAGGATCCCTTTCTCACAAAATGTACCCCAAAGAAGGGAGGAGAATCCCATTGTAGAGCGCCCAGAATCCCACAAGGACTTGGTCGTGCTCCAAGGGAAATCTTCGTGTCCACCACAAACTATGCCAAGATCAACAACATCTTTTGTCTCAAGAACTAATGTGTCTAGAAGGAAGAATGGTTCCCTCCTATAACACAAAAGTAATCTCATGGAACTATCTGGAATGCATCGAGGTAGGCAATATAAACCCAAATGGTCAGTATTTTAGGAAAGACAACCAGAACTGGAAAGAAACCCGGGGAGCTTTATCAAGAACGACTAGTAAGGTTGATGCTACCTACGATGTGGCAGCTCGCTCAAGGCCATTCCTGCACAAATCTTCATCTAGGACTCTTGTGCACATCAAGGTCGCATCGAGAAATCTTTGCGAAAACCTTAAATGATGCACACATCTCTCCTGACATACCACCCAAACTGGTGGAAAACATGATAGGACAGCTCCTTGCACCAAAAGCAATCACATTCTCTGACGACGAGATGCCACCAGAAGACCACAAACATGGGTGCTCACTCAATATAACCATCCATTATAGGGACCTCAAGGTCCCCCTTATCCTCATCAATAATGGGTCAAGCTTAAAAGTCTACCCCATGAGGACTGCTGAGCATTTGGGGATCGAACCGTCTTCCTTCAGACCCAGTACTATGAGTGTCAGAGCCTTTAATAACTCCTGAAGACAAGTAGAGGCAAAGATAGACATAGAGATATAGATCGGACCCGATGTGTCCCTGGTCACATTCCAAGTCCTTAATATCTCTGCCTCATTTAACCTTTTGTTGGGACGACCTTGGCTCCATGTTGTTGGAGCAATCCCATCAACTCTCCATCGAATGGTTGAATTTCCTTTTAAAAATTGAATTATCTCTATACTAGCCGAACCAGAGATTATCTTGCTCGCAACGTTCAATATCCCGAAACCCGATATCCTAGTGATTAACGTTCAACATGCGGAGGGTGACATACTGTATCACAGTTTCGAGTTTAGAATTGTGAATTCCATCACCAACCATTACCCTCTTGTTGTAGAATATGTCATCCCACCTGCTGAATGACAAATCCTAAACTATGGTACTGAATTCCACGGAAAAGGAACGGTAGTAAGGCAAGCTCACGCAAACGAGAAAAGATAGAATTATGATATCAACTACAGCTAGATAATCAGGACGCAAGGCCTAAAAAGAGAGAGCCATTCAAGTGCACACCAATCCGATTTGTCAAATCTAGATGGTTTGCGGAGACACGGTGGTCTCCCTTGAGGATTTATTGTGAAGGCTCAAATTATCAAAACACTCCGGTCAGGAGTCCATTTGGCCGCCGATTCGATGAGACAAGATCCTTAGGTCCTCAGAAGCACATCTAGTGCCAGGGGTAAAACCCTCGGACCCAACCAATAAAGCTAGGGGCAAGGAAACTGAACAACTCACAAAAGATTTAGGGCAAGAGGTGCCCAATACAGGACAAACAAACAGGAATAGGGAGTTACTCATCCCCATTAATAGCCAAAGGGAGACACCCCTGCCAACAGCTCAAACTCACAAGGGGTAAAAGTAGCCCCTCCATTGGCTCAAAAAGGGGAAGTGGCCTTCCCCTGGTTGGACAAACATCAAGATCCCACTGCAATGTGGATCTGAGGAGCTAAAAGAACTCCAGCTCCTCAACGAAGAAATCGCATCAGACATAAATTTTGAACCCGATCCAGTAAACATCATGGTCATCAGGATAGATGACCCATAAGTGTAACCAGATCAAACCAGTAGGATCGAAAAAGGGGTAGGACCGAATTGGTCAGTTATAATGCCTATATCCTCAACCGTACCGTTCCTTAGACTCTCACGATCTTCCCCGATGAATTTCAACAACCCACAACCTGTAGTCAGCATTTGCAGGGAGTCTATATCCTCAACACGTGCGCACACACCACATTCTAAAAAAAAAACAAATATATATATAGATGCAGGGAGAGACGTTGGGCGCTGTAACAAGCAGCATCTTAGCTGCTCTAATTTAGGGTTGGGCTGTGGGTCCACAACCCCCTCCCCCTGATACATGTGTTTGATCCACACCATCCATCCAATTTTCCAGCACATTTTAGGCATTGAGCCAAAAATTGAAGCTAATCTGAATCTCTGGCAAGCCACTTCATAGAAAATAGAGATATTTACTGTTAAGATCTGTTAGGACCCACTTTAATGTTTTTACACATCAAAACATGTTGAATATCAGTCTTGTTAGGCCTGTCTTGAGCCCAGGAACCCAACAGGTGGGGTGGACCCTCCTGATGTAGGACCCACCTATGAAAATCTACAAATAAAATAAAATAAAATAAAATATAATAGCAGACGTTGTTGCTGCCACCGTTTAGAGGACACTGCGACAAGCAGCATCCGACTAGTTGGTTGAACATAGCAACTGTGGGCCCCACCACTAGTCCCACCATGATGTATGACAATCATCTACATCATGCATTTGATGGGTCCCCTTTTGGAATGGGATGCCCCCAAAAATCAGTCGTACACGGAACTCAAGTGGTCCACACTACAAAAATTAGCAGGGGATTGAATGTCTATGTAACGCGCCATGTATTTAGGACCCGAGTGTATGACCCATTTTCCAAAAACCCGAGTGCTAACCTCGAAGATTCAGTGTAAATTTGAACTGTTTATCATTAATCAAAGTTAACAGTAATGAAGCTAGAATAAACCATGTATTGAATAAAAAACATTCTAATCATCAATAAATTTCCAAATGTGACGCCCATATAGGACTCATACAATCCCAAATACAAAGTTCAATAATTAAAAAAGGAATCCATCTGTTGAGGGTCAAATATTGCATACCATACCCCAATTATTGTCTAGATTTACGAACATGGTACTGTTTAATGGCCCAAATTAACTGTTTATGCTACAAGGTATATTTCCAAGCTTGGACTGAAACAGGACACTAAAAGCATGGATTTAACACTCAGAATTTACCAAGGCAAGGGACGGACCCCAAGGGACCAAGATCGACGGATTTACATGCCAGAGATCCGAGAAAATCAAGAAACTGAAGCTCAAGTGGCCTGAAAGTCAGCCAGAATGTAAGATCAGGGGGTTTCCACCATTTGTTTGGCTTAAAACTTCATATATGACCTGAAGACCATAAATTAAACCGTACACGCCAAAAATCAACCATTAGATCTGTGTGGAAGTGGCCCAACGGATAGATCAGCCCATAAACCATTAATTTCGGGCCCACCTGGTATCTGAAAATTCCTCAATTTTGGTCTCAACAACTTAAATTATGCAGAGAAATGAATGGATGGAGTGGATTTCTCATGAACACCACGCTGAACCCCATACATACACTGCATGTACATGGAGTGCACGTGCAATGGATGCGCATCGGATCGTGGTTCTTGGTCAAAGGGTCTTTGACCCATTGTTTCTTTAAAAATTAGATTTTTCACCATTGGACGGACGCACAGCGTCCATTTTTGGCTAATGGACCCCACCTCTCATCCATTCAAATAATCCAGACCGTCCATTATGTACAGAGAGGGGTGTTAACCTCACCTAGGTGACCTTTTGACACCATGCAAGTGATTGCAAGATCCTAGCCGTTAAACACAGGATGGACGGTGGAATAAAAGATTATGTGGGCCACACCAATTTCACTTTAAAAACACCCCTTCCCGGATGGTTTTTCGTCCTGAATCCAATGGGCGATGTAGATCTTCTGTCTGACAGCAATCAATGGGCCATCACACTTCACAGAGTCGACGTGCATCGACTCTGTTTCACAACAGAGGTTGCGGTCCTTTATTTTAAGCCACCATGGTCCATGATCTAGATAATTGGGACCATCCATCAGGCTTAAAAGGGCCCTATAAACATGGCCTAGGTGTTGGAATCATGTAATGAAGCAAAGGACGGCTTTTGATCTTCCAAACATAAAATAGATAGTGTAATGAAATAAAATGTGGACCACCACGGTTTTGATCCAAAATCGATCATGTCTGAACAGTTTTTCATGAGTAATCCATTGAACGGACTGGATTTTTTGAACAACATCATCTGTGGGCCCACCAATCGTCACAATGCAAGTCGGGTGCATTTTTGTCTAATGTGTAAGCTGTTTCGCACCGACTCTCTTCACCGCCTCTGGACGCCTATAAAAGACAAAGTGGACATGAGTTCAGATCATCCAGGATCCAGGATCCAATCTGGCGCAGCCATGGAGGCTAAGATGTAGAGCGGGCCGGTGGTATCAGCATCTTATTCTTCCTTCTTAGGTTTTTCCCTTTTTTTAATGTTTGTTGAGTTTTTAGCCATCATGATTATGACCAGCTAAACCTCTTAGCTAGGGCTAAGAGGTGAAGCTTGTAGCGTGGTTGGGATGTTTGCTTTGCTTTGATTCTTGTTTTGTTGAACTCATTTGGATTCTAGTTTAATTATAAGGGATATTTTTAATTTTTAATGGTTTGTTGTGACTCAAATTACAATGGATCTGCGATAGCTTAAGATATTCCCTTTTCATGTATTGAGATTGTGTACTTTGGAACCCTATTGTTCACCATCGTCCCATGGGCATGGTTGGGTGACGGAATCCTTCCTAACTTTCACAATTCTCTAGTAAATCGTTGTTGTTTGCCATAGTCTCCTAGGCATGGTTAGGTGACGGGATCACTTCCAAATCTTCACCACTCTTATCTAATGATGATTAGATCCATGAGAAGTTCAGAGATCTAACAAATATCTTCCTACCAATTGAATAAGATAGGACTCTGATTCCAGTTTTGTCCCTGAATCAATACAACTTTCCAATTATTACAAGTGGATCCTCGGAATCCCTAGTTTTCTACCTCTAATCTCTCTAAATTTTAGATAAATATTTCACCATTATTCCTTAAATTTATTCGATTTAGATTTCATCTTAGTTTAATTCTAGTTCTACTTAGTTTCAAATAACGTACAAGTTTTGGTCCCTTGGGATTCGACCTCGGTCTCACCGAGTTTATTACTACATCACAACCCTATACTTAGGGAGTGAACACCATCAACTAGTGGTGGAGCTCAATATGGGTCGCAGGGACCCCGTCTAGCTCCTCAGCTACACAATCTGCTCTAGTAACCCAGTGAATAGCATCGGTTCACCCTATACCTGCATCAACTGTTATGGTTTGATAGCGTCAATGGCTATCTCAGTGAGGAGCACCCTCTAAGTTTGCATACTCATCATTCAAAATCCAACTTAAATAGCGATATATGAAAAGGGGCATTTTAAACAACACAATTCAAGAATCATGATCATGCATTCAGAGTTAAGCTAGTTAACACAATTTCAACATTAAGGGAATGTAATGAAAACTGCAATGTGAAGGAACATGTTCAGATAGTCAAACAGTCAAACTTACGACCTCCATACAATGACTAGAAACCAAGCTTAAAATGTCTGCTTCACTTGAAAATCATATCTTACGTGAACACCACAAGATAGCTAGGAAATCGTTAAGTGAACACCCGCTCCACCTGAAAATCATGGTACGACTGAACACCGCAAGATGAAGAGACAAGCAACATACAAACCCTAGACCACCCTGAAATCATATCATACATGAACACCGCAAGATAGCTAGGAAATCGCTAAGTGAACACCCGCTTCACCTGGAAATCACAGTACAACTGAACACCACAAGATGGCTAGCAACCCAACATGTAAAACTCTACTTCACCCAGAAATCATATGTATGTGAACACCGCAAGATGGTTAGGAAATCGCTAAGCAAACACCTGCTCCACCCGGGAATCACCATACAATTGAACACCACAAAATGAAGAGAGAATCAACTAGCCACAAAGGGCACCAATGTTCCATCAAGGCCACCAAGGGAAAAATTAACGATCCAAGCCACATGGAGTAATTATGCGGTCTAATCAATGTAAGGAAAAGTGTGGTCCAAGCTATATAAGGCAGGTGTGTGATCAAGCCCGTATAAGTTAAATAGGACCCGCAAGATGGTAACTCCTTAACATATTATATTCAATTTATAAGACAATCACAAACAACAACTTTGGTAAATTAGCAAGCTCTACAACATGTGGCAACCAAATCATTCATGTTACTAGCATTAAAGAAACACAACATTCATACATTACATGAGCCAATCATGCACCATATTAGCATATTCATATAATGAAATAAGTAAACTAAATAATTTAGAGTTACTAACTACATAGAATTAAAGCATCATTCATGTCCAGATTGGTGAATTTAAGTGGGAAGCTCAAAGGGTAAGTCCTCACCTTTGATTAATTATGAGACGGAATCAACTTGAGTCCAGTAGTAATGTCCACACCAACTTGACTTTAATGACAACGAATTAAGGTAGTCTCTACTAAATACCTATACTCAATCAACACAAGAAGATAAATAACCTGGCATATTATTATTACTACTATTTATTTATTTATACTACTAGAAGTTGACAAGAGAGTCAGCTCACCTAGTTGTCGACTCATCCTTGTCATTGCCCCAAATTTGGTTTAAACCACAAGATCGTCGACTTGACTCACCTCCCGAACTCAAACTCTCCCTTCTTTCTTTCTCTCTTCTATCTCTTCTTCTCATGCTCCTCTTTTTCTTTCCTCCCTGTTAGAACTCTAGCAAGTCTCCAACCCGAATTAGGTCTAAACCCAACTCGATCCAGTCAGACTCGGTTTCAGCCGAGTCGACCCAACAGCCTCGAGGAAATCAAACTCTCTCTTTTTCCTTTCTCCTTCTTCTTCTTTCCCCCTTTTTTTTGTTTATATAAATTGCTCAAATGTCCAGCAAGAATCTGGACCGAGTCAACTCGGACTCAACTCAGCAGCGAGTTGACTCGACTCCCAACTCTCTCTCCCTTTCTCTCTCTTCCTCTCTTCTTCCTCTATTTTTTTTCTTTTTGCACCTATGGCTAGAAATGTCCAACAACACCTGAACTCAGATGGAGTTCAGCTGGATGGTGATGGGGCAGCCACTTGACCCAAGTCGGTGGAGATCAACTGAGCCATCTCTGTTGGGTGCTAATGGTGGTGAAGAACCACGTTACCCAACCCTCTTTTCTTCTTCTTTTTCTACTACAACGACCAACAATGGCCAAGACAAATCCGCCCGGACTAGATGAGTTGAGTCGTTGAGACAGCGGCCTACAGCAGCTTTATCTCTCTCATTTTCCCTTCTCCTTCCTTCTTTTCTCTTTCGTTCTTCTTCTGCCTTCCTCTATTTTCTCCATTCCTTTCTTTCTATTTTTCTTCTCCCCTTCCTATTGCTTCTCTGACGGGCTGTGCATTCAACCCGAACTCAGTCCGAGTGACGCTGGTGTGGTAGTGAGTTGGCAGAAGCGGCGTCTCTCTCTATTTTCTTCTTTTCTTTTTTTTTTTTTCTTTCGGATAGTTGCTCTAAAAGGGAGCTTTATAGGTTTTATTTCCCTTATTATAGGTGGGTTTAAATAAAAACTAATCAAAGATTAGCTCACAAAGTTAAGAGTTAATCCACACCCAGCTTGAGATTCTGTTGCCAACATCGACTAATTTTGGCCACCTAAGCGTGTATGGTCATGATCTGATCACGTGAGCTGGCTTTTGGTAATCTCGGTCATCATTCGAATGACCCGGATCAATAAATGGGTCCCACCTTGCACTGATGGGTTTTCTGCTACAACGGAGGAGATGACCCAGCCGTTAATGGTGGGTCATCATCCTACGGCTAATCCGATGATCAATTGCATGTGGACGGTGTGGATGGGTCCCATGATCACTGTGGGACCCACAAAGTGAACGGTTATCAGTGTCCTTGCGATAGGATTTGGCTTGCACTTAATTTCAGCGGCGGGTGAAGAAAATTCAAGCAAAAGATGAAGAAGGCCTAAAAGGGAGGGCTGAGATTCACTCAATCAGATGGTTGAGATTCTAGGAGCGAGCTTCACGTGGATCACTAGCATGGAAAGGCGAAGGAGTGGATTCCTTTCCATTTTTGGAGGTAGGTGTCTTTTTAGGCTAATTTACGGTTGATATTGTGTGCATGTGTGTGCAATCCAACGGCTGAAATTTGGCAAGGATGGTCCCCTTCGTGTCCTCTATAAGATGGATGGTTCAGATCGAATCTTTAGGTCTTGATTGTGGGCCACCGATGGATGCACGGTGATAGTTGTTTTAAAATAGCATGGGCGGGAAGAGCTCTACTCTGTTTTGCCATTTCGAGTCAAACTTGATTTGACCAAACACTGGTTTTAGTGCAGTGTGAGAGTACATAGGCTGTGTACTCCCAGCTCAAATGTGGGGCCCATAATGAGGATCTGGATCGATCCACTCCGTTCATTCATTTAGGTGGCTCTCATTGGGGTCCAACCCAAAGAATGGGGTAAATCCATGGCTTAAGTGGGCCATACATGCCACATTTGTGTTCGATTGGCGGTTTGCACAGCCTATGGTATTCTTAAGTGAAATTTAGCCCATCCATTAGTTTCAATCTTAGTATAAAAATAATATGTATTAAGTAATAATAATCCCATTAGTATATACTATAATATATTTGATCAACATATATATAACTTATATTACATTTACACTTTATATTAATAATTATTTATCGATTATGTATTTAATTTGAAATATTATAGATAAATATCATTAACAACATTCTGAGTGTGCTATAGGTAGTTAATATACTATTCTGATATATTCATTATACTAAATATTAGTAATAATATCTTATATTAAAATATATTTACATATTTATTTAGTTTAATACGTTAATAGTTATAAATAAGTATTTATTTACAATCATTAACATTTATAATGTATTTTTGTGATTATATATTTACATATAGTATAGTAAAATTAATATTAAGTGATATATATTTCATATATATAGTACAATAATATATAATTAAAGATGTAAATATACATCAATTATATGAAAATGTGTTGGTGTACAATTTATTTTATATATAGTTTAAATAACATATATATGATTGAATAATTCATGTAACATATGTATTATTACGAATAATTATAAAATTACTTTATATCATAGTATATATATACAATTACATCACATTTAAAATGAATTGTTAGGGTATCAACTTAAGATAGGCCACCCATTTGACTTTGAGGTAGATCTATATCTTAGATTCCCCAACATATCAGTTGAACAGTAGATCTCGAATCTCCTAGTTGCTCCACCAACTCGACGGTTGGATCTAGGCCAGAGTGTGAATATTCACATAAATCGGGTTTGTATTTATACTAAGTCAGGTTCTCATGGTAACACCTGAGTACAAAAAGTACGAGTGTTACAGTCTACCATAGAAATTTTAGATTAATATGAAATTTATCTTTCCTCTTAATTCAAGTCTTTGTGACCTTATAAACAGATGGGATGAAAAATAAACGTTATGGTGGGCCCTGTGAATTGTTTAACGATGTGAATTTTTTAACGATGAAATCATTATCTCCACTATTATCTGTGGTGTGGTCCAGATAATCCTTAGCTATGATTCTTTTTTTATAATGATCTCAAATGATCTCTAAACTAGATGAATGATGTAGATGTAATAATTACATCACTTTAAGACCCATGTAACTTTGATCTCCTTTGAACCGTTCATGCAACTCGAAACTTGAGGATATAAGAGCACTTGTTGGGTCCACCTGAAATTTGAATTCATCTGAAACTTGGTCTGGCACCTTAACCAAATGGGACAGACAAAATGGATGTGCTAGATTTATGAACCACGTCTTGGAGGGACCAACAATTGATTATGAATGTTTAATGAAGGGTAGCCCTCTCAACTTTTGTGTGGTGTGGCCCATACTAGCCACTGATTGACTTGATTTTAAGTCCTAGGCCCCATCATGATGTATGTATCACTGTTCATTCATTTTCTTAGGGGCGCGAGCACCATTGTCTTGAGAAGCCCACCCTACGTATGTGCCCCAATCATGGGCTGCCTTAGGTAAGCCCACCATGATATACGAGTTGTATACAGGTTATCCATCCTTTTCACTGGGCCATGGGCTGCCCCATGAGACCCACCATGATGAATGGGTTATATGCACACCGTTTGCCCCTTTTTTTAGGCCATGAGTTGCCCCATGAGGCCCACGCTGATGTATGCATTACACACACTATCCACCCATTTTTCCTAGGCCATGGGCTATTGTATGAGGCCCATTGTGACATATTTGAGGCCCAAGTATGTGGCTCATTGCGATGTATTTAAGGCCCTTGTATGAGGCCCAGTGTGATGCATGTGAAGCCCATGAGTGAGGCCTAATGTGCTACATGTGAGGCCCTTGTGTGAGGCCATGGGCCTACTATATGTTAGGCTTTATGTAGGCTACTTCTTGGGAGTAATGTTGGTTAAATGTCCACATTGATGGGCAATAATGGTTAAATGTCCACATTGTGACCTTCCCTTAGGCTTTTGTTAGGCCCATTCTCATCCTTCTCTAAGTGGGTTGACCCTAATCATTGGGCTCCATTGATAATTACAAGATCCATCTATTCTTATTGGGCTAACCCAAAACGTTGGGCCCCATTGGTTGCTAGTAGGGTTGTTTTTAATCTTGGAGTCCATCTAGGACTTATTTAGGCCCCTTAGGGTATCTAGCAGGCCATATGTTAATATGGTAAAAGAAGCCCATTCCAGATTCTTAAGATTATAGGTAGGCCACCTATGCCCAACCTTGATATGAGAAGAGTTCATCATCACCATAGATAGGAGCATCCGCGCTATCAGATTTTATATATCCATAGTCGAGGATTGACCCTCATGTTATAAATCTATTGTTCTTCAATGTACCCCGCCATAAGCCGATTTTTAATTATAAATATATTAGTATACGCACTGAGTATGTGTTAGTATAGCATTATGATTGTATAAGGTCATGGTAAGTTTAATTGTGATTGTATGAGGCCCATTGTGACCATGTGAGGCCCATTGTGATTGTGTGAGGCCCATTGAGATTGTATCAGGCCCATTATGATTATATGAGGCTCGTTGTGGATTGCATGAGGCCCATTGTGATTGTATGAGACTCATTAAGATTGTATGAGATCTATTGTGATGGTACGAGGCCCATCGTGATTATATGAGGCCCATCGTGATTGTATAAGACTCATTATGATTGTATGAGGCCCAACTATGATGTAAGAGGCCCATCATATGTGTGAGGACCATTATATGCATGAGGCCCAATGTATGTGTGAGGCCCACCATGTATAGGTGATTATTTCACCCCACCCATTCACCTATACGAGCCGTGGGCCGTCTTATATTAGCCCACTATGATGTATGTGATTATAATCATGATTAGTATACTTCATGATACATGTCCATATGCATCATCCGTATGCTTGTTATGAGGAGTGATAGAGCATAGCATGTACCATTGGGCTGATTATTTATGGGACTCCCTGAGAGACGGAGTTACCTCATATCAGCACATGGTACGCGCAGGTTTAATGCATGACTGGATGGTATGATTCATGCATCTCATATTTTATGATATGACCACCATACGCCCTAGCGACATCAGTGTCATAGCCCTCACAGGCATATCATGGATAGCTAGATGGGACACTAAAAATCTTTTCTACATTGGGTGTATAGATGTCCCTGGGGTGAAAGTCCTTAAACCCTTTTGGTACCAAAGAACGCTCTAACATCTAGATCGAGTATATACATGAGTGGCCGAGTACCAAATACCAGTAGGCCGCATCTCCCACTATGTCGTGGTCGGTTGGAAGGGGGTGTAGCCTTACCCGCCCGAGGGAGTAAGCATAGCTAGGCTGAGTTTGACCAGCTCGTGAATGGGTCCACTATCGATGTGTCAGGTAGATATTGGTTGATTACTAGCCAAGCAGATGGTGAGGTCTCTTCTACTTACCTAGTTGTGCGCTTGATGGGGCGGCAGGTGGCGTTCAGTATACTAGACCTCGGTGATGATCCCAAAGATGTACAATACTAATATGTGGACTTATTGAGTAAGAGTTACACACTCAGCATTTTACTCATTCATTCATTCATTCACTATCCACTTGGGCTAGTGGTGCGCAACTAATTGTTAAGTGCACCTTTACAAAAGCCACAATTTCAGTTGGGGCGTGTAACCAACCTGTGATCAGGAGTTTATTACATTGAGTTTAGCTATCCAAATTTATGTATGGGACTACTTTGGATAGAAGTCCCTTATAATGGACCCCATATCCTGTGATACTATGTACTATCATCTCGACTTCACACTCCAACTTGGTCATTTCATTCACACCGTATATTTCATTACATTCGTAGCATATGGCATTTTAGGTTGCTATGTTTATGCATTTGTATGGCTTAGATAATCTTGACGATATTCGCAGACTCGTCAGGATTTTCATATTGCATTACATCCTCAGTATATGATATTTGGCTTACTATTTCTCCGTATTGCATAACTAATCTATATTGCTTCCTCAGTATATAATATTGGCTTATTATATTTTTGCATCACTTAGCTTAGATAAGGCTGATGGTATTATGAACTTACCGACATATTTTCACATTGCTCTGATATTGCATACTTGACACTTACCTTGTGCACACACTTACACCTCCCTCTAAGCTTTTTATAAGCTTATGCACGATAAATGCGTATAAGTAGCATTAGGTCGCAGCAGCGTTGAGCTTGGAGCATACAACTGTCTTTCGGAGCTTTAATTATTGATATATGTATTTTCCTTTCAGCACTGTATTCAACTGTTTATATTAGTGGATATATGATGATGATGTTGCCTTTGTAATTTAGGTAAACTTGTGGTTATGCTTCTTATGAGATAGATGTACGTTGAAAAATCATCCTTATAGGATCCCAGGATCAGAATCTAGCATATGGGAGCTGGGAGAGGAGAATGAGGTACTACGGAGGCTGTCGGCATCGAATTAGGCGATCGGGAATTCTATAAGTCGGATTTCTGAGTTTGGGGCATGACATTGACTATCCCCCTTATAAATGAATTGGCCAACAAGCCATCCAAGGGTACCAGTCTAAAAAAAAAATGCCAATGTAAATAGTGGTTGGCATCCCGAACCAAGACAAAATCAATTGTGGTTTACAACACCATCCTGTTTGAGATCCCTTAGAGCAAAAAAATCAAAAAAAAAATCCCAAAATAAAAAAACAACAAATATTCCAGAAACCACAAAAAGTCAGATATTTCTCAAAATCACAACAAAACAGAAACTCTTCAAAAATCAAAAACAACAAAAAATCTTTCAAAACTCATCGTGCCAAACACATTACTCACAGCACCGGAGTTCGAGGTCGACTCATACAATTTCAATCTAGAGTTAGACTTTGAACTCATTAGTTTGGATGAAGCCTAAGATGAGGGAAATGATTATCCAGCTCTCGAACTAGATGACTCCCTCAAAAGGTTCGAAATGAAGGTTAATATTGTGGCAGACAATTTTGAAATTGTGAACTTAGGATCATCAGAGGTCCCTAGAGAAGTGTGCATCGGTAGATCCTTAGCTCCAAAATACAAGAAGAGGATGATGGAATTCTTGAAGTCGAGGTTATCCAACTTTATTTTCTCCTATGAAGACATATCAGGGCTCGATGAAGAACTAGTGGTGCACCACTTGCCAACGAAGTCTGAAATGAAGCCCGTCAAGTAGAAGCTTCGAAGAATGAAGCCAGAATGGGCCCTGAAGTCTGTGATGAAGTCATTAAGCAATACAACACGGGGTTCTTGGTAGTCTCAAACTACTCGGAATGGCTTACAAATATCATGTTAATACTAAAGAAGGATGACAAAGTAAGGATGTTCATCGACTTTAGGGACCTCAACAAGGAAGTCCTAAAGACAATTTCCCTTTACCTCACATCAACACACTGATAGATAATACTGCTGGACACAAGATCTTCTCATTCATAGACAGTTTCTTCAGCTATAATCAAATCAAAATGGCCATGGAAAACCATGAGAAGATGTCCTTCATCACACCATAAGGAACTTTTTACTATCAGGTTATGCCCTTTGGACTAAAGAATGCGGGAGCTACATATCAACGAGCC
This sequence comes from Magnolia kwangsiensis, assembly GCA_037074715.1. Taxonomy (NCBI): domain Eukaryota; kingdom Viridiplantae; phylum Streptophyta; class Magnoliopsida; order Magnoliales; family Magnoliaceae; genus Magnolia; species Magnolia kwangsiensis. Next base: position 46,408,285 of record CM073583.1, read on the forward strand.
ATGACCACCTTGTTCCATGACATGATAAATAAGGAAATGGAGGTCTATATGGATGACATGATCGTCAAGTCTCGCACGATCGAAAGACACTTTCAAGATCTCAAAAAGATCTTCAACAGACTAGAAAAGTTTAAGCTCTGCCTCAACTCATAAAAATGTGTCTTCGAAGCAACTGAGGTCAAATTATTGGGCTTCATCATCAGCAAAGATGGAATTCGAGTGGCGAGACCAAAACAAGAGAAATCATCGAAATGTTGTCTCCAAGAACCAAAAAGGAAATTCGGGGTCCTCAGATGAATGCAATACATCAGCTGATTCATCGCACAGCTCACACCCATCTGTGAGCCCATATTCAAGCTTCAAAGGAAGAACTCGCCAAAGGAATGGAACGACGACTATCAAGCGGCCTTTGATAAGATCAAGAAGTACTTGTTGAACCCATGCTCATGCCACATACACCGAGTAGGCCTTTACTACTATACATTTCTATCGCAGCATAAGCAATCGGATGTGTCCTCGGCCAACACGATGCTACAGGAAGAAAGGAGCAAGCGATCTACTATTTAAGTCGAAGATTCACAAGCTATGAATCCAAATACTCTAGCTTAGAGAAAGCATGCCTTGCCCTGGTCTAGACAACACAATGGCTTCGATAATACATGATCGCCTACCCAACCCTTCTACTCGTTCGCATGGACCCATTAAAATACTTGTTTGAAAAATCGGTGTTAATGGGTAAGATCGCAAAATGGCCACTGCTGCTCTCTGATCTCAACATCACCTATGCTGCTCTCTGAGCTCAACATCACCTATGTCACTCAGAAAGCAATCAAGGGGCAAGCATTGGCTAATCACTTAGCAACACACTCTTTGCCTGATTATCAACCATTGAAGACCTTCTTCCTCGATGAGGACATCCTCCTTATCGAGGGAGAAGAAGAAAGGAAGGAAAGAGAGTGGACACCCTTCTTTGACGAAGATGCAAATTCAAGAAGAAGTGGGGTAGGAGCAATACTCTACTCTCCCGACGACATCCCAATCCCCATCTCCAGGTAGTTGGCATTCCATTGCACTAACAATGTGGCTGAATATGAAGCTTATATCACTGGTCTAAGAGAAGCCATTGTTCTCAATGCAAAAAGGTTATGGGTCTTCGGAGATTCATAGCTCATCATCAATTAGACGAATGGCAATTGAAAGACCAAAGATGAAAAGTTGATCCCCTATCATGTCTATCTAGAGAATTTGGTCAAGGAATTCGAAGAAATCTCATTCACGTACATGCCCCGAGCTAAGAATCAATTCACTGATGCCTTAGCTACCCTCTCCTCGATGCTGGATATACCTAGAGGAATTGCTGAATGGGAGCTCACTGTAGAGCTCTAAGAGGAACTTGCATTCTGTCTATAGATCGACGAAACCGAGACCTCCTCGAACAATTAGTCATAGTACACTGACATCAAAGAATACCTCGAGCATCAAAAGTACCTGGAAGGAGCGGTAGCAACCGATCGTCACACCATTCAGCGGTTGGCAGCCTAGTTCATGATCACCGAGGGTATCCTCTTCAAGCCTTCCTTCAATCAAGTTCTCCTGCACTACATGAATGAAACAGAAGCAACTCAAGTCATGTCAGAAATCCACGGAGAACTGTGCGGCCCACACATGAACAGTCATATGATGGAAAAGAAGATCTTACGGCTCGGCTACCATTAGTTAACAATGAGACAGATTATTGCAAACACATCAGAAAATGCTTCAAATGTCAGGAACAGTGAACCAAATCTATGCGGCTGCTTCTGAACTATACAACTTGACAACACCATGGCCCTTCTCCATATGGGGACTCGACATCATCAAAAAGGTCAGCCCCAATGCTTTAAATGGCCATGAAAACATCCTGGTGGCAGTAGATTACTTCACCAAATGGATAGAAGCTACATATTACACCACCATCATAGCATCTCATGTGGTAAAGTTCATGAAGAACAATATCATCAGCCGATATGAGATTTCTCATAGCATTATTACAGACAACGGGATTCCATTCGTCAATAAAAGCATGGGCGATTTTCTCGACAAGTTCAAAATCCAGGGCCATCGATCAAGCCCTTACCACCTTCAAATGAATGTTGGGGTCGAAGCCACAAACAAGACTATCATTCAAATACTGGAGAAAATGGTCAAGAAATATTGTGACTAGTCAAAAATGCTCCCATACGCACTCTTGGTTTATCAGATGTTTATACAGTCTGCTACAAGCACAACTCCTTACGAACTCATGTACGAAATGCAAGCAGTATTACCAGTCAAAATCGAAATCCTATCTCTCTGAATATTGCTAGAGAGTGAAGTCAAGGAAGTCGAGTGGCAACAAGCAAGATACGATCAACTACACCTGACAGACGAAAAGCACATGCGTGTGCTTAACCACTCGCAATGCTATTAAAGGAGGATCGCACGAGCCTACAATAAGAGAATCAAGAAAGAGGAACTTTAAAGTCAGCGCCATGGTCATGAAATGTATCTTACAGCCACACTTGCCAGACCCCAGAGGAAAGTTCAAACCTTTGTGGGATGGACCACTGATCATCCGAGAGGTACTTTCAAGAGGAGCCCTTCGGCTCACCAACCTGAGAGGAGAAATCTTTCATAGCCCATCAACGCCGACAATGTGAAAAACTACCACCGGTTACCATGCCTAACTTTATTATTGATTATAAAGTTGAGGTCAACAGACAATAAAAAAGTATATACCTACCAACCCTTCCCCATACAAGATAAAAAAAAAAGAAGAATATAAAAAGCCAAAGAAAAAAGGAGACATACAGCTTGTAAAACAAAACAAAAAAAAAAAAAAAAAAAAAAAAAAAAAAAAGAAGAAGAAGAAGAAGAAGAAGAAAGCCTACAAAACCATCCCACTTCCCCTGAACAAAATAGTCTGACCCAAATAAACAGCTTACGATTGTAGTCAGAGACAAAGGCAAGAAGGTAGCCAGTCGGCCGGCAATGAATGGAGTCTAGCCTCCCGCCTCTATTACTTAGAAAAGAAAAAAAAACATGCCTCAGCAAGAAGGGCGAGTTGAAAACCCAAAAGGGCGGCTCGAGTAAAAACAGCGGGCATGTAGCGGACTTGGTGAAAACCTGAAAAGGCGTTAAGGGTTAAAAAAAAAGAGCAAGCTGCCAAGGGGCAAGTAAGAAAAAAAAAGTCAGGACGTAGTGAAAATTCAAAAGGACGTTATGGGAAAAAATGACGTGAAAGCCAGTCATAGTAAAAACCTAAAAGGGTGCTACGAACAAAAATGGCTAGACAACAAAAATAAAAAAAAAAGTGCAAGTACAAAGGAAGCTAAGGCAACAAGTAAAGAGAAGAGATGCTAGAAAAAATACAACTTCGAATTAATGTTCTGTCAGACTATGCCCAAGTCCAAAAGGCACGATCCCGATATGTGCTACTCTCAGGGAACCAAGATCCCCAGTATACAACTCAGACTACCGAACTCAATGTGGGTCAAGCCCAATATTCTAATCCCAATCATCTAAAACACAAATCCAAACACAAACAAATACTGACAAGCTATGGCACAAATAAAAATTTTCATTCCTTTCAAAAGCATTTATAAGTACATTATTTTTCTATAAAAAGAAAAAAGAACAAAAAGAGATATGCATGTACAAGGTGGCAGCTAACAGAGTCAAAAACTACCAGGTAAGCCTCCATTCCCTCCCTCGTACATCGACAAACACTGCTTAAGTCTGTCCACCTCCATGCTCAAGTAGAAGACTTCATCTCTCTCTAGACGGTGGGACGCGATCATACTCTCATCATACCGCCACCCCATAGCCAAACAACGGGCCATGTCCTCACAAGTATAGCAGAGCACCGAAAGCTCAGATATGAGGTGGCCATGCATGGTTGACAAGAGCGAAGGATCAATGAAGATCCTCTCCTTGAATGCTTCAAAGGAGTCGTCGACCCCTGAAGAAGACGAAGTAGAATCCCCAACAATGTCTCGATCATCCTCATCATCAACCAGGTGTCAACCGGGAACCTAACGATAAAGCGACTACTCCACCACCAATCATTGATATGGCACCGTCACCAGAGGATGAGCCCAGACTGGAACTCCAAATTCGTCGCATCCAAGCAACCCTACCATGAACACCGAGATCACTGACAAAGAGACGACATGCGTATAGGAAGGGGAGCTGCCCGAATCCCAAAAAGAAGAAATCAAAGATGTCCTGTCAAAAGCCAAACTGCCAAAGGAACTGCACTGGATGGTAATAGCAGTATCCTCGGAAGCCCAGCAGTAAAAGAGGAGTACGAGCCGCACTATAGATCAACGGCATACGACAGAGTCATGGAGCCTCCCAAATGACCTCCCATCCATGGAGCTGAGAGAACATGCAACGATAAAGGGACTCCATAACCTCAGCGCCTAGAGGGAGTCCATTCAGCAGCAAGGACTGCACATTAACACGACGAGAATCTGCTATGAAAGGAGAGGGGTCATGTATAGATGCTCCCACGACCATACCTAAGAAATACAAGACTATACATGAGAGGTGCACAGAAAAAGAACAAAAAAAGAAAAAGAGTGATGAAGATACCTAGAGGAAGGAGCAGCACCCCCTGAGGATGCGAGTTTGCCCAAGCGAACACTCGTACAAGTCTAAAAAGAGCTCCTCCAGCACCACAAAGACGATACTCCAATGAGGGAGGACATGACAGAAAGCGTCAAACAAAACCATTAGAGATGATCGCCTCCACCCAAAAAAGAGCAGCTCAGCCAAAACGCAGAATATCAATGCATTCAAGCACTGGAGCTAGCAGTCACATCCCTTGGTCCCTCGAGCAATCGAACATCAATCATATAAAAACTCGAGGGAGAACTCATCAACTCTTTCATCAACTGTCGGAAGAGTAGCTGAGAATCCAAACCACGGCTCTAAATCCAAAGGGCGAACCGAAGAAGACGAAAGGATATATGGCTCCTGAGAAAGTGCAAGTCCGGACAAGCGAACAAACTCCACAAAAGACGAACCCAACTCCAGGTCATTGAAGAAGAACAAATTCAACACTGGGACCTAGTCATAGGACGCAGCGCTCAACAGCCGCCAATCCAAGCGAACTAGTTGGAAATGGAGGTCCTCCACGAAGCCTAAAGAATCTAACTCGAAAATCTTAGAAGCTGTCAAACTCTCTATCCAGGCATGCAATCTCTCCAAGTAAGTACCATGTGGCTACAGACAACAGTCTGGAAGCTTAGATCGGTCGGTGAATCATAAAAAATGGGCATCCCCTCGTCCAAAAAGTCAATCTCATGGTGATAAAAGAAGCACGACTCCCCCATGGCCTCTTAAGATAGCAAGAGCTCCTCCCTCCCGAGCCACATAAAAAGGTGTCGACCTTCTCGAGGCACGTAACAAGGATTAACGGACTGATGAGAAGGACCAGCCCCGTTCCTATCGCGACGAGGCATGCTGCATGATCAAACATTCACAGGTAAGTATCCCTCTCACCTCTATAAAATGGACATTCTATAAGAAGGATATGCATTATGAATGGGCTACCGAAGGCCCACATCCAAAAGCCCATGTTAAGACCCACATCAAAAAGCCCATGTCAAGGCCCACATCAAAAAGTCCACTTCAAGGCCCACAATTCAAAAGGTTCAAGGCCCATGTCTCCGAGCCTAAAAGCCCACTTCAAGGCCCATTTCAGAACCCACTATAGGGCCCATTGTTCAAAGCCCATATCTCCAAGTCCAAAGCCCATATCTCCAAGTCCAAAGCCCATCCAAAGGCTCATGTTCCTAAGTCCATGATCCAAGGCCCACTGGGAGAATCCAACACACACATGAAGCCAAAAATCAAGCCAAAAAGTGCGATCCACTCCACAAATGATGGCCTACCATTGAGATCCATGTTATTTAAAGATCTAGTAGGCCTCGAATCATCCATCTGGGCCCACTATCTTTAATCATGATCATCTCCTTCCAACAAAAAATAAATAACACAAAAATAAAAAAAAATGGCCACACGCAAAATAAGAGTGGGGCCCCTTTCTTGTCACACCCCACTCAATGAAAATTATAAAAAAATACATATGGAATGGCCAAATAAAAATTTCAAGCAAGATCCTACGATTGGAATTTCAGGAAATGTCCTCCAAAATCCAAATCAATAGGTCTCCAAAAAGATCCAGGGCCACAGGTAAATATTTTAAACACTCTACAAGCATGAATACTAAAGTATAGCAAATAAGGCAACCAGCCCATCAAACAAGTAGCCACTTGAAGGAGAAATGGAGAGGGGTTGGAAGAAGCAGCAAAGAAGCAAAAACCAGCAACGAGAGCTTCAAGGGAGCCAAAATAGCGTCCCTAGACAGAATGCGTGAAGAAAAGAAATAGGAAGGGAAGAACCATGCCCGGACAACCACCATCGCCAAACCAGTGGGCAAATCGGTTCCAAGCGGTAGTTGGACTATTGCCTGTGGTAGTCAGATTGCCACCCGCTGCCTAAAGTGCGTGGATCAGCATGCCTGTCTCTCTCGAGATGATGGGACGATCGGACCGTTGGATAATAGAAGGAAAAGAAGAAAAAAAGAATTTTCTCATGAGAAGATCCAATATCTCATGAGAAATTGCAAAATCTCATGACAAATTAGGAATCTTGATAAAATGAACTGACAAATTGCAAGAAAATACAAAAGAAAAAGGTGAAAAAGAAAAGAAAATGATAAAGCATGGTTAAAAGCCCCACTTAATTCATTAGTGGGGGCAAACATGACAGTTCGTCATCTACTTAAATTTCATAAATAAAAACTGACTAACGATGCCCTTCCGCGAGATCAAACAGATCTTTTCGAAAATCTCAAAAATATTTACAATAAAGTCCCTAAGGAATGTAGCTCCAAAGAGGATAGCTTTCAAACAAAATAAAAATTTTTGAAAACACATGCGGCACGCAGTATACTGAGGAATCTTCCATATTCTCCAATTGCGACCAGTGCAAACAGCAAAATAAGATTCTATCCCTTCCAGTCTCCTTGGAGGACGATCGAATCCGTATATGATACAAGTACGATGGGCCCAATCTCAATATCTGGATAGTCATACGAATCGAATGCAATTGATAATGATTTAATCAATATCTGGTAAGAATAATCAAACTCAAAGTGAAAAGAAACTATTGTAACCAACGTATCATAATCATCAAACTACATGGCAAATGACTACCCACACATACCTAGTTCGGCATATTCGAAAAGCTTGATCGAGTCCAAGTCGGCGTAGTGAGTTCCCCATAAGGCAGCTTCGATGTGGAATGAATACTTCTAGGGTAATTGTATAGCAAGGAAACAACAAATCCAAACAGTACGGGAATCCTCGTAAAGCCGCGTCGACACAAAGAGGCCCTACTTTCAAACTCACCCTCTAATGCTATCAACAATCTGACATGAAATGGTTGTGATTCGAGGCCCATAATGCCACAGAATGCGCAGGGACAATCATAACATTTTTCTCAATGCTCATGATATGTGCGAGTCATCTCTTTCCTAAACAGTCAACTGACAATGATACAATGGCAGGCAACAGATCCAAACCACTACCTTTTCTGACTAGAGGGGTAGGGTGTCCACTCGCTTTGGAACTTGGTTGCTCACAACCTCAGCCAAAGAGAAGCAAGTGTAAACACCCCACCCAAGCTAACAACTTGAGAAGGCAAAAATAATCTAGAAATTCTAACCATACCCTAAAACCAAATCCTGATCCTAAACCTAAATCTTAAACTCAAACCCTAATCCTAAACCTAAAACCTTGACCATGGTCTAAACCCTAATCTAAACCCTGGCCACCACCCAAGCCTATTCCCTAGAAAGCATCCAATCATTTTAAGCTAAAACCACAAAAATAGACTTTGGACTGAGCCAAAACATCGAATCAAGTCCACCAGACAAAGAACGGAGAAAACCCTGCCCAGGTGATAATCTGACTACTGCTCGTAGTAATTGGAGTGTCGCTCCAGATTCGCAGGTGTCTCCTCTAAGCAAACAGTTGTCCCTCGTCCCAAAGTCAACTTTTATATGGAATTACCCCTGAAGTTTACCTTATTTACCCTTTTACCTAACCCCAAGAGCTTATAAGAGCATGTCACATAGCATTTCTCTCTCCTCAACCAATCCCAAGCTATCATGTCAACTTTTACCCTTTACAAACATAATAATTATCAAAACGCCATCACCAAGGCTATAAATAACCTTCACCTCTCCTCATTTCACACAACATCTATCCCATTCCAAAATTCTCAAGTAAGAGAGGGAGAGAGTAAGGAAGAGAGTGAGGGTGAGAAGGAGCTTCAAGCCTCCAAGATCTGATTTTTGTAGCCACCTCTTAAACTCCTCTAAGCCATCTCAACCCTATAGCCTAGCCCGGATTAGACATGGTGCATGCCATGTTCTAGCCATCTCAAGAGCATGCCAAAGATCAAGTCATTCCATAAAGCATTCATGTCACACCCCAAACCTGAAAATAGGATTCATAAGAACCCGATCACAGAATCCGGTGCCGACAAGCTCCATAGTACCCTATTCTTGGCTCCCAGTGCCCATATGCCAGATTCTGATCCTGGGATCCTATAAGGAGAATTTTTCAATATACATTTATCTCATAAGAAGCATAACCACAAGTTTACCCAAATCACAAAGATGACATCATCATCACATATCCACTAATATAATCATTTAAATATAGTGATATAGGGAAATACATATGTCAAAAATCAAAACTCCAAAAGTCTACTGCACACTCCATGCTCAACGTTGCTGCAACCTAACGCTACCTGCACGCATCTTTCATGCATAAGCTTATAAAAAGCTTAGAGGGTGGTGAAAGTGTGTGTAAGGTAAGTGTCAAGTATACAATAAAGCCCATAAACCATACATCATCAAGATAAGCAAAAATACTGACAATATCACGAATCATACGATATCAGAGTAAGCGAAAATATACTGGTAAGTTCATGAGTGCTAACAGCCATACCAAGGCTATGCGATGCAAGGAATGAATGCTAACAGTCATATTAAGGCTATGCAATGCAAAACATAATAAGATAATAACAGATACCGAGGATGCAATGCAATATGCAAATCCTGACGAGCCACGAATACCATCAACCTCATCTAGGACATACATCAAACCTGTATGTATCGCGCGATCATATGGGGATAACTCCATCTCAGAAGGAGTCCCATAAACATCTCAGCCCAATGGCATCTACTTTAATCAATCATCCATCACTACATGCATACGAATGATGGAGGTCCATAGAAGGACGGCGGATCTAGTCCAAATATCAAGATAAGCTCACTGATTTAAAACGCATCATGACAGTTAAGGAAAGAATCCAACTTATAGCCACCACAACATTGGACGATGCAACCAATGTGGGATAAAGTTCTGCCTTCAATGTGTGCACAGTAGCCTGCCAGCACAGTAGTCTGCTAATCACTGGTAGCTCGCCCAGGCTCCTCAGGCCCCACCCACATCAGTGTCTGACCACGTGCGTCCGCCCACATGTGATCATAGTGGTGGAGCGTCACAATATCCCCCACCGAGGGAAGATCTGAGTCTAAGTGCAATAAGTAGGCTTCCTTACCCTCTCTATCGTGCAATAAACTGGACTTTCCTATGGGCCCAATATATACACAAGGTGGTTTTAAGGTGTAGGTATCATAATGTTATGCTATCACATACTCATAATCGGTATTGATAATTGGTATTGATAACCAGCACTGATAATTGACCAAACAAGGCCTAAGGGAAGGTCACAATGTGGACATTAAACCATCATTACCCAACAATGTGGCCATTTAACCAATATTTCTCCCAAGGAGTGGCCCATATAAGGAATTCATACACAACTTAACGGGTCATACATACATCACACTAGGCCTCAACCATAAGCCTCGAATACATCACAATGGGCTTTGCCAAATGGGTCAAAAATACGTCATAATGGACCTCATCATATGGGCCGGGAATACATCACAATGATCCCGACCAAATGGTCTGAAAATATATCACAATGGGTCTCGCCCACGGGCCTCAAATACATCACATTGGGCCTCGAAGACATCACATTGGGCCTCGCTCACAGGCCTTGAATACATCACATTAGGCCTTGCCCATGGGCCTCGAATACATCAAATTAGGCCTTGCCCATGGGCATTGAATACATCACAATGGGCCTCAACCCACGGGCCCTAATACATCACAATGGGCCTCAACCCATGGGCCCCAAGTACATTACATCGGGCCTCATCAAATGGGCCCCAAATACATCAAACGGGTCATATCAATGGGCCAAATCAAATGCGCTTCATGTATTTCAATCGGGCCCACCCTTATGTATTTTTTTGAGATCCGACCTATTCATAAGTTAACGTAGAGGTAGATGAAGTGAAAGCTAAAACATTAGCTTGATCGGAACTATCGTGGCCCTTAAGAAGTTTTAAACGGTGAATGTCACTGTCCACTATTTCAATGGTGGGGGTCCACTTGAACCTTAGATCTGACTTATTTTTAGTCTCAAGCCTTAAGACGAGTATGCCAAATGGATGGGCGGTTTGGATGCAACACATGCATCACGGTGGGTCCCATAGGGATGGACGGCATAGATAAATGAAAGGTGAGAATACAATACATACATCAGTGGGTCCCACGTGGGGCCCACCATAACATTTGTCTGCCATCCAATCTATTGATAAGGTCACATAGACCTAGATGAATAGGAAAAATAAATTTCATAATAGTCCAAAACTTCTATGATCCAAAAGGGTTTCAATGGCAGACGTTCAATCCCCACTACCTTTTTGCTATGTGGTCCACTTGATAGGCAGACCTGCCTCGTTTGCCTCAATCCTTAAGGCTAGCTCACCACTGGATGGACGGTTTGGATGTAACCATACATCAAGAGTGGCGTCCACTGACTGTCCAGCAATCTAGCAAAATGGCTGGACAGCATAAATGAAACATGTACTTCATGGTGGGTCCCACTGTTCAATGGTGTGGACGATGTGGGTAAAACACATATACCGTGGTGGGGCCAGCACGTGCATCACGGTGGGGACGGTCCAACAGCGCACAACATAGCAGCAGTTGTTGCTCTGAACGTCAGCGGCAGTAGGTGCTGCTGCCTATATTTTTTTTATTTTTTTAGCATTTTTCTGAGGTTTTTCACAGGTGGGGCCCGCATCCGAAGAATCCGACCCAGCCGTTGGATTCTATGGATCAAGACCGACCAAATGAGCCCAATATGCGATGTGTTTTGGCAAATAGAAAAATCAAGGTGGGTCCTAACTGATTTGAATAGTAGAAATAATAGTTTTCTATGTTATGGCCCACTTTATTATTGGATTGGCTTCATTTTTTGGCTTAACGCCTAAAATGAGTTGGGAAACATGATGGATGGGGTGGATCAAAGCCATACATCCAAGTGGGGCCTATATGAATAACCCTCTCCAAAGCTTGTTGAATCAAACTAATATTTTTTATTTTCAATTTAAATCCAGCGTCCCTGGACACTAGATGATTTAGGGCACAACACAGATATAAGGTGGGCCTTGCTCAGGTGGGCCACCAAATGCACGAATGGTGTGGGTAAGACATACATTAAGTGGGGTACATCCGGGTGGGCCACACGGCCACATCATCACATAAAAAAATGAAAAAGAGAGGGAGAGAGAGAAAGAGGCACGCGTGTGATGGAGGGACCCCACCACTATGGGCCCTCCCTTCCATACATCACAACATAAATCATGTGGGTCCCATTACGTGTGGACCCACCAATCAAAAATCAACGGTGGAGATTACCTCTCCACCAAAATGAAAGGTTTAAATGACCTCTTTAAATCTAGGAAGTAAACATTATGACGGGGTCCATGAAGATTGGCCCATCATGGAATGATCATAAGAATCATAGTGGGCCATCAGCCACATTTATGGTCCAAAGTGAGATCCATACCATTAATCGGTAGGCCTCACTTAGCCCATGATCAAAAGAATAAAATCTAAGTCTATAGAAACACCCACTGTTCGATCTTCTTGGTCCAATGGAACATCGATCTTCTTAAGCCTCTCTTTGATGGAAGATGATGAGAAAGGAATGGCTAGGATGATGGATCATGGGGTGGGAAGTGGGCCACACAACACACTTTTTCCTCTTGAAAATGGCTTGGACGTCCACCATTTTTGTTGCTTGGCAAAAGTGAAGAGAGAGAGAGAGGGTGGTTGTAAGAGAGAGTTGATGTGTGAGTGAGTGATGAGTGATGTGTACTTGACATGTAAGGGATGAGTTGCTTTGACTTTGGGGTTACTTAGGGATGGGATGTGAGGTGATGTGTACTTGACATGAACTTGACTCTTGATGGGGTTAAGTGATTGATTGATGTGATTAATGGGACATGTGTCGTAGAGATTCCCTTGGGATTGCAAACGTGCGGTGTTTTCTCGAACTGAATGCAGGACCACATCTGCTGACCTGGGTATCGCCTCGACGCATAATATGTGGCTTCAAAACCGTGACCACGGTGCGGTCACAATGGTACAAGTCTCAGATTGAGCTGACTCAGGTCTATGGGATACAACTCAAGGTTACGCGCAATTATTGATAACAGATCGCAAGTCACCAAAATTTGACCGAGAGGACCATAGAAGCCCATGGAACAGTACAGGCTAGGATACGGGCCTCGCAACTCATCATATCATTACTTTCCTTCTTAACCCCCTTGCTCTTCTAGATTATCATTGAATGTATGGTCTGTGACTTGCCAAACATTCAGATCTTATCACATCAAAAACTCATGATAGCCTAGTCTCTCTTTTTTACTATATTAGCATCATAACAATAACATCATCACATCCACTTTTCTAGACATTTCGTAGACGTATGCTCTACAGCTTGCTGGGATTTCAGATCTTGCTACATCAAAAATCTAGATTTGCCTAGTCCAAACTCAATCATATTATCCCTTAAGATTTGTTTACCACACAAAGTAAAGATCATACATTTGTACAGGCAGAGAGGGTGCTTAACACCTTCCCTCTTTGTAACCGATGTCCCTTAATAGAAATCCTGAATTGCAGACTAGGAGTCAACTTAAAATAAGAGAATCTTAGGATTCTCTAGCTTTAGACATTCTACAGGTTCTAGCCGACTGCAGGATTTTGAATTAAGTGACTAGTGGCAACTCCAAATAAACATCAATCAGGTTACCCCCACAAATAAATCATTTTCAAGAACAAAACATCTTCCCACTAAAATGCCAAAGAAAAATGTGGGCGCTAATTTTCTAGTGTCCATAGAGGGTTACTGAGTATTTGATTAGTCAAATGATCCTTGACTAATCTATTCCCAATTGAATCTTATTTTAATGAAGGTGCTGATTGATTGACAATGATAACCTCATCATCATGATCATAATTGGCAATGACCTTTTGATCATAATAACAACGTATATAAATTCTTGTATTACTCTGGTCATTTTATTCAGAACACGATATGCTTTTCTATTTAGAGCATACCCTAAAAATATGCCTTCATCACTTTTTGCTTCAAAATTTCCAAGATGTTCCTGATCTCGTAAAATGAAGCATTTACTTTTGAAAGTACGAAAATATTTTCTGAAGGTTTTTTTTATTAAACCAAAGTTCATAAGCAGTTTTATTTTTACTTGCTCTTACATAAACTCGATTAATAATATAGAAAGCAGTATGAATGGCTTCAGCCCATAATTTTTTATTAATTTTTTACTGTTAAGCATAACACTCCCCATTTCTTATAGTACTCTGTTTTTCCACTTAGCAACACCATTTTGCTGAGGAGTTTTAGGAGCAGAGTATTCATGTAATATACCATGGTCATTACAGAACTTCTCAAAATTTCTATTTTTAAATTCAATGCCATGATCACTTTTTATTTTTTTTTTACAGATAGTTCTTTTTCAATCTGGATGCGTTTTAATAACTTTTTCACTTCGCCAAAAGTAGCTGACTTTTCTCTTAAGAATGCTACCCAAGAGCATCTAGTGCAATCATCAACTGCAACTAGAAAGTATTTCTTACTACCCCTACTCTTCATTCGAGTTGGTCCAACTAAGTCCATATGAAGTAGTTCAAGAGGTCTAGTTGTGGCTAAGGAGTTCACCTTTTTGTGACAATTCTTGATTTATTTGCTTATTTGGTAGGCACCACATACTTTCTTCTCCAATTTTTTTTAGCTTGGGTAAGTCTCGAAGATGATCTCTCTTGCTTAGTTTGTACAAGTCTCTATAGTTTACATGTCTAATAAATTGATGCAATAAGTCAGTTTCATTTGTTTGGACCATGTAGCAAGAGTGATTTGAAGAACAAGATTCATCAATGATATAGCAATTTTCAAAGGTTCTTCGACCATTTAATATTATATGGCCTTGGATATTAATTATCTCACATTCGTGATCTGAAAATTTAACATTATAATTATTATCACAGATTTAAGATATGCTCAGCAAATTTTATTTCAAACCTTCAACATATATAACATCTTTAAAAACAAGTAGGTTAGGGATTTTTATATTACCTCTTTTGATGATTTTACAGTTGCTTCCATCTCCAAATGTTACTGAGCCGCCATCAATTTGATTGACGTCCGATAGTATTGCCTTATCACCTGTCATATGTCTACAACATCTACTATTCAAGTACCATCTTAAATGGCTACTTCATTTAAAAGTTGTGTGGATAACAAGACACTTTTCTATTGGAACCCATTTTAATATGGTTTTGGGTTTAGGAATATCTCTTACTATTCACAGTGTTTGAGAGTAAGAATTGGTCTTGTTTTCACTTACTCTATTATTTCTATAGTTGGATTTTAAGAGCTCTTTAAGTAAGTCCACTATTTTATTTGCTAGAGAAGAGTTATTATTTTTCCTTTGATATTTGCGATAGTTGGCCTTAGTTTTTGGATTAGAAGTTTTTTTAAAAGATTTTTCATTCCTCTTTATTTTCTTTATAATTTCTACTTTAGATTTTCAAGATTCACCTTTTACAAATATGGAAGTAGAAGTTTTAGATTTTTTTGTGCGATTCTTGATATATCCAAAGCCATTTGTCACTACTTCGTCGAGATGCAATTAATAACTTTTCAAGTCTCTGGTCACCTTGGGTGTATATCCAAGTCTCTTTTGAATTTTTAAGAGAAGTAACTTCTAATTTTAAATTCTCATTTTCAGTTTTGAGATTTTGAATTTTAAAAATTTTTAGACTTAAATCTAGTCGGTTTTCTCAAAACGATCACAAAAATGAGATTTTTCCAAAACGGAATTTTCAAGTTCTAATTTCAAAATAGAAAATTTTCTTTTTGATTTTTTAATTTTGCCGCAATCTTACAACTTTCTTTGTATAAGGCATCATAAGCAATTTGAAGATCTTCTTCATTTTCATAATCACTTTCAAGAGTTTCATAGTCAAAAATTTCACAATCATCTGATAAAGTGATTCTACCTATAGTCATGAATGCCTTTTGTTCTTTCTTAGATTCTTGGTCTGATTCATCAATTTTTGAATTGGATTAAAATTCTAATGATTCAACCTTAGTGGCAATCATACCTGTTCGTCTAGATTCATCCTTCTTATGACATTTTGAAGCTACATGTCATATTCAAAACAATTGAAGCATTGGGTGTCTTTAGATTTTGATTTCCAAACATTTGAGTTTCCTTTTCTTTTATCAAAAGGTTTTTGAAAATCTGATCTATTTCTATTCTTGAAAATTTTATAACACTTTTTAGCCAACATAGTCATACCATCTTCATTTTCATCATTTTCAGAATCTAAGTCTTTAGATTTAGACTGAGAAGATTTAAGGGCTATGGCTTGTTTTTAGGAGCTTTGAAATTCAGCTCATAAGTTTATAGAGATCCAACTAATTCATCTACCTTCATTACATCAGTATCTGTAGAAACCCCACCCAGGTTAATATCTTGAGAAAGCTAGGACAATCCGGGAATTGTGATCCAAACCCTAACCAAACTGGAGCCATCACAAGCCATCATTCAAGCCAAAGCATACCCAAACCTTTACCCACAATCAACCCATTTCTCGATCCATTTTTAAGTCACAATTGAGCAAATTTTGAGCCATTTTCAAGCCAAATATGTCACACCCCAAAATCAGAAATCGGGTTCACAGAAATTCCGACCGCTGAATCCGATGCTGACAGCCTCCGTAGTGCCCCATTCTAGGCTCCCAGCACCCATAATCCTGGGATCCTACAAGAAGGATTTTCTAACGTATATTTATCTCGTAAGAAACATAACCATAAGTTTACCAAAATCACAAAGGCAACTTCATCATCACATCTCCACTAATATAAACTTTGAATACTATACTGAAAGGGAAAATACATACGTCAAAAATCAAAGCTCTAGAAGACCACTGCATGTTCCATGCTCAACGCTGCTGTAACCTAACGCCACCTGCATGCATTTATCATGCATAAGCTTTTAAAAAGCTTAAAGGGTGGTGAAAGTGTGTGCATAAGATAAGTGTCAAGTATTCAATCAATGTAATAATCATTTAATATCAGAAATACTGGTAAGATCATGAATCATATGATATCAAAGTAAGAGGAAATACTAACAAGTCTATGAATCAATCAATATCAGAATACGTAATGTAAATCAACTATACAAATGAAAAGTCATAAAGAGCCAAATATTAGATGTCGAAGATGCAATGCAATATACAATTCCTGATGAGTTCATGAATACCGTCAGCCGTATGTAGGCCATAAAAATGTAGGAACATAGTAATCCAAAATGTCATATGCCACGGGTGCAATGCAATATACAGTACGAATGGAATGACCATGCTGAAGTGTGAAGTCGGGATGATAGTATGTAGTATCGCAGGTTATGGGGTCCATCACAAGGGACTTCTATCCAAACCAGTCCCATACCTAAATTTGGATAGTCAAACTCAATGTGGTAAACTCCTGATCTCAGGTTAGTCGTGCACCCCAACAGAAATCCTAACCATTGCGAAGGCACACATAAGAAATAGTTGCACACCATAAGGCCGAGTGGATAGTGAATGAATGAATGAATGAATGAGTATGTAACTCTTGTCCAATAAGTCCACATATCAGTACTGTTAATCTCTGGGATCATCACCGGGGTCTAGTACACTCTACATACAAATTGTTGTCCACTGACATGCGACCATGCAAGTGGAAGAGACCTCACTACCCGCCTGGCCAGTAGTCAGCCAATATCTACCCGGCACGTCGATAGTAGACCCATTCACGAGCTGGTCAAACTCAGCCTAGTAATTTCCCCTACCCTCAGGCGGGTAAGGCCACACCCCCTCCCAACCGACCACGATAGAGTGAGAGACGCGGCCTCCTGGTATTCGGCACTCGGGCACTCATGTATCCACTTGGTCTTGACATTAGGGCATCTTCTGGTACTAAGAGGGTTTAGAGATTTTCACCAAGGACCATTTATGGCAGCCAGATGCTAGAACAATTTTTTGGTGACCCATCTGGTCATCCATGATATGCCTGTGGAGGCTACGACCCTGATGTCGCTAAGGAGTATACTAATCACAATGCAAGATGCATGAGTCATACAATCCATTCATGCATCAATCATGTGCATATCGTGCTCTCATGTGAGATAACCTCCGCCTATTAAGGAGTCCCATAATAATCTTCCCAATGACATATGCAATGGTGAACCACACCTCATAACAAACATACAGATGATGCGTATGTGCATGTATCATGATGCTATGCTGTTACATACTCATAATTAGTATCAATAACCGACGTTGAAAATCAGCCTTGACAATGTGGACATTTAACCAACATTGCCCCTAAGGAATGGTCCACATAGAGCTTAACATATAGTGGATCCATGGCCTCACACAAAGACCTAATATGTAACACCATGAGCCTCACTCAAGAGCTTTATACACATCAAGATGGGCCTCTCACATGGGCCTCATATACATCATAATGGACTTCATCGCATGTCCCTTAAATACATCACAATGAGCCTCATCCCATAGACCTTATATTCATCACATTTGGCCTTTAACACGGGATACATATACATCACACAGGCTGAATACACACTATAATGGGCCTCAACTACAAGTCGCATATACATCATATAAGTCTTGACAATCAGCCTTGGTAATCAAAATCGGCCTCAACAATCAACCTTGACAATCGGAATCGGCTTCGATACTCGGCCTCAATAATCGGAATTGGCCTATACAATTGGCCTCAAAAAATTAGTATCGGCCTTAATACTTGGCCTCGACAATCGGAATCGGCCTCAACAAATCGAAATCAGCCTCGATACTCAGCCTCGACAATCAGAATCATCCTATACAATTGACCTCGACAAATCGAAATCGGCCTCGACAATCGGAATTGCCCTATACAATCGGCCTCAAAAAATTGGAATCGGCCTCGATACTCGACCTCGACAATCGGAATTGGCATAAAAAAAGCCTAAAGAAAGGTCACAATGTGGACATTTAACCATCATTTCTCATCAATGTGGACATTTAATCAACATTGCTCCCAAGGAGTGGCCCATATAGAGCCAAACGTATAGTGGGCCCATGGCTCCACATAAGGGCCTGATATACTTCACTATGGGCCTCACTCAAGGATCTCATACATTAAATGGGTTGCATCACATAGGCCAAAAACACATCTCAATGGACTATAAACACATCACATTAAGTCTTACCCATGAGCCTCGAATACATCACAATGGGCCACAACCCATGGGCTTTAAATACACAATAGGTGAGCCTCAGATATCCAATAGGTGGGCCTCAGATATACATCACAGGTGGGCCTTCCACACGCAGCAAGTGGGCCTACTCCTCACAGATGGCCTACCAGTGGTCCAACCAAAGAATGGCCTGGATAACAGACACATCACGGTGGGTCGCATCATTGGGCCGCACCAATGGGCCTCATATACAACAAGTGGGCTGCATCAATGGGCTAGACTAAAGGGCCACAAAATACATCAAAGTGGGCCTGATAAATGGGTCATAAAATACATCAAAGTGGGCCTGATAAATGGGCCATAAAATACATCAAAGTGGGCCTGACAAATGGACCACAAAATATATCAAAGTGGACCTGACAAATGGGCTGCAAAATGCATCAAAGTGGGCCTCACAGATTGGAGCTACCTGAACTCATCAGGAATTGTATATTGCATTGTATCTTCGACATCTGATATTTAACTCTTTATGATTTCTGATTTGTATAGTTGATTTGTATTGTGTATTCTGATATTGATTGATTCATAGACTTGTCAGTATTTCTGCTTACTCTGATATCATATGATTCATGATCTTACCAGTATTTCTGATATTGAATGATTATGACATTGTATTGAATACTTGGCACTTATCTTGTGCACACACTTTCACCAGCCTCTAAGCTTTTTATAAGCTTATACACGATAGATGCGTGCAGGTGTCGTTAGGTTACAGCAACGTTGAGCATGGAGTGTGCAGCGGTCTTCTGGAGCTTTGATTTTCGACATATGTATTTTTCCTTTCAGCATTGTATTCAAATTTTATATTAGTGGATATGTGATGATGATGTTGCCTTTGTGATTTTGGTAAGCTTATGGTTATGCTTCTTACAAGATAAATGTACATTCAAAAATCCTCCTTGTAGGATCCCAGGATCGAAACCTGGCATATGGGCGCTGGGAGCTGAGAATGGGGCACTATGGAGGTTGTCGGCACCGAATTCGGTGGTTAAAATTCCTGTGAATCCGATTTTCAGTTTTGGGACATGACAGAAGTTAGTATCAGAGCATAACTTGGGAATACCTAAAGATAACATCACATATCTGTTGATAGCTACCCTGCACTCTATGATTATTGAGAACTTAAAATAGTTAGATCCCCGAGTCTAAATAACTTAGAGATTTTCGGACATAGCTCCTTACTGTTGATATTGTGAGGATGCATAGTATTCTAGTTTTAATCGTTTCTGATCTAAGATTCGAGGTTCAGTTAGATCATCATAGTGTTGATGATGTGTCTTGGGAGGGCGAGGTTGATATTAGAGAGCGCTAACTTCATCCTTTTGTAGATTAATTGTGCCTTGTCATATATACTTGGTGATGTTTCCTCTTCCCTTATCTGTTCTGTGAATTTGGAGGATGAAATTTTTATTACGTGGGGAGAGTTGTAAGGCCCGTATCCTAGACCGTACCATTCCGTAGGGTTCCGTGGTCCTCCTGGTCAAATTTTGGTGACTCGTGATCTACTATCGGCAGTTGCACATGACCCTGGGTCGTATCCTGTATTCCAGAGTCGGCTCAACCTGAGACTTGTACCCTTGTGACCGCGTCGTCGCCAAGGTTCCCACGCCGCATCTGGCACACCGATGCGATACCCAGGCCAGGAGATGTGGGCCCACGTTCAGTTCGAGAAAAATTCCATGCGTTGTGAATTCTAAGGGAATCTCTACGACACTTCACATCAATCCATCAATCAATCAAGTTAAATAAACCCATACTCTACCCATCCCTCTCTCACCTAAAGTCAATAACACCCATACTCATCCCATTCCTTTCTTACTAACAAGTTAACAAGCACCATACCCTCCATTTATTACATCACCTCTCTCTATCTTTTTCAAACCAATTCTTAAACAACCCATGAAAGCTAAAAACGTTCAAGCTCCAAGCTCCATGGATAGAGCTTGTGTGGCCCACCTTCCTACCTCCCATCTCTACCATCCAATGATCATCTCAACCATTAAAATGCATCCCTCGGAGCTTTAGGATGCGTTGATGGAAGAAGAGGTCCAAAGAAGGTCAAAGGTGGGTGATTTCATGATTTTTACCATTGTTTTTATCGTGATTTGAGGGCCCCCATATGGTGGGGATTCACTTGATGTATGCATTGTATTTGGGAGGGCCCAGTAGTGACGGGGCCCCTCCTCTTCACATGTATTTCTCTCGCTCTCCCTCTCAGATTTTGTGGCCCACCTGATGAATGAGTTGTATCCATGCTGTCATGGTAGGGCCCACTTTATTGTATGTAATTCATTAGTATCGTCCATCTGGACGGTACCGATTGAAAACCCCATGATGTATGTGAACGTCCTAGTCGTCCATTGAATGGACGTGGACCCTACCACAACAGCTTGTGAGGCCCATCATGATGGATATACATCCAAACCATCCATACATATGGGGCCTACCATCAGGTCGTCTATTCAGAGAGAGACGTTAGACGTTGACAGTGCTAATAGTCTCACCCTCCCACACATTCACACACACACACACACACACACACACACACACACACACACACACACACACACACACACACACACACACATATATATATATATATAATATTATATTATAATATATGTTATTATATAAATATAATATTTAATATTAAATGATATGTGGGCCATGTGTATGTGGAACCCACCTGCTGTATGCATTTCATCCAGGTCGTCCGTCCGTTGGACTTCCAGCGTGCCTGGATGAAACATAACACAAATAGCAGCTTAATCCAAAGCTTTGGTGGGCCACCATGTGGACCCACCTTGATGTGTGCATTATAGTATTCACACCATCCATATCTGGATGGTGCAGTGAGGGGCTGCCCATGATTCATGTATTTTAATCTAGGCCATCCATCCATGCATGGGACGTAGGGCCCACCCTGATGCATGTGCTGCATCCAGCATGTGGGACCCTCATGGCATGGTGCTCGTCTGCACCGTCCGTCCACCAGGGCGGGACTCACATGATACATTTTACCCATGCCGCCCAGCACATGGCCCCACGCACGTGTAGACTCCACTGTGATGAATGTCTTCCATCCACACCGTCTAATGCTTTGGACGGTGCTGGACACTGTGAGAAGGTGTCATGGTGCCACACCATGATGTATTAGTTTCATCCACACCGTCCAGATCATCTGGACGATGTTGGACCCGCTTGGACTGTGCAGGGGTGGTCACTATGATGCACGTGTTCTGTCCACTCCGTCGTGGACCCCACCATGAGGTATGTTTTTTTAATATCTGAACTGTCCATCTGTTGCTACACAGCAGTTGGAGCTGCTTTAATGTCAGCAAGTCCTATGGTCCCCAATCACGAGGTATGTGTACGTCCATGCCATCCATCCATATGAAGCTCATGGGGCCCACCCACACTTGCTGCACGTGTGGGATGGACCCACCATGACGTATGTGTTTTATATCCAGCATCCATCCATCTACCCCAGGACGGCGGGACATCTCCCACTCTGACGTGTGTGTTGTATACACACCGTCCATCCTTTTTACTGGTGGGCCACATCTGTGGACCCCACCCTGATGTATCTATTGTATCTGCACCATCCAGAATGTTGGACAGTGAGATCCACCTTAGCTGAATGCGTGAGATCCACACCGTCCACCCATTTCTACTGACAGGTGGTGCAGCCCACCGATGCCTACCCTGTCCACATGTGATGTACCCTACACGATCCCCTCTCATATATATTTATGTAATATAATATAATAGTATATTTAAATAACGTTATGGTGGGCCCTACCTTGATGATGTGTTGTATTCACGCTATCTGTTCATTTTGATGGACGTGTGGTCCACCTTGATCTATGATTTCATCCACACCGTCCATTGATAGGGACGATGGGTCTCACCTACTGATTGATGTCAGCAAGCTTTGTAGGTACTGTGATGTATGTGTTTTATTTCCCACCGTCCATCTGTTGTCTAGACAGTGCAGTTGTGGGGCCAGTCATGATGTATATTTTGACCCACACCATCCAGAATATCTGGATGATACTAGATCACCTTTGGACGATGCTGTGGACCCCACCTCAATGTATGTTTCATATCCACACCGTCCAGAGTATTTGGATAGTGCTGGACAGTGTTTGGGCAGTGTTGATCATCATTAGGGTGTCATGTGCCACATAGAATGATGTGTACAGTGATACACATGTTGCACCTGCAACTACTTAAATGATTTTTAGATGTAATCCAAGCTCCCATCTATGAGGCCCACTCTGATGCATTTTGTGGCCCATTTTTGGGGCCCACTTTGATGTATTTTGTGGCTCATTTTTCAAGCCCACTTTGATGTATTTTGGGGCCCATTTTTCAGGCCCACTTTAAGGTATTTTGAGGCCCATTAGTCTAGCCCATTGATGCAGCCCACTTATTGTATATGAGGCCCATTGGTGCGCCCAATGATGCGACCCACCTGATGTGTATGTTATCCAGGCCATTCTTTGGCTGGACCGCTAGTAGGCTAGCTGTGAGGAGTAGGCCCACTTACTACATGTGTAAAGCCCACTTATGATGTATATTTGATGCCCACCTGTTGGATATCTGAGGCCCACCTATTATGTATTTGAAGCCCATGAGTTGTGACCCATTGTGATGTATTCGAGGCCCATGAGCAAGGCCTGATGTGATGTGTTTATAGCCCATTGAGATGTATTTTTGGCCCGTGTGATGCGGCCTAGTTGATGTATGAGACCCTTGAGTGAGGCTCATAGTGAAGTATATTAGGCCCTTGTGTGAAGCCATGGGCCCACTATATGTTTGGCTCTATGTGAGTCACTCCTTGGGAGCAATATTGGTTAAATGTCTACATTGATGGGCAATGATGGTTGAATGTCCACATTGAGACATTCCTTTAGGTTTTTTTATGCCGATTCCGATTGTCAAGGCTGAGTATCCAGGACGATTCTGATTTTTTGAGGCTGATTGTATAGGCCGATTCCGATTGTCGAGGCCGAGTATCAAGGATAATTCTAATTTGTCGAGGCCGATTGTATAGGCTGATTCCAATTGTCTAGGCCGATTCCAATTTGTTGAGGCCAATGCCGATTTATCGAGGATGATTGTATAGGTCGATTCCGATTGTCGAGGCCGAGTATCAAAGCCGATTCTAATTTGTCGAGGCCGATTCTGATTGTCAAGGCCAATTGTTGAGGTCGATTTCCATTACCAAGACCAATTGTCAAGACCTATATGATGTATATGCGACCCATAATTGAGGCCCATTATGGTGTGTATTCGGCCTGTGTGATGTATATGTGGCCCGTGTTTAAGGCCTAATGTGATGAATATAAGGTCTATGTGATAAGGCTCATTGTGATACATTTGAGGGTCATAGGATGAAGTCCATTGTGATGTATATGAGACCCATGTGAGAGGCCCATCATGATGTGTATAAAGCTCTTGAGTGAGGCTCATGGTGTTGCATATTCGGTCCTTATGTGAGCCCATAGGTCCACTATATGTTAGGCTCTATGTGGACCATTCCTTGGGGGCAATGTTAGTTAAATGTCCACATTGTCGAGGCCGATTGTCAACGTCAGTTATTGATACTGATTATGAGTGTGTAACAGTATAGCATCATGATACATGCACATACGCATCATCTGTATGTTTATTATAAGGTGTGGTTAACCATTGCATATGTCATTGGGCAGATTGTTATGAGACTCCCTAATAGGCGGAGGTTATCCCACATGAGCGCACGGTATGTGCATGACTGATGTATGACTGGATTGTATGACTCATGTATCTTGTATTGTGATTACTGCACGCCCTAGTTACATCAGGGCCGTAGCCTCCACAGGCATATCATAAATGGCCAGATGGGACACCGAAAATCTGTTCTAGCATTAGGCTGTCATAGATAGCCCTGAGTGAAAATCTCTAAACCCTCTTGGTACCAGAGGATGCCTTAACTTCAAGACCGAGTGGATACATGAGCACCCGAGTGCCGAATACCAAGAGGCCGCATCTCCCACTATATCATAGTCGGTTGGGAGGGGGTGTGGCCTTACCTGCCTCAGGGTAGGGGGCATTACTAGGTCAAGTTTGACCAGTTCGTAAATGGGTCCATTATCGACGTGCCGGGTAGATATTGGCTGACTACTGGTCAGGCGGATAGTGAGGTCTCTTTTACTTACATGATCGTGCGTCAGTGGGCGGCGATTTACATGTAGAGTGTACTAGACCCCTGTGATGATCCCAGAGATTAACAGTACTGATATGTAGATTTATTGAGCAAGAGTTGCATACTCATTCATTCATTCATTCACTATCCACTCGGGTTGATGGTGCACAAATATTTCTTACGTGTAACTTCGCAATGGTCAGGATTTTGGTTAGGGCACACGACTAACCTAAGATCAGGAGTTTACCACATTGAGTCTGATTATCCAAATTTAGGTATGAGACTGACTTGGATAGAAGTCCCTTGTGATGGACCCCATTTCCTGCGATACTACGTACTATCATCCCGACTTCACACTTCAGCATGGTCATTCTATTTGTACCGCATATTGCATTACACCCGTGACATATGACATTTTAGGTTACTATGTTCCTACATTTATATAGCCTACATACAGCTGACGATATTCATGAACTCATCAAGAATTGTATATTGCATTGCATCTTCAACATCTGATATTTAACTCTTTATGACTTCTCATTTATATAGTTGATCTGTATTGCGTATTCTGATATTGATTGATTCATAGACTTGTCAGTATTTCCGCTTACTCTGATATCGTATGATTCATGATCTTACCAGTATTTTTGATATTGAATTATTATGATTGTATTAAATACTTGGTACTTATCTTATGCACACACTTTCACCACCTTCTAAGCTTTTTATAAGCTTATGCACGATAGATGCGTGCAGGTGGCATTAGGTTGCAGCATAATTGAGCATGGAGCATGCAGCGGTCTTCTAGAGCTTTGATTTTCGACATATGTATTTTTTCTTTCAGCATTGTATTCAAAGTTTATATTAGTGGATATGTGATAATGATGTTGCCTTTGTAATTTTGGTAAACTTATGGTTATGCTTCTTACGAGATAAATGTACGTTGAAAAATCCTCCTTGTAGATCCCAGGATCGAAACCTGGCATATGGGCGATGGGAGCCGAGAATGGGGCACTACAGAGATTGTCGACACCCGATTCGGAGGTCGAAATTCCCGTTAACCCGATTTTCAGTTTTGGGGCTTGACAGAAGTATCCAAAACTTTAACACCCCAGATTTTTGCCTACCTGAAATTAGACGTCCTTAAGCAATGGGTCAACCATAGCACCTTGGTAGCTTCTCAAAATTCGATTCCAAAGCCAGAGAAATTATTTAGAACTTAATTCTTTATAAATTTAACGTGAATTAGCTAGCGCTACACTAGATTTTCTGCAAAATTAGCCCTAACCACTTTAAATACGATCTGTAAGACCCAAAACCTCTAGAATTGTTACCGCTACGTTACCCAAAAACTAAGATCCAACTCTAAGCCCAATTGCCCTCGAGATCATTTAGAAACTTCGTATCGGACCTGGACCGCACGTCGAAAGTCCGATATCTATAATCTTAGACCATTATGACCGCCTAGTTGGACTTGACAATCATTTTGAAAATCAAGCCCAATCGATATCCTGAAACCATTTTACTGAGTCCGGAGTGAAAAGAGTGAGAAAAAAAAAATATTTAAAAAATTAATTTAATTTTTAAAAAATCTGGCACGTGTCGCTTACACGACATTTTTAAGCGTTCTGGCCATTGGAATTCAACCAAATTTCACCCTCGAATCAGGATAGATGGCCCTTACATGTCATAGCACTTATGCATCTGATCCAGTTCCCGTAACCGCTGAACTGAAACTGGTCCGCTACGGTCGATCTGGAAACCCGACCGAACTGAAAACTTAGCTTGACCTAGATCCAATATTAGAGAGCTTAAGTTCGACCGGATTTAGTAACAGGACCTCCAGAAGTGTTCCATTAGATCGGAACAGACCCGATTTGGTTATAACTTAAGTATACCTTGACTTCAAGTCTGTTTTGGTCATGTTTGGGCTTATAAAAGGGCCTTAAACCCTTAGTTTTCTAACCCATACGAATTTGGAAAAAACCATAGGAGAGAGAAAAGAGAAAAGAGAGAGAAAGTGAGGGAGAAGTTGGGGCTTTCTCCTGCTATTCTTCCCTACTGCTCCACGTGCTAAAGCCATCCATCTGCATTACTATTCTGGCGATTCCAACTTCGTTCTAGGTAAGAAAACCCTAACCCTAACATGTTTTAAGGTTCCTATGGGTACAAGTAGCTAAGTAGCTGACTCACCTTGTGTTATAGGTCGTCATATCGACGTTGATGGAATCGTAGAGTACCTATTCAATTCATTACGCTTCTACGGCATAAGGTGCAGATTTTAGACGCTTAGTTTACCATTTTTCAAAGCTTTCAATGCCATTTAATGGTAAATTGTTGACAAGAATGTTGTTTGACATGTTAAACATACTGTCTATTTTTCATTTTAAATATGTACGAAGAATATGAGATTTAAGGTATTTTGAGTATTTGTAAGAAATACTGTATACGTACGTATTTTTCTGATATGATTGCCATGAGTATTTACGGTGTACCTATACTAGTTATGCGTGTATGATCTGTTTGGCGAAGAGATTCGCCCTAATGCACATTTTGGTCGACATATGTTATGTAGACTAATGTGTGTAGACTAAGTGTTTGTATAAATGTTTGTATAGGTAAGTATTGCATAAATGAGGTTGTAGATTAGTGTTGAGATAGGATTCTCAACTATTTTGATGATAAATATGATTTCTTCCATGGTTGTTATATTTGAATTGATTATCTTATATAAATGAAATGCTTGTGTATGGTTAAATTGCCAATGTTGTATCTTATAACATGTTGCTAACATGCTTGAATTATTTGTTATTTCAATTTTGTTTATCTCATATGATTACTGATTCACATTACATGTGCTTGGGGTTATACTCTAGTCCAGGAAGTCTGTAACAGTTTAGAATTCGTGGTTGGATTCTATTCGCCACGAAGGATGTGTATGACGAACCCAAGTCGTACTAGAGTCGTCGGCAGTGGTTAGGCCACACGAAGTGCTTGTGCACTTCATGTCGGTCGATTCAACATGCGCTCGTGCTAGTCGGACTCATCAAGTAACCCGATTGACCGTTGTATGTTCACCTTGTATTCGTCATAACTGCTTGAACCTAGGGTACTGAACTTACCAGTGATAACCCTGATAACCGTGGTACCTTGATCCACTAAGACTCATGAGCCAAGTATGGTGGAATGGGACACCGTGTTCGAGCTATCGGCCTACGCTGGGGCCACAAACCTCTCCATAATGACCAATGAGCAACCCAGACTCGTGAGCTGATTATGGTAGTATGGGACACTGTATTCGAGCTGTCGGCCTACACTGATAAGGTGATGGGGGAGCGGTGCAACGAGTTCTTGCAACAGCCCTGGCAGCCCTTTGTAGTGACCTTAAGCGTACTCTGAGTCTACGTGAGGGGACGACCCTTCCGTAGGAACAAGAGTACAAACTAGGCCTGTATTGATAAGGTGATGGGGGAGTGGAGCAACGAGTGCATGCAACAACCCTGGCAGCCCTTGCAGCGACCTAGAAATATATCATCGTATGAGACTACTAGGAGTGACGACCCTAAACAGGATCCTTGTTGGGAATGATATAAGGGAAGTACCCTAATTTTTCAATCCTGTTGTGTGAAAAGGACTAATAACAACTCGGTAATCATATTCATATTGCACTGCATGTTCCTGGAAGATGTGGATCACTGAGGGAAGAAAGCATGCCGCGGACGTAAGAAGGTGTCGCATGAGGGAGTATGTCGGCGAGGGCATTCATCATGTCATTTCATTCTTGCATTAATCACAATATTTAGGAATGTTTGAATTGCTTACTTTATCATTATCGTTTGATTGATTTGATAACATGTTAACCTTTGCTTTATGATTCCACCGAGTTATCTACTCACTCCCACGTTACGGGACAGTGTTGTACACACCAAACAGTCTCTGTTTTAGTTTCAGATGATGGCGTTGCTTGCGAAGCAGGGCTGGACTTTATGATGATGAGGAGGATTCCTCCTATATGCAGGTTCTGATCGACGGGTTTACAGGGTTTTTGATTAAATGCCAATACACTTGGTATTTTGCCTTTTATTTACACACTCATGTATATTCTTTTCTTTCTATTTTGGAGTATACATGTATTTAGTTAACCTGGTAACATGTTCACACTCTGGAGACTTACAATCATTTATATATTTTATATATCTATCACGGTCTTCCGCTTGCAAAATTTAGCTATCTCTGGAGTATGATATGCTATTTTGGCTTAGTCTCAATCTTGTTTAATGTCATTCTATAGACAACATGCATTCATCATTATTTATGTTGCATAAGTGACGTTTTGGAACTCGGGAGTTAGGTTCTTACTTGACCCCCGATTTTCAGGGCGTTACAAAAACGAACTTTGTTCCACTCTCAAGACCCAAAAAAGGACTCACCGACCCAATTTGGGGCAAACTGTACCCAAAGTGGTAGTTTGATTACCGTCGGTGGTAGTTAAACTACCGCTTCCTCTCAAAAAATGTGAGAGGAGCCATCCACACGAGTTTCGGACCAAACTTAGCCCGGGTGGTAGTTGGACTACCGCCGGTGGTACTCCGACTACTGTCCCTCATGGGGCAATGTGTCCTCCGAACAACAGGTGTCTCTTTGGCTCGAAAGTCAACTTTTCTCTCGATTTATCCCTCCATCCTTCACTATTTATCATTTTACCAACCCCAAGAGCCAATGGGAATGTGCCACGTGACGCTTCTCTCTCCCCCAACC
This sequence comes from Magnolia kwangsiensis, assembly GCA_037074715.1. Taxonomy (NCBI): domain Eukaryota; kingdom Viridiplantae; phylum Streptophyta; class Magnoliopsida; order Magnoliales; family Magnoliaceae; genus Magnolia; species Magnolia kwangsiensis. The sequence goes on from CM073583.1 coordinate 46,438,095, forward strand.
ACTCAAAAGCTACCATGTCATCTTTTTAACCCTTACCTACCTACCATTTACCAAAAGACCATTGGAGAAAGCTATAAATAGCCCTCTCCTCTTCTCATTTCAAGACACAACAACACACCTTCTCATCCAAGAGAGAGAGAGAGGGAGGAAGAGAGTGAAAGAAAGGGAAGGAGCTCCCAAGCCTCCAAAGTTCTGATCTTTTGGCCAACCCCTAACCCTTCCTCTTGACCTTTCCAACCCACAAGTCTAGCCTAGATTGGTCATAGTTTGGTCCATGTCTTAGCCTACTCAAGATCAACCCAAAGATTCATTCATTTTACATACAAGCATTCATCATGACATTTATTTCCTTCTCAACCCCTTTGCTTCTCTAGATCTCTAGTGAACGTATACTCTGTGACTTGTCGTACATCGGATCTTATCACATCAGAAATTAATAGCGATCCAGTCCACTTTTCTTTAACTTTATACATAAGCATCATTACATCCACCCTCTAGATACATCATTGGACGTATGCTCTGTGGCTTGCCGAAATCTCGGATCTTTCCGCATCAAAAATCCATATGTGCCTAGTCCTAATCCGATCATATCATTCGTCCCTTGATATTCCTTACCATACTGAGTAGAGACCGTACATTTGTATGGGCAGGGAGGATGCCTAATACCTTCCCTCTTTGTAACCGAGGTTCCTTACTCAGAATCCCTGATCGGAGACTAGGAGTCAACCTAAGGTAGGAGAGTCTTCAAATTTCTCCAACCATATATATTCCACAGGTTCTAGCTGACTGCAGGATTCTGAGATTAATTAGCTAGTGGCGAGTCTCAACATCTACAAATCAGCCTAATCACCCCTACCATTAAATCAAAACATAAAAATCAACATGGACGCCGATTTCCAGTGTCTACAGAATGGCGACTCCAATGGGAATATGCTAGAGCACACTGTCTGAGACCCGACTTGAAAATGTGTGGTATTCCAATCTCTAGGGACATTCATCACTACATTCACAAAAAAAAAAAAAAAAAAACATCTTTGGCTTACACTTGTTTGGGCATCAATCCTAGCCACAACCAATCAATCCCATGCAGTTATGGCTACCCATGAAGAAGAGTCGGCAGCTTTTCCAGCTTCTGAAGTATTAGCAGTAACACCGGTACCGGCACCAGCGTCGACACCTCCAACAACTCCAACAGATTTGCCAGCTACTGTAACAATAAATGAGATGGCCTAAAATCTAAAAACATTGCAGGAGCGATTACTTCACCTGGTACCAGGTACCATACCAAACATGCAAGCAACATAGCCCAGTGTGCAAAACAACTCAATCCAACAAACTCATTTTGTTTTCTCCCTCATTCCTCCAGTAAATCATGTTCTCCCTCTTACTGTAGAATCAGCCCAATGTACAAACAAGAGCAACCCTCCCACATATCTTCCTCCTAATATGAGATCCAATCAATTCCAAGGGACAAAACCCCTCTCGACTAGTCCCTTTGAAATTGAAGAGCTCCGAGAGTAATTACAAGATATGCAGAGGAAGCTATGGAAGCAGCAGGGGGTGGATCTCCCATCTACCAAGTTCAGGAATCTTTGTCCCTTCCCTGATGCAATAGTACCTCAAGACTTCGAGGTACTAAAATTCAAAAGATATGATGATACAGGGTGTCATATGGACTATTTAAGAGCATTTTGTGGAGAGCTTAATACTATGGTAGGTAATGATGGAGCACTGATCCGTTTGTTTCAAAAATCCTTGAAAGGCGATGCAATATATTGGTACACATTATTAAACTACTATCAAATTAAAACTTGGTAACAACTTTCCCGAGCTTTCATTGATCATTTTGTGTACAATCTTAATGTAGCACCGAAAATGGCGGATCTTGCTGCCTTAAGGCAAAGGAATGATGAGTTATTGTCAGTTTACGTTGGACGATGGTGGGCAATGGCTGCTAGAATGAAAACACTCATTGATGGCGAGGAGAAAATCTATATGATCATTCACTCGGTAAACCCGAGTATCTCTGAATACCTCATCTTGTATCCATATGCCAACTTTACCCAACTCATCCGTGTCGGGGAACAAGTTGAAGCCAGAATAAGGGCTAGGACAATCTCCCCTTGGTGCCCTCATCAGGCCTCCTCAGTACAACGGATAGTGGAAGGTAGGCCTACTGGATACAAGAATGGTAACAGAAGTGTTCCTGACCTCCATCCAACAAAAGAAGATAATCTTATCGCCTTTACCTAAGGTTTTCAATTCGCTCATCAAGAGGGACAATGGCAACAACAACAGCAAAGGGAGATTCCTCAATACCACAATCATGGTCGACAAATGGGGACGGCTTGGGAGCCTAGGCACTTTACATCGATAGCCCAAACTTACAGTGAGATATTAGCCATGCTAGTCTAAAGGCAAATACTTACTCCACTACTGCCTAGGTCCCCACTAAACCCTTTGCCGCCAAATTATAATGAGAATGAGTATTTTGTAGACCACCAATCTCGATGCCACACAACGGACCATTGTTTCACCCTAAAACATGCGGTCCAAGATCTGATTGATAACCAAAGGATTGTGGTTACCTCTCTTGATGTTGCCACCACCAGCTACATCCTCTAGAATTCTCTGTCACCGTATCAAGTATGCCCTAGCTTATCAGGAACCCCTACCAACGATATCATTTAGGGAGAATCACCTTGTCATCCAATTCAATCCATCCATACAATCACTGCCAACCCAATACCAATGCCCCTAATTCTACAAGAGGCACATCCAGCCGGTCCAGTCTCCGTTCCCCGAAGTCTACAAGGGGCACCCCCATCCAATCTAATCTTTGTGCCCTTAAATATGTGAGGGACATCTTCAACCAGTCGAACCTTCATGCCCTCAGGTCTATAAGAGTCACCCCCAATCAATCCAATCCATACATCTTTTATCTTGCAAGAGGCACCATCTACCTATCCGACCCTTGCTCCAACTATCACGCTCCAAGAAAATGCCCCTTCCTCGATCAACATACTGCATACCCTAACAAAATCAGGGCCCAGCTTCAATCATGAGATGACTTTCCAGGAAGGACAGTCTGCTACTCAAAGGGATTTGCCTAGCTCTACTCAGTCTTCAATCCTTCAAGAGAAGAGTCTAGGACAAATAGTTCCCGCCTCTAGGAAAAAGGTCGAGGAAGAGATTAACGTCAATATCTTGATTAGCCCCAAAGCATCAACCATCACTTTTCAAGTCTTTAACATTACAACTTCATTTCATCTCCTCCCTGATCAATCTTGGATCCATAGAGTCAAGGCTCTTTCTTCAGCTCTTCACCAAAAGGCCAAGTCATGTTTAGAGACAAGGCACTCGTCATTCTGGACGATTCCGAACAAACCTTTTTGATAAAAGCAGCCAACTGTCAAGGGCAACATATCCCGATCATAGACATACAATGCTCCAATGAGGATATCTCATATCATAATCTCAAGTTCAAGACTGTGAATTACATGCCTCTTACATGTCCCATTGGATCAAACTATGTCTTCCCACCAATCGAGGACCAACATTTTTATCATCAGCTCGGATATCAAGAAAATACAGACATGAGAGGACTGGGATATCAACCTCTTATGGGTGAGATAGCAAAGCACAGATTATCAAAGGGGGGAAAGATTGGTAAAAGGAGGATGATCCCTTCATCCACACATCAATCAAATTCATCAGAGAAGGGATCATCTGTTCGGTTGGCAGGCTGAGATCCACCATGGAGGATCAAATGAGCGAAATGAGTCTAACTAAGCTATTTGAAAATGACTCAAGCAAGGGGCAAGAATTGTCCTTGATTGACTGGACCACAGTCTGGGTCCCACCTAAGCAGGAAGAATCCAAAGACTCACAATGCATTGCGAATGAGCTGAGAAAAGAGGCATCCCACACCAACTTAGAACCTAATCTCAAACTCATCACGACATTTGGGTACGACAATGAGGGCCCACCTACTGATCCATCTGGCCTTACCTCTTGAGGGGAGGGAGTGTAGGGCAATAGCTAGTTCACAATATCCAAGACGGCACAATAAAAGAAAATAATGTTTGGCTCCTTAAGTCGAATCAGGCAATCCCTGATTCACATCGTCGTCTTTCTAAAAAAATTTAAAAAAAAATCATAAAATTCTCAAAAAGCCAAAAACACTAGATATTTCTGAAACACTAAAAAAAATTATATACTTGTCAAAATCCAAAAAAAAAAATCAAAAATTTTCAAAAAGCCAAAAATATTAGATATTTTCGAAATGCCAAAAAATTCAGATACTTGTCAAAATCCAAAAAAAAAAATATAAATTCTCAAAACACAAAAACAATAGAAAATCTTTCAAAACTTACAAGAAATAATGTGCTAAATGCGTCTGTTACAATACCCGAGTTTAAAGTTAACTCATATGATTTCGATCTAGAGTTAGAATTCAAACTCATGGGTTTGAATGAAGCCCAAGATGTGGAAAATGATGATTTGACTCTCGAGCTAGAGGATTCCCTCCGAAAGTTCGAGGCAAAGGCCAATGTCATCATGGATGATTTTGAAATTGTGAACTTAGGATCCCTTGAGCTCCCTAGAACGGTATGCATCAAGAGATCCTCCCCTCCTGAATATAAGCAGAGGATGACAGAATTCCTGAGACCCAATGCTATCCAACCTCACATTCTCCTGTAGAAGCCTTACCCAGATCGAATGAAGAACCAATCATACACCATATGCTATGAAGCCTGAAGTCAAGCCCATCGAGCAAAGCTGTTGAGATCATGTTTGAAGTCCAAAACAAAGTCCTACTGATGAACGATGGAGATAAGTTATTGCATCATGTCTGAAAGTTCTTCAAGTATTCGAAGCTTGCATAACGGATCCATGTGCATGTTTCAAGTCTTTATAACCTGGCAACACCCTAACCCTATTTCATTATGGGGTTTGGACATCATCGAAAGAATGAACCCAAAGGCATCCAATGGTCATGAGTATTTTCTCATGGCAGACAAAAGAGGGTGCCAACAACATCCTACATTATCGGTACAAATGAAGAAAGAAATCAAGGAAAATGATTGGTGATAAGCTCAATACAAACAACTACATCCTACAGACATAAAGCGTACAACAATCGCTAGGACCAATGACAAGCAAGTCTGAAAGAAAGATTATCAACATAGTAATAATGCATGTCCTACCATTGTGCCTACTAAATCTAGGGGGCAAGTCTAAGCCATCCTAAGATGATCCATTGATCGTTCGCGAAGTTCTTCTGGGAGGTGCCCTTCGTCTCACCATTATTAGGGGCAAAGATCTTCCAGAGCCCATCAACGCCGACAACGTGAATACCTATCATGGGTAATCCTACCTGACTATGTCGACAACCACAATCATAGAGCTAAAATAAAACCAAAAGAGGTTAACATCCTGAGGTATATTCCATCATCATTTCTTCCCTCCAATAAGTGTTCCAAAAAAATAAAGGGTTCAAAAAAATGAACGAATAAAGTGCGTAGTCAAAAAAGAAGAAGAAGAAGTCAAACCCAATGAGTGAGAACACAAGTCACTAGCCCATTTTTCCTCAGGATAGTTTAAACCGATGTCAACAACTTTACGATCGCAATTGAAGACAAAGTCAGGTAGCTCACCAATCAGCTGACAATGAATGGAGTCTAGCTTCCCGCCTTTGTACAAGAAAAAGAGAAATCAAAAGAAAAGTATCGTATCTAAACAAAACGAGCGAGGTGAAAACCCGAAAGGGCGCCTTGAATAAAAATAGCGGGCATATAGCGGACTTGATGAAAACCTGAAAAGGCGCCAAGGGTAAAAAGACCACAGTTGCCAAGGGGCAGGCAAGCGCAAAAACTTGGGACATGGTGAAAATTCGAAAGGATGCCATGGGCAAAATGATGAGAAAGCTGGTTGTGGCGAAAACCTAAAAAGGTGCTAAAGGAAAAAATGGCTAGGAAAAAAAAAGTGTGAGAACAGGAGAAGTGAAGGCAACAAGCAAAGTGAAGAAGCACAAGGAAAAGATAAGTCCTGGATTAGAATTTCGTCAGACTCTACCCAAATCCAAAGGGCATGATCCTAGTATGCGCTACTCTCAGGGAATCAGGATCCCTAGTAAACAAATACTGGATTTGGCGTAGGCTAAGTTCAATATTCTGATTCCACCATCAAGACACAAGCTCAAACATAAGCAAACACTGACAAATTTGGTACAAAAAGTTCCTTTAAAACATCTTTTTTATAAGTACATTATTTTTCTTCCTTCACAAGAACAAAAATAAAAATATACATGCATATATAGGACAAGCAGCTAACAAAGTCGGGGATCCACAAAGTCAAAGTCAAAGCCCACTAGGCCCACAAGTTCAAAGGCCCACATTTTAAAGCTCACAAGGCCCACAAGTTCAAAGCCCCAGAGGCCCATATTTCAAAACCCACAAGGCCCACATTTCGAAGCTCATAAGGCTCATAAGTTCAAAGCCCCAGAGGCCCACATTTCAAAACCCACAAGGCCCACAAGTTCAAAGCCCCAAAGGCCCACATTCAAAGCCCACAAGGCCCACAAGTTCAAAGCCCCAAAGGCCCACAAATTCAAAGCCCCAAAGGCCCACAAATTCAAAGCCCCAAAGGCCCACAAGTTCAAAGTCCACAAGGCCCACATGTCAAAAGCCCACCAAGCCCATTGTTCAAAGGCCCATGGTTCAAAGCCCATGTTTTTAAGCCCATTTCCTAAGCCCACATATCCAAAGTAAGTCCCACTACATAAACCCAATTTCAAGGCCCATGGTCCTATGCCCACATGTCCAAATCAGGCCCATGTTCCCCAATTGCCCCATTAATTCTAGTAGAGGCCATCCGGCTACTTAATCCAGATCACTGCACAATAAAAACCAGACAACGATGCCCTCCCGCAAGATCTGACAGATCTTTAAAAAATCTAAAAATAAAAACCGTTAGCCCCGCTAACTCATCAGTGGAGGCAATGCGACTGTTTACTTAATTTGTGCAAATAAAAACTGGATGACGATGCCCACCCGCAAGATCAAATGGATATTTTTTCAAAAATTTAAAAATATCTTCAAATAAAATCTCCAAGGAGTTTAGTTCCAAAGAGATTAGATTTCAAACAAAAACTTTAAAAAAAAATGCACGCGGCGCGCAGTACACTGAGGAATCTTCCATATTCTCTAGTTGCGGTCAGTACAAACAGCCAAATAAGATTCAGTCTCCCCCAGTTTCCTCAGAGGATAATCGAATCTGTACATGATACATGTACAATTGGCCCGATCTCTATATCTGAACAGTCGTACGAATGCTAGTAGAAATGAATGGATCTATCTCTGGAAAGAATAATCAAACTCAAAGTGATAACTATCCATTGTAACCAAAGTATCAGAATTAACAGAATGCATGGCAAAAGATTACCTACACATACTTAGGCCGGGATGTTCAAAAAATTTGATCGAGTCCAAGTCAGCGTAGTGAGTTCCCCGTAAGGCTGCACGAAGTCACAGGACAGCTAACCACTTCAATGATCAAAGGGAATGAACACTCCTAAGGTGATTACATAGCAAAGGAAATGATAGACCAAACAGTACGGGAATCCTCGTAAAGCCACACCAACATGCAGAGGCCCTACTTTTCAGACTTACCCTTTAATGCTATTAACAATCTAACGTGAAAGGGTTGTGATTGGTGAGCCGTAATGCCTCACCAACATCTAGGGACAATCACAATGTTTTCCTCAACCCTCATGACATGTGCAAGTAATCTCTTTTTCAAACAGTCGACTGACAATGATATAATGGTAAGCAACAAATTCAAACCACTACCTTTTCTGACCAAAAGGGTGGGGTGTCCACTCGCTTTAAGAGGGGCATATGTAGACACCCCATTCAGGCTAATATCTTAAGAAAGCTAGGACAATCCAGGAACCGTGATCCAAACCCCAACCAAATCTGAGCCATCATAAGCCATCATTCAAGTCAACGTATACCCAAACCTTCACCCATAATCAACCCATTTCTTGATCCATTTTTAGGTCACAATCGAGCCAATTTTGAGCAATTTTTAAGCCAAATATCCAAAACGGACTTTGTTCCTCTCTCAGGACCCAAAAAAGGACCTACCGACCAAATTTTGGGAGAAACTGTACCCAAAGTGGTAGTTTGACTACCGCCGGCAGTATTCAAACTACCACTTCCTCACAAAAAAATGTGTAAGGAGCCAAACACAAGTTTCGGACCAAACCTAGCCCAGGTGATAGTTGGACTACCACCGGCAATACTCCGACTACCGTCGCTCACAGGGCGCGTGTGTCATCCTAGCAACAACTGTCCCTTAGCCTAAAAGTCAACTTTCCTCTGAATTTACCCCTCCATCTTTCACTATTTACCATTTTACCAACCCAAGAGCCAATGGGAATGCGCTACGTGACATTTCTCTCTCCCCCAACCACTCACAAGCTGTCATGTCATCTTTTTAACCCTTACCTACCTACCATTTACCAAAGGACCATTGGAGAAAGCTATAAATAGCCCTCTCCTCTTCTCATTTCAAGATACAAAATGCACTTTCTCATCCAAGAGAGAGAGAGAGAGAGGAAGAGAGTGAAGGAAAGGAAAGGAGCTCCCAAGCCTCCAAAGTTCTGATCTTTTGGCCACCCCCTAGCCCTTCCTCTTAACCTTTCCAACCCATAAGTTTAGCCTAGATTGGTCATAGTTCGGTCCATGTCTTGACCTACTTAAGATCAACCTAAAGATTCATTCATTTTACATACAAGCATTCATCATGACATCTATGCCCTTCTTAACCCCCCTGCTTCTCTAAATCTCTAGTGAATGTATGCTCTGTGACTTGTCGTACATAGGATCTTGTCATATCAAAAATTAGTAGTGATATAGTCCACTTTTCTTTACCTTTATACATAAGCATCATTATATCCACCCTCTAGACACATCATTGAATGTATGCTCTTTGGCTTGCCAAAATCTTGAATCTTTCCACATCAAAAATTCGTGTGTTTAGTCCTAATCTGACCATATCATTCGTCCCTTAAGATTTCTTACCACACAGAGTAGAGACCGTACATTTGTATGGGAAGAGAGAGTGCCTAACACCTTCTCTCTTTTTAACCGAGGTCCCTTACTCGGAATCCTAGATCGCAGACCAGGAGTCAACCTAAGGTAGGAGAGTCTTCGGATTTCTCTAACCTTACGTATTTCGCAGGTTCTAGCTGACTGCGGGATTCTGAGATTAATTGGCTAGTGGCGACTCCCAACATCTACAAATCAGCCTAATCACTCCCACCTTCAAATCAAAACATACAAATCAACGTGGGTGTCGATTTCCAGTGTCTATAGTATCCCTTAATTCTTGAATCGCAGTGACTTTAGAATTGAACCTGTCAGGAAGTGATCATAGTATTCACCCTGTGTTCAATGTCATCGAACACTGGCTTCAATGTTATCGAACGACGGTCGATGACATAGACAATGAAGTTCAGATTTTGTGAATTTCTGCACTTTGTACTTTCAACTTCCTTTCTTCTCCACTTGGTTTTCTTGAATCTTGGAGTCTTGAAATCTCCAATCTTAGTCTCCCAAGATCCATCCCTTACCTTAGTGATTCTTGAGCATCAAATCCATGCTTTTAATATTCTTTTCAATCCAAGCTCTCAGATTCACCTCACAATACAAACATGTATAAAATATACCCATTAAGCATTATCATGTTTACAAAACTAAGATATAAATAGGAAGAAATATGCAATATTTGATACTCAACAATATCATTAGAATATTTTAAAAAGATGACATCTATTACGGTAACCAAATCATCTTGATGAAAAGACAGAGAAGAAGATGATGAGGAAACCATTGTTAAAGTACGAGAATGAGAAAATTGTTGGAATGTTTTGAGGAAGAAAGAATATTGAAATGATGCTTATATTGGCTGAGACAATTGAGCATTTATTAAGGCATCATTAAAAATTTTCTTTATACGATACAGGTACACATGTCATAATGGGTTTAGCTCTTATTTTGAACAAGAGTGGTTATGACCAGTGTTTGAATTGTTGACGAGAAATCGATAATATCGACGATATTATCGGTGTCGTTGAACCGGCGATACCGAAACCCCAAGTTTTCATTTCTCTTCCAAATATCGATGAAATATCGGTGATATTTTTGATTTTATCGAAAAAATAGCTATCGTTCTCCTTATTATTGAAAAAAAATTGAAATAAATATAAAAAATATATACGAAAAAGATCTCTTACTTTCTTTTTCTCTCGATCTACGCACGGAAGTGGATTTCGGCTAGATTTAGTGGGCAAATCGCTGTTAATAGCTCTGAATTATCCGAGATAAGAAAACCCTTTTAAAAAACCCTTTTGTTTTCTTCAAAGAAAGAGATTTGAAAGAGAACTTGATTTCACCGAGATTTACGGAGATTTTGGTTCGGATTTGAAAAAGAAAAAGATAAATTTCTGGAAAGATTTTTTACGGAAGATGAGATTGATTGCGATTTTCTGGAGAAGAGGAGAGAATTTCGTAAAAATGAATTCTCTCTCGCGTCCAGGAGGGGATTAGCTACTGACCGGATGAGTATACTCACAGGTTAAGTCACAAGACTAGCTACTAAAGTGATGTCGGCAAGTTCCGTGGGCCCCACCATGATGTATGTTTTACATCCACACCTTCCATCCATTTGGAGAGATCATTTTAGGGCAATATCCAAAGAACGATTTAAATCCAAAGCTCTAGTGGACCCCAACATAGAAAACAGTGGGACAGTGACACCCACCGTTAAAAACTTGTAAAGGCCACAAAAGTTTTAGATCAAGCTAATATTTGTGTTTTCCCTTATTTAATGTCTTTTTTAACTTTTGAATAGGTTGGATTTCAAATAAACATTATGATGGGCTTTAGGATAGTTTCAACGGTGGGAATCACTCTCCCTGTTGTTTTCTTTGGTGGGGTCCACAACAAATTTTTATTTGATTCATTCTTTGGTTCATACCCTAAAATGATATCTAAAAATAGATGGACGGTGTGGATATAACATATACATCATAGTGAGGCCACATAACTTGGTGATGTCACTTCAGTAGCCGACTGGCTACTCAACTTGTTAGTATCCATCTAATTTGCATCCTCTCACACCCACTATATAGCTGCTGTATATGTAAGTAAGTTCTGTGGGTCTAATCACAAGGTATTTGTTATATTAAAACAGTCCATCAATTTGGCGAGCTCTCTTAAGGCTTGAGACAAAAAATATAGATCAAACTAGCAAGTGGACCACACTACAAAAGGCAGTGGGAGATTGAACATCTACCATTGAAACCCTTTTTGGGGTCACAAAAGTTTTAGATCAATATGAAATTTGTTTTTATTCTTCATTCAGGTGTTTGTGACCTTATGAACAGATTGGATGGAAAATAAACATTATAGTGGGCCCTACGAATTTTTTAACGGTGAAAATCATTATCTCCGCTACTATTTATGGTGTGGTCCAAATGATCTTTGGACATGATTCATTTTTTGGATAATGCTCTAAAATGATCTCTAAAAATAGATGAACAATGTAGATATAATAAATACATCACTTTGGGGCCCATGTAACTTTGATCTCCTTTGAACCGTTCGTATAACTCGGAGCTCGAGCAGTGTCAGTGCACGTCTTCGCACTACATGAACCTGCAGCAGCTATATAGCTAGTGCGTGGTACACCAGCCAATCTGCTTCCAGATTTAAGGGAATGGAATGCGCTTCCAATTTAATGGTGGGATTTAATAGCTGTTGTTCCCTTTGATGTGGTCTACTTGAGATTTGGAACTACCTCATTTTTTGGACCATGTACTAAAATGATATGATGAAATGGATTAATGGAGTTGATTTCTCGCATATATCATGGTGGGTCCACAGAACACTCTTTGGTAGCCACCTTGATATTCATAGCATCATAAAACACATGGGATACGGTGGGTACCACAAAGTCCTTACACCACCTGGAGGACTTGATTTGGCTAGTGACATTGCCACTATCAAGATGGCTAGTGGTTGGTGCTATGTGGGCCTAATCATGATGTATTTATTTGATCCATGCTGTCCATCTATTTTTTCAGATCATTTTAGATCTTGATCCAAAACATCAGGCATATATAACTCTCAGGTGGACCACACCACAAGAAATAGTAACAATTGAATGTCCACCATTAAAAACCTCCCAGGGTTCAATGTAATATTTATTTGACATCCAACCTGTTAATTAGGTTATACAAACTAGTTTGATACAAAATTTGTGGCCCTTGAGAATTTTTTAATGGTGTGCATTCAATCAACACTGTCCTGTGATGTGGTTCGCTTGAGATTTGGATCTATCTATTTTTTGGGCTTATACCATAAAATGATCTGGAAAATTGAATGGATGCATCAATATGTCAAACAAGTGCCATATCCAAGCCATCAATTACCAAGTACACCAATATATAGATTCTATGTCTCAAGAAAGGTGTACTTTTTTAGTTCATTAACTTTTACACATCCTAAGTATTATATGTTAACTGCATTTGTATTATATAAACTCATTTTGATTACAATTGGAGCGATTTCTTATGGTAGCATATGCTTTTTAGGTCTTATTAAATGAAAACTTATTATTTAATATATTTTTTTTATAATTTTTTAATTCCTAAATATGCAAATATGTGTATTTAGGCATGCCCTGAAGTTTTACTGAAAAATTCCATCATTTTCCCCATTATTCGTCATTTTTTTTTCGCATTTCCAGTTATCGACGATATTATCGGCGATAACGATAATATATCTTTATCTCTAGTTAGCGAAACTTGTAGTGATACCGACAACTCGAATACTGGTTATGACTGACATGTAGGGATGTATCGGCCAAAGACGGTTACCACAATGCTACCACGTGGATGGGAGGATTGCTGCATTAATGAGGGGTCACACATCACTTTCACTTATTTTCAAAGGCGAAACAACGTGGGGGCCAATTCCTGTGAAAGCCAATCAGAGTGAGTTATGTGCAATCTTGATGGATTTGCATGGTGTATTTAAAGATTCACAGGGATATATAAAGAGGATATTACGATAGTATAACTAGAGCACATCAAGCGATGCCACAATATTTCTTATAGGACAGATGACAAAAGTAGAAGCAAAGAGGGCCAAGTGGTGTTGAACAATTATAGTGACCGTCATAACGTGGGAAGGATCTAAATGGCCAGGGTAAGCTTGTAAATAGTAGAGGAATTCAATAAGAAAATTTGGTCTCATACTAACCCAATCAAATCCAAACATTATATTTCAATTATCCTTTCAATTACCTGTCATTTTACATTCCCTAGTGCAATCACTCTACTTTCCTACCAAATCGTTTTCATTTCCTAGTGTAATCATTTATTTTTCGCTGGTTGTTTACATTTCATAGTGTAATCCGTAGAGTTAATCAAGTAGTTGGTAATTAGTTGTAATTCGACTTTATGCTCATATATTAAATTCAATTCCTCATCTAGTAAGGTGTTACACACACACACACACACACACACACACACACACACACACACACACACACACTGACAAGTCTTATTGTATAGAAGCCAAATGTGTAACCCATCATCAGAAGACGAATCCTACCATCTGAATATCGGCTTATCCTATTTACACATTAAGGGAGTGACTGAGCGAGCGGCTGATTAGGCGACCGATTTCATCCAATATTGGTCATACACTACATATTTATATGCCTATCTCAGCGTTTGGGGTCATAGTTGTTCAGTTTGCATTGGGTAGGAAATTCAATTCTAGCACGCCTACACTTATCATGTGATCAAATTGCAGAAAACAATGAGCAACAATTACAATGGTTAAAAAAAAAAAAAAAAAAAAGTCATTCAATGTTGGCTCATGGGATCTTTCAATGAAGGCCATTTATGTGTCCATAGATGGTGGGTCACATGAGACCAACGATGTGGATAAGGGAAGTGGAGGACTTGTTTCAGGCAATTGTTCTATAAGCCCCACCGTGATGTATGGGTTTCATCCATGCTACCCATCCATTTTGCTAGATTATTTTAGGTATGAGCCCAAAAATAATGTCGATCCAAGGCTCAGGTGGACCACCCACCATTAAAAACTTCCTAGGGCAGAAGTTTTGGATCAAGCTAATATGTGTTTTCCCTTCATCTAAAGCTATATAGTGTTACTAATAGGTTGGATGGCAAATAAATATTAGGGTGGACCCTAGGAAAGTTTCAATGGTGGGTGCTATTATCACTGCTGCTTTCTTTGGTGACTTTTTAGCTCGTACCTTAAAATGATAAGGAGAAATGGATGGAGAGCATGGATATAATTCATAAATCACAGTGGCCCCACAGAGCACACCTAGCTGGACTGAGTCCGTTCAGCTTCTTGGATAAAAGACAGATGGTCCCACTAGTAGAAAGTGGACTAGGGCTTAGCTAGAGACAGACGATCCTATAAGGGGTTTTTTGAAGCCCACCGTGGTATATGTATTGTATCCAATTCGTTCATCATTTAGGGCATAAACCTAAAAATGATGAAGATCTAAACCTCTAGTGGACGAAGGAGCAGTGGTGACAATGACATTCACTGTTGAAACCTTCTTAGGACCCACTGTGATGTTTAGTTGCCATCTAACCTGTTCATAAGGTCACGTAGAGCTGGACGAAGGAAAAACATAAATATCAGCTTGATTTAAAACTTTTATGGGCCAAGAGGTTTTCAGCAATTGGCATTCAATATCCCCTGTTTCCTGTGGTGTGTGTTTCACTCGGGCATTCGGTTTGTCTCTTACTAGCTCATGCTACAAAATGATCTGTCAAAATGAACGGACAGCTTGGATAGAACACATATATAACGGTGGGCCACACAGCCCTTGACGAGACCATCTGTCTCTGGCTAGGTCTTGGTGGGGTAGTGCCCGATTTGCGCCTAGAGCTGGGCATCGGACCGAGTCAGACCGACTTGAGTCCAACCCGATTCGGTCTGAAACGTAGTTGGGCTGATCCGAACCCAATCTGATTCGGGTCGGTATCCAGGACATAGAAGTCGAAACGTTTTGGATTGGGTTGCGTACGTTTCGGATCGACTTTTTTAATGGTGAAAATCATTATCATCGCTGCAATTTTCGGTGCGGTTCTTTTGAGCTTTAGATATGATTTATTTATTTATCCTAAATGCTCTAAAATGATCATGAAAAATGAATAAACAGTATGGATATAATAAATATTTCATCATGGGGCCCACGTAATGTTCATCTCATTTCAGCGGAAATGGATGGGCTACTCTCTGCCACCAGCCTGTGGCTAGTGGTCGATGCTATGTGGGACAACCATGATGCCTGTTTTTAATCCATTTCGTTCATTCATTTTTAAAGATCATTTTAACGCTTTGCCCAAAATATGAGAGGGATATAAATCTAAGGTGGACCACACCACAGGAAAACAATAGTGATTGGATATCCACAATTAAAATCCTCCGAAGGCCCAATGTACTGTTTATTTGAAATCCAATTTGTTGATTAGGTCATACAGGTCAAGATGAATGGAAAAAATAGATCAGATTGATCCAAAACTTTTATGGCCCGCAAAAGTTTTTTATTGGTCAACGTTCATTCAACACTATTTCCTGTAATGTGTTCCACTTGAGATTTGGATATATCTCATTTTTTATCTCGCTCCATAAAATGACATAGAAAAATAGATAGATGGCATGGATTAAACACATACATCATGTTGGGGCCCACAAACCATCGACCACACCGTTCCCCATTTGAGCCGTTCATACATCCTGGAGTTTGAGGCGTTACACTGCATTGATGTGCTGTACACGTCGTGCAGCTATAACGGGACGCGGATTTCCTGCGAAAGCCTTTAGCACGAAGTTCCTGCGCAAGGATGCTACGTGGGGCCAACGACATGTTTTTGATAAATCCACTCTGTTCATCTGTTTTTTGAGATCATTTAAGGACTTTCAATAAAAAATTAGCTGTATCTAGAACTCACGTGGGACACACGAAAAGAAACAATGATCATTCAGTGAGCACCGTTGAAGCATTCTTATGCCCAAAAAATTATTGTATCAGTGTATATATATTTTTTTCACTTCATCCCATTGACAATGACCTTATAAACGGTTTGGATAACCTATAAACATCAAGGTAGAGCCTGGGAATATTTCAACGGTAAAAATTTCTTTCCCTAATTTTCCCTCTCGTGTAACTCACTTGAGTTTTTTATCCACCTCTATTTTTTCCACACTCCCTAAAATGATGTCTTAAAACGGATGAACGAAATGGATTTCTCACATACATTGTAATGGGCCCCACCCAAATCCTTGCGCAGGAACTTCCTGCGAAAGCCTTTCGCAGGAAATCCGCGTCGGCTATAACGTGCCGTGCAGTAAAGGTTATTGCTGCGTTGACATGTAACGTTAGCAAGTTTTGTGCATCGATCATGGAGCATGTGTTACAGTCCATACATTTGACGAGGTTGTTTTAAGGCTTGAGACTAAAAATAAAGTAGATCTAACTATCGAGTGGACTACACTGAAGGGATTGAAAGTCTACCATTGAAAGCCTTTTTGAGGTCACAGGTTCACAGAAGTTTTGAACCAATTCGAAATTTATTTTTCTTCTTAATTCAGGTCTTTGTGACCTTATGAATGGATTAGATTAAAAATAAACGTTATGGTGGGCCTATGAATTGTTTAATGGTGAAAATCATCATCTCCTCTACTATTTATGGTGTGCTCCAGATGATCTTTGGATATAATTTTTTCTTTTTTTGAATAATGTTTTAAAATAATCTCTAAAAATAGATAAACGGGTAGATATAATAAATACATCACTATACGGCCCATTTAACTTTGATCTCTATTGAACCGTTAATACATCTCGAAGCTCGAGGGAGCGTCAGTGCTCGTCTTCACAAGACACGTACCTAAGTTACGCGCCTACGCCTGCATCAGATATCCTACGACAGTTATACAGCTGTGTGGTACACCGACAAATCACTTATTTATTTTAGTAAGTAAATTCTGTTGGGGCCCACCGTGAATCCGTGTGATTTATCCACGCCGTCCATTCGTTTTTCCAGATCATTTTAGTGGTTGCATTCAAAATTGCTGCATATCCCAAGGTCAAGTAGACCATGCCACTAGAAAAAGTAGAATTATTGGTAAGAACAACTTCGGATCGAATCTGATCGGATCGGTCTGTTCTAATCGGATTAGATTTTCGGATGTAATCGGTCCGGATGGACCCCAACCCGATCTTGATCCGAAAAAACGTTGGATAAGAATAGTCCTACTCGATTCGCACCGATCAATCCGTCAATTCAATTCAGAACGGGCCGGATCGGATCTACCGGGTCGGGTCAGTTATGCCCAGCTCCATTCGCGCCCAGAGTGGAAATCCCTCAGGTCGAGGATCATATAAATATCCAGTGGACGACACAGATTAGAGACGGAGAGGGAGAGGGAGAGGGAGAGGGAGATGGCAGGGTCCAGTGCGGGTCTTGCGTTGATTAGTCTTCCGAATCTCTCCATCAACCATCAATCTCTTCCTTCCTCTTCTTCTTCATTTCCCGCTCTCTTTCTTCTTTCACAATCTTCTTCTACTTGTTCTCTATTTGCTGCTTCCCAGTGCAGTCTATCTGCTTCTCACTCTCGTAGGTTTCAGTTTCAGTACGCGTCCCCTTCTCAGAGAAACCGCCCATCTTCTCTTTCTTACTTTAGACATCATCAGCAGCAGCTTTGTAAGGCAGCCGAGTACGTGTTTCCAGACCCCATTCCTGAATTTGCAGAAGCTGTGAGCTCTCTCTCTCTCTCTCTCTCTCTCTATTTCCCATTTCTTTTTATTTTTTTCTTGTTCTTGTTGTTTGTCTTAAAAAAATAATAATATTCCCCACGTATTTAAATCGATTATCTTAATACTACCGATGACCCATTTTTGTATTACGATTGAGGTGATTTTCTACCTGACGTTACTTTTGGTTTTGAATGATGTGATTTTTGTACCCATGACATATTCCTTGAAATGAAGTGATGTTCTCTTGTTGAGTATTAAAACTTGTACAAGTAGCTTGTGTTGCCATATGCCATCACAACAATGTGATTCCTTTCGACTGTATTCTTGTGTAGGACCTTGGCTCTTGTGTATGGTCTAAACCCAAGTCCTCGTGTGTACGTGTTAGTCTCCGAAGGAGCCTTTGGCGGGAGTAAACGTAGGTCCGGGGATTAAGACCAAGGTTATTGGTTAGCTTATAGAAAAAAGTCTTTTGCGAGAGCCTCCGGCGGGAGTGTATGTTAGGATCCTTGTGTAGGGTTGTAAAGGTTAGAGGTGAACCTAATTTAAAACCTCTGATAGTTAAATCTGGTACACTCGTGGGTTGAGTGCATCTGCCAGGAGTGGAGTAGGGAAACCGAACCACTATATATGCTTGTGTTTGGGATTGTTATTTGAGCACTTGTTTAATTATGCTTATGTGGTGAATGTTTAATTATATGTATGCATGATTAGATGAATGCTAGGATTTGATAGCTAGCACATCCCACACACGCATGTACACTATTATGTTATAGACTAGTTGCTTAATTGTCACATCGTTTATAATATATGTGATTGGACCTTCTAATAGCTTGGAAGCTTTAGAGTTAATTGCTAGTCTTAGGTTAATTTGCATATTAGTTTAGGTAGGCAATTGTGTTTTAAGAAGGCATAATTTTAAATTGGTTCTAATCATCCCCCTTCTAGGACACAACCATCATTCATTAACTCTGCCAAGCTTCCACACGTAGTTGTGGTATTCTATTTCACGCAATTTCATTTTATACTCCTGTGGAGCATTGTACGTTTCTCTCAAGTTAATGTGTGTGTGTGTGTGTGTGTGAGAGAGAGAGAGAGAGAGAGAGAGGCTAACATACAGAACACAACAGGTTGCCCTAGCCTGTCTCTCTCTCTCTCTCTCTCTACCCTCCCTCTCCTATATTTTCTACAAATTTCTTCTTGAATCAACTTCTACTCCTTCCCCAAATAAGTGATAAAAACAAAAATACCAAAAGTATTGCTAACCATTAAGCAATGAGTCTAATCATGTAAATAAGACCAAACACCAAGACAAGGTGCCCCCACTTGTGTTCGTTAATAGTGTCCATTTTGCCATTGAATGTGTGATGCCTATCCATTACCTTAATGGATTGGCAATCCTTATGTTTTCATTTTTTTTTTTCTATTAGCCATTGTTGTCTATAAAAAGAAAAAGATGTGACTAGAGAAGGATCCAAACTCCTCTTGTTTTGTGCACATGCATTCTAAGAGAAGTCTCTCTTAGAGACATACTTCCATCATCACCACCACCTGGACAATGATGAATTCTAAAGCATATACATGTATGCTCTCCCTGTTTGAACAATATCACCATTGGAACGGTGATTCACCCAAGCTGATGCACATCCGCACCCCTTGGAGGCTTCCTCTCTCTGCGCGCGCTCATTTTTGTGGATTCTGTTAACTTGTCCGCATGCATGACATTTGGCTATATTTCTATTACATATTATCATTTTCTTCTTAATGACAGTTTTCTAGTTATAACTATCTTTAGTGAATATGAACTTTTGATTACCCTTTACTCTCTTTTTGTGAGAAAGGAGGTTTTTTTCCTTACCCAATTTCATGTTTCATTTTTTTTTTTTAAACGGTATTCATGTGGACCATTTTGTGATTTCAAATTCTTTCTTTTGTTTTGTTTTGTTTCTCTTTCTTTAGGAAACTGAAAAGTTTAAGACCCATCTCCTCAAGAAACTTTCAAAGAAAGATATTTATGGGGATTCTATTGAAGAAGTTGTAGGCATCTGCACAGAGGTATTTCTTTTTGCAATTCAGCTAGTTATGTAGAAACATACAAGCCTGCTATCATTGAATGATTGACAAGATAAACTTGTACCTTTCCTCTGTTCTAAATATTGTTTCTGGAATGAAGATATCATCATGCAGATGGCTAGATTGCTAAAAGTAAAATTCATATGGATAGAATGATGGCGTAGCAGACATCGTGTACTTTTGATTATATCTGTGTAACTAATATTTTAGGTTCTTGAATTATGCATGGATATTAGGGATGGACTATATGGTTTTAATCACTGAGTCCATAAAGAAAGAACAAGACTTATATTTTTATTTTTATTTTATTTATTTTTAAATTTTAAACAAATGTAGAGATTGCAGACTTCGCATTATTACCCTTAGTAGGGATTCTGTGGGTAAATAACACCTGTGGGACTTTTGCCCTCTCCTTGACGATCCCAAGCCCAAATAAAGGAGAGTCCTGCTGGGCTGGCAGCTGGTGTGAAAATTCTATTACAACTTTGATCATGAATCCCGAGGCGATACAGGATTTGTGTAACTGAACCCTATTGCAGCTAAAACATTAAAAGAGAAAGCACTCCCAGCTCCTAACAAAGTTGTCTTTCCTATGCTCCAAAATTTCTTTTATGCAAAGCATCTAAGAATTGACACCAGACACTCTTTCAGCATGCTGTATACTTTTTCACCCAACTGGATGACTGACTTCTACGTTCTAGTTTTCCTTCCAGATAGCCGACAGAACCGCTAAAAACCGGATTCCATAGCAATTTGCTCTTCTAACCTCTGGGCCAACACCCCAAGCCTCAACAACACTGCCATAGATCCAGGCATTGACCACGCCACAACAAACTGACCACAACACCAACCCATCAGCTGGAGGAAACAGATAGTGAAGAAACATGTGTTCGACACTCAGCATCCCTCAAGAACATGCACTATCAATTGACAATTACTTTACTCTTGTTGTGGAGATGGTCAATGGTCAGAACTTTATTGTGACTAACCAACTGACCAAAAGCAATAAGCAATAAGTAGGGGCCTTCACACTATGAAGATATGGTGCAGGGTCTCACTAGATCCTTTCATCAATTTTCATTGAAGAGATTTAACTTGAAAAATTCAGGGAGGACTCTCACCTCCAAATTCTTCTATCCTCCCCGAATGAACAAACACCACACTTTCCAACAATCACAAAAGTTGATAAGATCCTTCTCACCGTTCACTCTTAGATTCTTTGTGGAAAAGGGGGTGCACACAATTTGATCACCCATTTTCTTGGAGCAAATGTTAACTCTGGCATCTTGATGTGCTGATAAACTGTATGATTTCCAAATTACTTGCTAAAATGGAATAATAAGTCTAATAAGATGAAAATAAATCTAATACCTGATGGTCTGGGCTCTTTGCACATTATATCTAATAAAATGGAAATGATGAAATTATAAATTTTCTTAGCATTCATATACAGCGCTAGAGCTCCAAATTGATGTTGTGTTACTTTCGAGCTGGACATGAAAGAAACGTAACTGCAATTTGAGGGCTTATTACTTTTTATTTTTATTTATTTTTATATATGAATAATGAAAATGCATTAAACTTGGATAGGCAAACTTACGTCACAGGTATCAGATCGCCACTGCAAAGTGGGATGCTCTCGAGGTGGCTGCTAGATTTACCAACTTCAATGTTGAGGAGAACCAAATGTTAACCTTGAAGCTAAGTTCCTAATTTCAGGAAAACTATCAAATGATCTGACATCTCGTTGTTGGTCCACTTGACCACACACTTAGAACTGTACTCCACTAAAATAGGCTTCGAGAAAGGTTTGGAAAAGATGTGCAGTCCCCTGCAAAGTGCCTTAGCTTTGACTTCTAAACAGCTTCTACTTATCCCAGTTATTTCTTCATCTATTCCTCTATGAATTTGTTTCCAAGAGACAACTTCAACCATCCAGTAACTGTGAGTTGTCTCAAATATTGACCATGACTCCATTTGATGAGACTGTACTTATTCAGGGCACTGATGAGATGGTTGCCGAAGTCCTTGGCCTGGTCTTTTTGGATATGGCCTGTCAAGTTGTGGTCTATCAAATCAATGTCATGATCACTGTACACAAGTGCAAGTATATAATAGAGATGTTTTAATGTGTGCATTGTCGAACACCAAGGTGCATGCACATCATAACAGAATCAATCTCCAGCACAGACTAACTGGAGATTAAATCAACTGGGAAAAGAACAAGAAGGAAAGCTTCCTTACTAGGAATGCAAGTAATAGAGGAATTGGTAAATATTTACTAGGGAGAATCATTGGGGAACTTTGACAAATAAATAATAATCTCTACAGTGTCTGGACCTTTCCAAATAAAGTTTTTATGTTTCTATTGATTGCTTTTTATGATAATTTATCTCATTCTATTTAGTCAGTTTGGTTTCATGCCAGGGAGGTCCGCCACTGAAGCTGACAATTGATGGGGAAATACAGGGTGAGGAGGAAGGATCTCCACATGGTCTTTATTAACTTAGAGAAAGAATACGACAGGGTCCATAGAGAATTAACGTACTAGGTGTTGGGAGAGTTTCAAGAGGATATATTGACATGATTAACGATATGCATGAAGGAGCAGTAACAAATATGAGGACCACACTAGTGGAGAGACAAATGACGTCCGTAGACTTGCACCAAGGGTCAGCATTGAACTCGTACCTTTTTGCATTGGTTGGCCGAGTTAATGAGACATTTGAAGAGATCCCTTGGTGTATACTGTTGGCAAATTATGTAGTTTTGATTGGTAAGACGATGGTGTGTGTAAACACAAAGCTACATTTATGGAGGGATGCTTTATAATCTAAAATTAGGGAGCAGAGCAAAACCATGACAACAAATATTTATAATTTTAGAATAATTTTGGAAATTTACCAAACAAATATTCATAAAGTGAGAGTGTAACTTATGAAATAAACATCAGTCACCACTGTTTCTGCCTAAACTTGTGGGGAACAACAATAGAAAGAAGCATTTGAATTGACTACTTCCACCATATGTTGGAGTTTTCTTTCAGCAACTATATTTTGGTAACGAGAGTCAGGACATGAAAACTGAGAAATAATATCACTGATACCAGCAGATCTTCTTGGGTTTATTCACCACTTGTCTTTGACCTAGAAACCTTGTTTTTTAAGGAAAAACTGAGTTTCAATGATACTAACAAATTCTGATAATCTTTTGAAATATCACATCTATTTCTCATCATGTTAATCTATATGAACCATAAATATCATCCATAGAATAGCATGGTATCTAGACGTCCCACACAAAGAAAAAGGATAAGTGTCCATTTGTCATGACAAACCTTTAAAAAAAAGCTGAAATTTTATTCATCATCATCATAACTCATTGATTGTAATCAACCTATGTAATAGCCTATTACGTTGTGGCTTTTTGCTTGTGGGAGTTTTATGCTCTCATTGCTTGTCCCCAGCTCAAATAAACAAGGGTTGCGTCAAGTTGGCAGCAGACGTCAAATTATGTTGTAACTTCCAATATGAATCCAAACAATATGACATCCAAACTCATGCTAGGTCATCCCCTGTAAGTGACACCCTACATCGGAACTCGGGTACTTTGAATAATGGGCAAGGGTTGGCTAGGACGTTCCCTGAAAGCAACATGCTGCAACAACACCCGGTTGCTTCGAGAAGTAGGCAAGGGTTCCAGTGCCATTATGGATACGTGCAGGTAAAGAAGCTATTCCAGGAGAATATGATCATCTTTCTGCATGGAATATAGTAAAATTGCAGGCATGAGTATGGAGTTAGTAGATATGATGAAATGAATGAGCGTTAACATAGCTTGCATTCAGGAGACCAAGTGGAAAGGGACCAAAACTAGAGAAATCGTTGGACATAAGCTTGGTATAAAAGGAAAGGATGAATAGAAATGGGGTGGGGATAGTGGTGGATAAAGATTTAAATGATGAAGTTGCAGATTTTAATGAGAATTCTGTTAGGAGAGGAGCGCATACGTGCCAGAAGTTGGGTTAGAGGATAGAATCAAGAGACAATTATGGAAGGATATGGATGGACTAATGCAGGAAGTTCTGAACGGAGAAAGGGTATTTGTAGGAGGAAACTTAAATGGTAATGTGGGAAAAGAAAGTAAAGGATATGAGAGGGTACATGAAAGATATGGTTTTGGAAGAAGAAATGGGATTGGGGAAGCTATTCTTTATTTTGCCATCGCATACAATCTAGCTCTAGCAACCACATACTTCAAAAAGAGAGTTGAACATTTAATAACTTTCAAAAGTGGATCATATACAAGTCAAATAGATTTCCTTCTACTTGGGAAGATCGAATGATCTATATGTAAGGACTGCGAGAGAGTTTGACCACGGAACATAGGTTAATGGTTATGGATGTTTACATTAAGAGATGGAGGAAAGGAAATGAAATTAAAAGGTGTAAAAAAAAAAACTAGGTGGTGGAATTTAAAAGGAGAGAAAACCATGTTATTCAGAAGTAAATTAATGGAAGAAGGGAAGTGGAATATTAAAGAATAAGTAAATTTTATGTGGAATGAGATGGTTGGGTGCATTAAAAAAGGGCAAAAGATGTTTTAGGAGTAGAGGGAAAAGCCAATCATATAAAGAATTTGTTGGTTGAATGACGATGTATGAAAAGCTAGTAATGATAAATGCTCATGTTTCAAAGCCTTGCAAAACATTATAAACAATGAACACTTTGAACAATATAAAAATGCCAAAAAGACTGCTAAGAAAGTAGCAAGTGACGCTAAACTTTGCCTTAAATGATCTTTACAATAGATTGGGGACAAGAGAAGGTAAGAACGATGTCTTCAAACTTACAAAAATGAGAGAAAAGAAGAGTAGGGTCCTAGATCATGTTAGATGCATTAAGGGCAATGACCAGAGGGTGCTAGTCTAGGAAAATGAGATCGGTGAAAGGTGGAGAAGCTATTTTCAGAACTAGTTAAAGGAAAATTACTCCGAGACCCATAGGGATTAAAGGAACCATAAACTCAAATGATGTTGGAGTCTATAGATGCTTTTGTAAGATTAAGATATTTGAAATGAAAGAAGCTTTGGGAAAGATGAAAACAAAAAAGACCCCTGGACCAAATGGTATACCAATAAGGTTTGGAAGTATATAGGAGATGCCAGGCTATTTTTGTTGAAAAAGTTGTTCAACAAGATTGTAAAATTGAAGAAAATGCCAAACAAATGGAGAAAAGGTATTATGGTACCCATTATAAGAATAAAGGAGACAGTTGTACTAACTATCGTGAGATTAAACTTATGATCCATATTGTAAAATTTTTGGGAAAGAGTGATTGAACAAAGTTAAAGGCATGAGACAAATGTATTAGAAAATTAGTTTGCTTTTATGCCAGGAGGTCTACCATTGAAGCTAATTTTCTACTTTTCTAATTGATGGATGAATATAAGGTGAGGAGGAGGAAGGATCTCCAATTGGTCTTTATTGGCTTAGAGAAAGCTTATGATAAGGTCTCTAGAGAGTTAATCTAGTGGGTGTTCAGAAAGAAAGGAGTTTCAAGAGGATATATTGACATGATTAAGGATATGTATGAGGGAGCAAAAACAAATATAAGGACTGCTAGTGGAGAGACATGTGATTTCCCAATTACTGTAAGCTTGCACCAAGTGTCAACACTGAGCCCCTACTTTTTCACATTGGTTATGGATGAGTTAGCGAGGCATTTGTAGGAAGAGATCCCATGGTGTATGTTGTTTGCAAATGACATAGTTTTGATTGACATGGCGAGGGAGTGCGTAAACACAAAGCTAGATTTTTGGAGGGGTGTTGTAGAATCTAAAGGATTAAACTTTGTCAGACTAAAATAGAGTATACGGAGTGCAATTTTAGTAACTATAGGAGTGTGAATGAGGAATTAGTTAAGATTGCTGACCAAGAAGCTTCCCAAAATGACCACTTTCAATATCTTGGGTTGATAATTCATGAATGGAGAGACTGAGAAGGATGTCATGCATAGAATTCAAGCGAGGTGGAAGAAATAGAGATGTGCCTCTAGAGTTTTATGTGATCACCGTGTACCACTCAAACTGAAATAGAAACTCTATAGGATGGCTAGAAGACCAGCCATGCTTTATGGGACAGAATGTTGGGCAGTTAAGGAACATGTTCATGGGATGACTGTGAAATGAGGATGTTGAGATGGACAAGTGAGGAAAGATAGAATTAGAAATGAATGCATTTCGAGTCGTGAGCTCCAAATCTGCTGGGATTTTGAACTGTAGAGCCTATTAGATACTTATAATTTATGGTGAATTGTGCCAATTGAGCTACAGGAAATATTTTGCATTATTATACTTTTGAGTTGTAACCAATATCTGTTGTATCCATATCATGAGATTTAGATGTAGAGGATCTGCTACAACTGTTCCTTACTACTCAATGCCCTCCCCCATACCAAGTGACATGGTTTCGTACCACAATTGGTGATGCATCAGCAATTTCTTCTCTCTCTCTCTCTCTCTCTCTCTCTCTCTCTCTCTCTCTTATGTGAAAGACTGATATTTTATTGAAAGAAAAGAAGAGAACTAGACAAAAGAACAAACATTCTAAGCCCCCAATCCACTTGCAAGACCAGCAATCCAAATCTCAAAGAGAACAGTTAACCAAGGACTTAAGCAACGGAGACTAGGCCATTACATCTATCTTTGCTCTCCTAAACACCTCATCCGGAAACCTGGAACGATTGTTGAAACATTTAGCATTGCACTCCACCCAAATGGCCGACAAGCTGGCAGGAGAGAGCTTTCCCATGTGCCATGCAAGGAAAAACGAACCAATAGATTCTGGCATTACCCAACAACAACGGAAAATGTTGGAAAACTGATTCCAATGATGATGAGGGAACTACATAATATCAGAACTTGTTTGGCTGCAGATAGTATTAGCGCTATATAATATCAAAACTCATTTCGGCTGCAAATAATAGTAGTGCAATATAATATCAAAACTCATAGTGGCTGTAAATAATAGTAGCAATGTAGCCTACTTTGGATTTTGATGTAGCTGCAGATGTTGAGTGCTGATACTGATGACACAACTTACCCCTAGTTAGTCTTCCCTTCTTTGGACAATCTATCTTAATGCTCTTCCTGATTATAGTAGCTGAACTCATCATCCAGACGTGTGGTTGGTAGTCCAGGGGTTGGACCAAATGCTGGAAGGGCAGATGCACACACAAGCACACATGCATGGTTATCTACTCTTAAGTTACAAGCTCAACTATAGGTTGATCAGTGGTTGGAAAAGGCTCTTCGCACAACATATATCTTTTTATCTGCTCAAGCATATGTTTTAGAACCCTCTGAAACTGAAAATCTTTGCCAAACATAGGTATCATGGATCTTTTTCTCCATATCAAAATGTGGCTCCATCCAAGTGGTTTGGTCCCTCAAATTAGACACAGCTAAGAACTACTGAATGGAGTGGATTCCCGTCTCACAGAATGAATATCTATCACCAAATTATACATCCGTGCACTATTTCTTTTACATTGAGACTTCTAAGATGTCTTCATTACTCTGCAGTTTTGAATTTGGCAGGTCAGACAGCAATTTTGGGCTTCACATTATTTGGTCATCCAGGTTTTAATTTTAGAATTGTTTCTAGCCCACTCATTTTTTATTTTATTTTTTCTTCAAAGGTGTTTTTAGTCCATTCTGCCAATATTTTCATTGAGATTCTTCCTTATCGTGTTAGATGGTTCGGGCCTGGCTGGGCTGCCCAGCTTGAAACATGTCCTAGTCCAGCCCATGAGCCAAGGACCTGAGTCAAGGCCCAGCCCATCCTTGATCAGGCTTGAGCTTTGCCAAGCCCACTATCCGAATACTCAATTGGCCGATGTTAGGGCTATTTGTTGGGCCCTGAGTAAGGGATTAGAAAACGGTTACATAACGGCCAACGATAATGGTTTGTGTTACAGAAAAAATGGCCCATAACAGTCAGTTCGGGGCTGATGCAGTTTTTCCTTTCTTTCTTCCTATCTTTCTTTTCTTCTTTTTAAATTAATGGCCCATATCATAATGATAACAATGGTGGCCATTACAGCCGCCGTTACCATTATTGAATACCTTCGCCCTGAGGCAGATACAAGCTTAGTTCCAGTCCAATTACTTACCGGGCCTAAATGTCGAGCCTGGTTCCAATCTATGGTCCTGGAGGCTCACCTTAAACCTGGCCCCAAGCTGGCTAGACTTGGGCAAGCCACGACAGGCCAGCAGCCCATTTGCCACCCTATCCAATACTGCACATGAGGCTGATATGATCCCATCTGAACCAATTTTGCAATCTGACAAATAATAATAATAATAATAATAATAAATAAATAAACAGAATAAGAACGCAAGCCACCTGTGCATTTTATGTAGTGGGGAGACTGAATCAGTCAATCATCTTTTCATTGTGTGATTTCTCTGGCTGGCTATGGAACATGTCTCTTCACAGGCATATGGATGTTTTTCTATTTCTTTGGCTCCATAGAATAATTTCTTCTAAATCTAATGCAGCGTTACAAGGAAGAGACAGTTGAGATGGAAGCAGCTAGATTGCCCTTTGATGCTCTAATCTATAATATTTAGACTGAATGTAACTTAGAATTTTCAGGGAAGAAAAAGAAAAAAACTAGGTCTAAGTCTGCTGTACTATATGTTGCTCTTGATGCGGTTTGACAAAACCGTCTCTTTGTTGCAAACCCTGCATGGGGTATCCCTTCTACTGCTTCCTTCTGTGCTGTCCAGAATTTCTGGATTTCAATTTGACTCCAAGGACTTAGTCCTGTGGCAAATCAGGTGATATCATTCAGTGCTTGGAATGTTGATATTCAAGCTCATTACCAGTCAGTGGCTGCTATTTTCCAGCAGAACAAGGGGCTGATGTTGGCTAAAAGCTGCATCTTAACTCAGATTTTGGTCTTCACTTTGCTGGGCTTCTTGCAGTGCTTCAAGACATTGCTCCTCCTGTCGGTCACTACCCAATTTCCATCAAAGAGATCTCTGCTCAAGCCTTCCATGCAATTTCCAATCCTTCTATGCTTAGAGTCAAGCTATGCTATTGTGTAGAATATGTGTTGACTTCCATGTGGTTAACATAGAAGCTGATTTGGTAAAATCTATGAAGCTGATTGTTATGCTGATGGGTATTGGGAATCAATCTCTAGGTGCCCTCAATGCAATTGGATTGAGTTTAATTTGTAACAAGTCTTGCATTGTTTGGATTGTTGTCATGGGAGATACTGGGTTATTTTGGTTGACAAAGTTGTTAAACAAGATTGTAAGATCAAAGAAAATGCTAGATGAATGAACGAAAAGTACCTATTTATAAGAATAAAAGAGAGATATAGACCTGAACTAACTATTGTGGGATATTTATGAGTCATACTATGTAACTTTAGAACCGAGTAATTGAACAAGGCATGAGAAGAATATCTCAGAAGATCCGTCTGGTTGCCAGGGAGGTCTACCACTGATTCTATTTTCCTACTTGACAATTGACCGAGAAATATAGAGAGGATCTCCACATGGTCTTTAGTGACATGGGAAATCATACAATAGGGTTCCTAGGACTTAATCTGGTGGGTGTTGAGAAAGAAAGAAGTTTCAAGAAGATATGTTGACATAATTAAGGGTATGCATAAAGGAGTGGTAAGAAATGTGAAGACCTCTAAGGATATGTATAAAGGAGTGGTAATAAATGTGAGGATCTCTACTGGAGCGAGAAGTGAGTACTTAATGTGGGCTTGCACCAGGGTTTGGCATTAAGGATATATATTATAAAGGAGTGGTAAGAAATGTGAGGACCTCTACTAGAGAGAGGAGTTCCCAATTGATGCGAGCTTGCACCAGGGGTCAGTGTTTGTCCCATACCTTTTTGCATTAATGAGTTAATGAGGCATTTGCAGGAAAGGATCACATGGTGTATGTTGTCTGAAGATGACAATTTTAATTGACAAGACGAGGGAGAGCATAAACACAACTAGATTTATGAAGTGGTTCTTTAAAATCTAATGGATTTAAAATTAGTCGGATAAAAACATAGTATATAGAGCACAATTTTAGTAACAATAGGAGTGGAAACAAGGAATTAGTTAAGATTGGTGATCAAGGTTTCCCAAAATAACCACTTTCAATATCTTGGATCAATAATTCATGAGAGCGGAGGGATTGAGGAGGATGTTGCCCATAGAATTCAAGAAAGGCGAAAGAAATGGAGATGTGCCTATGGAGTTTCATGTGATCATCTTGTGCCACTCAGATTGAAAGGGGGGGAATTAAGGAGCAACATATTCCTAGGATGAGTGTAGCTAAAATGAGGACGTTGAGATGGATGAGTAGCAAGACAAGGAAGCATAAAATAAGAAATGCAATTGAGGGAATTCAGTAGCACCACTAGTAGGTAATAAGATGAGGGAAAGTATACTTTTAGATGATTTGGTCATGTGCAATGGAGACCAAGAACTGTGCTGGTTAGGAATTGTTGCATCCCTCAGATGCATAATTCGGTCACGTGTAGTATTTGCGGGCATGCCATAATTGACTGTGCGTCTCGGTTCCAATCGAACAACTTTGACCCCAAGCGCTGATATGGGTAGATACGTTAGAACTGACAGTATATTGTTCACAACCCTAAGTGTAGGGTCGTGATGCAGTAATAACTCGGTGAGAACGAGGTCGAATCCAGAGGGAATAGGGAACATGGTCTAGAACTAATCTAAGTCTTAGTTGGTTTGTTTGGGTTTTAAATCCAACGATTTAAAAAAAGGTTTTGAAATAATAAAGATAAAAAGCTTAAGGATCCAGGAATCCACCTATAACAATCTTTATATTCAATCTACTTGATTTAAAGATAACTCAATTGGAATCGAATTCCTATCCTATCCAATCAGGAGATGAAGTTGTTAAAACAGAATCTAAACTTTCATTGACCTAGCCATACATAAAGGAGTATTGTGGTGATTGGAAGGGATTCTATCATCCTACCATGCCCAGGAGACAATGGTGAACAATAGGATTTACCGATCTCACAATCTCAGAAAGGGAAAGAAGATATTCAAAGCTATCACAACATCTATTGTAATTTGAGTTGCAATAAATCATAGAAACTGGAAGTATTCCTTACATCAAACTAGAAATCAATGAAGTTCAACATAAACTTGAATCAAAGTAAGATAAACATCAAAATAAAATAACTATAGGTTTTATCCCTTAGCCTTAGCTAAGAGATTAGCCTAAGAAGACTAACATCTTAGAAGAAAAAAAATAAAAAATAAAAAAAATCAACTAGAACCCGTGAAGAAATCGAAGTAGAAGAACGTTGTCGGCGCTCCACCTAGGCCTCCTATCCCTTTTCAAACTCTAGAAGATGATTTGGAGTATCCTAGGGACTCCTATTTATAGTAGGGGAACTCCAACTTTCGCATCGAGTTGGAGAAATCTGGAAAGCACCTCAAATTTACGCACTCCGCGTAGGCTCTGCATAACGCCTTCGATGTCATCGAACAGCCTTCGACGTCATTGAACATAAAATCTTAAGTTGAATCAGATTCGGAAGTCGTGCCTTTTCGCAATGCATAACTCTTTATGTCATCGAACATACTTTCAACGTCATCGAACAGTCCTTCGATGTCATCAAAGGGTGTTCGATCAATCGATAATGTGTCCAGAGTGTTCCAGTGAGCTGCTCCAGAAATCTTCAAAAATCTCAATGTCATTGAACTTCCTTTGATGTCATTGAACTAGTCTTCGAACAATCGAGCATGACTTCGATGTCATCGAGAACTGCATCCAATTTGTCTAGCAACCAAACTTGATTTTTATGTAATGCTTCGATGTCATCGACTGGTGATCGATGTCATCGAACACTAGCTTCGATGTCATCAACCGGTGGTCGATGACATAGACAACGAAGTTTAGTTTTTTGAATTTCTGCACTTTGTACTTTCGACTTCCTTCCTTCTCCACTTGGTTTCCTTGACTCTTGATATCTCAAAATCTTCAATCTTGGTCTCCTAAGACCCATCTATTGCCTTGGTGATTTTTGAACGTTAAATCCATACTTTTAACATTCTTTTTATTTTAAGCTCTTAGATTCACCTTGCAAGGCAAACATGCATAAATATACCAATTAAGCGTTATCATGTTTATAAAACCAAGATATAAACAGGGAAAAATATGCAATATTCGACACCCAACATATATGATTGAGATTTGAGCAGACTGATCCCCTCTTTAGCCACTCGCAAGATATTGTTTAAAACGATCAGGTGATTATCAGAGGGTAGGGTTCGTCCTCCGAGAATGGGTTGCACCTTGCCTTTCATACAAAAGGACTTTCAAATACAAAAGGAAACAAAAAGGAAACACTTACAGTTGACTGCATGGAGTAATTGTAAAAGCACCTTTCTAAGAGAACTGTTTGTATTGCAATAGAAGATCGTCTAGTGTATGAGCGTAAAGTTGGATTACAACTACTGATTACATCTACTCCTACTGTAAGATTAGGCTACTGGTTACGCCAAGGAATGTAAAAGTTTGGTTATGCTAAGGAACATAAAGGATAATTGAAAGATAGATTTTATTAGTTTGATTGGGTTGGTATGAGACACTTTGCTTCATTGAAATCCTTTGTTATATATAGACTTCCTTGCAATAATCATCTAGATGCTTCTTCTCCACGTTCAGTTGATAGCACTCGCTTCGGTACCACTCCGTCTTATGGACTCTTCTTAAACATGTCCTGATAACCGCTCTAGCATTGTCTTTCTCTCGACCACGTCCTCCTTTCTAACTTCTCGATCATGTTCCGTCTATGGATGACATGTATCACCCTGATCTGCGCCAACTGTATTTCCATGAACATCTCTCCAAATATCTTTGCAAATCTTGCGCATGCTGTATATCTCTCTTGCAATGACACATGTCCTTCTCTAATTGGCTCTTCCAGGGAATGGTAAGAAATAAGGTAAAACATTGCCCCCCGTGTCGCTTCTCCTTTGGGCAAAATGGTGAAGGTGACGATGGTCCGTTGTTCAATGTAATAAATGCAATTGGCCTCTCTTCCACGCATCAATTCCTTATTGATTCTGCTCAACTGAGATGAAACTGAATGACGGTTTTGCTCCCTTTCTACAAGTCATGATTATCCTTTCATTAATGTGCATGTTTTTAACTGATATATATGCTATTTCGAATTAGTTTCAAATTTTCCTTTACCACAACTGTTGCTCTCTACGCCTCTTCTTCTCAAACTCTCCAAGTTTGTTTCTGCTACTACCATGGTTGCTTCCTCATCTTTTGATCCTACAACCTTCCATCAGGAAGACTTCATAAGAGATCTAGACGCCTTTTCTTCCAGGGTCATGAATGACATCATCTTCACTACACCTGTTGACACAGATAAGGCATATCTTATGCTCGGATCAGCCTTCCATCCTGAAATTACCCACGATCAGATACAATCAGTGGAGCAATTCTTCTCAGGTTGCCCAGGTGAAAACTTCTTGTTTAATACAATCACCTTCCGGACCATGCAAACACCTTTAAAGCCTCAATATCATGTCCGAGACCAATGAATGAATGGTCGGAGTGGTACGCTCGTGTAGCTGAACAACATGGCGATACATGGAAACAGGCTGGCATCTACGAATGCATCAATCTTTCTTTGCATGAATAAACAACGAACACTTCTCTCCTTGCAACAACTTCAGCTTTCTGGAAACGATTGACCAACACCTTCCATTTCAAATGTTGTCCCATGAGTCCAACAATCATGGATATCCGTGCTTTCACTCATTTTCTTCCTTCTAGTGATCTAGTCTATCCCTGCTTCGCCCAAGACGATGAACACTACTTCATCCTTCTAGATATGAGTGACAAAGCTTATTCTATTTTCAAGCTAATCTAGCACAAGACACATGCTATTGTTGAGGATCAAGGGTATATGACATTTTTATTGATGTGGATTTGTCATTATGTACTCTGTGTGAATGCTGTGCAGATCACAAAAGAGTGTTCATCTAGTCGAGGCACTAGCCCAAGGATGACAGCTAGCTCTCGCTCCGTTCCTGGTCGACCATCTATATCGCAGCATGTATAAAGCAACCTCGAAAGGCTTTTACGACCGAGGAGGGCCTATTTGGCTTCTTCAAATGTGGCTTTGTGAATACTTTTGTTTTGCCTTTGTAAATCATGTTATTTCTTTTGGCCATCACAACATCCTTTACCTTAAATCTACTCATTTATTTGCAGACTGCATGAACTACTCTCTTGGCCCAAATAAACCTAATCGCTCTTTTTGTCCTTTCAGCAATAACGAATTTGGTTCGGCTTGGTTCATAAAGGAATATGAGACAACCAGCATTAAGATGGCCGAGCTCAAAGACAAAGCTTGGGAGAGTTATCTCATTTGCAGAGATCTTCCATATGGCAACACCATGAAAACATGTGTCAATGCTAAAGTTGGGGTTGAACAATACTGTCACAATCTTCTTGCTCGCCAATTTGACCTAGCTCGATGCATTCCTTACTCATTCGCCCACAAAACTTGAATCAACCTCCAAACCGTCGTTTTCTTATGGACACGGTCAACACTTTCCAAATTCTTTAGAACAATTTTGAGACTGTAGGTTCTTCTTTCCAACCTTCTCTCTTCCACAGTTGCCCTCGCCAAATGCTCACTTTCTGTAATTGGTGGAAGAACTATTATGAGAGATTGGTCAACGAATCCACTGAGTTCATCATCACTCGGCTCTTTTCTTCTGTAACAAGGATAGAAAACCCTGTGATAGAGAAGAAGAAACCAACGGCCAAGGCAATAAAAAGACAACGGTATCGAAACCATGTCCCCAAGTCAAGAGAATGACACAGTCGCAAAGAATGACATCGACCACTTCAACCCTCCCCCCTTCAGCAACAATAATCTAGCATCACCCCAGCCAAAGCGTCAAAAGGTCACGACTGCAAGCACTATCCAAACAGAACTACCAACTTAAATGGCCCCGACAACTACAACTCCGCTTATTCTTAGGAGGATTTCATATCTAGGACCTCTTCTAGGTCCCATCTCTAAACCTCCTATTGCTCACAAAGTATAGGCTAGGAATATCGCATTCGAAATATTCTTGGAAAATGAAAGAAGCTCATAAAAGACATGCAAAAACCCACGTCCTAGGAATATCTAGGACCTCTTCTAGGTCCCATCTCTAAACCTCCTATTGCTCCAACTCTCCCAAAGAGTTCCTCCACAACGGCTTGGGCTGGATGAGCCATGAGGAAAACTCCAGGTATTTCTTTTGTAACCAATGTTGTTCTACCTTCGAAAAATATTATAATACAAAGTATAGGCTAGGAATATCGCATTCGAAATATTCTTGGAAAATGAAAGAAGCTCATAAAAGACATGCAAAAGCCCACATCAGTCGAGCTCGAAATAAATGGGAGAGAAAAGGAAAGGTTGAATGATCTCAACCTCCATTTCAACCGATATCTCACACCTTACAGACCCAATCCACCGCTTTTTCCTACCTTCGCTCGTCCTCTCGCAATAGCTATCGGTGATCCTACCAAAATTTAATCAATAACCGACCGATACTCCCGCTCTTGATGTTCGCTCTGAATTGGGTGGATGTTTTCTCTTTCTTTTTCATCTATTTGCTTTATGTTCTCCACTTCTTTTGACATCTTTCATCTATGTAGTGACAAGGGAAATTTCGGCCACTTAGAAACAAACCATTTCTGCAATACAACCTTAACAACTTGAAATTGCCACTGTTGCTACTATAGCCAATGTTTGAAATATCGGTATTGTGCAACGTATCGCACCCTTGGGATATAGATACGTATCGGTTATCGCACAGGATATATCGTTTGTATCACGTAAGTTATCGCACTTTTTGAGAAACATGGGGAAACATTGGGAAAATGGTTGAAATTTTCAATGAAACTTCGGGGATTATTAAATAGAAACCTTAATACACACTTTTAAATCATAAAGTCTCAAAAAAGAAGTGCACATAATAGGTTTCCTTTGTAAAGGGTCCTAAGCTATGCGTTGTCCGATTGAACTAAGACAACTATATTCAGTATCCACCCCGTCCATTCATTTTTCTATATCATTTCAGGACAACATCCAAAAAATAAAGTAGATCCAATAATTAGGTAGACCATACCATAGGAAACATTGGTGATTGACCATTAGTGGGCTAAAGTTTTGGATCAAGTTGATGATAGTTTTTTCTCTTCATTCAAATTTATGTGAAGTTATCAGCAGATTGGATGCCCTATAAAATATAGGGAAAATTAAGGTGTACCCTAAGAAGTTTTTAATGGTACCCTGTTCAACTACCACTGTTTCCTTGAGTATAGTCTACCTAATAATTGGATCTTCTTAATTATTGGGATCATGCTGTAAAATGATCTGAAAAAATGGATGGACGAAGTGGATACATAATACACATGTCAAGTTGGGTCCCATGGTAAGGGTTGTACCGTCTTGGGTGAGGCCAAGTCTCAGCTAATCTGCTCACTGCACCGCACTTAAATACGCTCTTATAGTACTGAATAAACTCTGTTGGGCCCACTGTGAATGTAGGTTTATCCACGTCGTCCATCCATTTTTCTAGCTCATTTTAGGGGTTGAGCACAAATTTGAAACACATCCAAAGCTCAAATGGACCACACGAAATAGTAGGAATAATGATTTCCATTGTTGAAACCTTCCTAGGGCCTACAATGATGTTTATTTTTCATCTAACCTGTTTATAAGATCACAAAGACATGGATGCAGGAAAAGAACAAATATCAATTTGATCCAAAACTTCTTTGGCCCCCAAGGATTTGTTAACAGTAGACGTTATTTGCACTATTTTCTATGGTGTGGTCCACTTGAGCTTTGGATATGCTTCATTTTTTAGGCTAAAACCATAAAATTATCTGGTAAAATGGATGGACGGAGTGGATAAAATACATGAATTATAGTGGGCCCCACAAAGTTTACAAAGTACACTACTCACTACGCCATCTGCTTCCCACCACACTGGGAATACAGGCGTTATAGGACGAGGATATCCTGCGCTCGAAATTAGGGCCGACTGTGATGTTTGTAAGAAATCCACCCCATCCATTCATTTTTTTAAAGCTCATTTTAGAACTTGAGAGCAAAAGTGAGCAGGATCCAATGCTACAGTGGGCCGCACTATAGGAAAAGGTGGGAAGGGAAATTCCTACCATTGAAACCTCCATGGAGTCGACAGTGATGTTTACATGCCATCCATACCATTCATAATGTCAATCCTACTGGGATGAATTGAAAATACAAATATTTGTCTGATTTAAACTTCTGTGGCCCCACGAACATTTCAAGTGTGGATGTTTAATCCTCACATTTTCGGCGCACTTGAGTATCAAATCTTGCTCATTTTTTACCCCATGTCCTAAAATGATCTCACAAAATAGATGGATGGAGTGGATTCCTCACAAACATCATAGTAGGCCCCACCTAAGGTTTCGACCACAGGAACTTCCTGCGAAAGGCTATCCGCGTCTGGTGCCGACGCTCCTCGAGCTTGAGTTGTACGAACGTTTCAAAGTTACGTCGCCCCCCAATAATGTATTTATTATATCCACACCGTTCATGCATTTGGAGAAATCATTTTAGATCATGAACCCAAACATGAGTCGTATCCAAAGCTCAAGTGGACCACGCCACAAATAGCAATGGGGATTGATTCTCACCGTTAAAACATTCGTAGGGCCCACCATAACGTTTATTTTCCATCCGATCTGTTAATTAGGTCATATAGACATTGATGAAGAGGAAAAATAAATATCATATTGATCCAAAATTTCTGTGACCCCAAAAGGGTTTTGAATGGTAGACGTTCAATTCCCACTGCTGTTTGCAATGTGGTCCACTTGATCTTTGGATCCATCTTATTTTTCGGCTCAAGCCTTACCAAGAGCTCGCCAAATGGACGAACGGTCTGGATATAACACATACCTCATGATGGGACCCACATAACTTGGTGATGTTAACACACCAGTTAGCTCGGTGGCGTGCAGTACTCGATTTCCATAAAAAAGGGCTCAAACGCCTTTTTTTTTTTTAAAAAAAAAAAAAAGCAGAGAGGGTTCCGGAAGGCCTAAACCCTAAAATTTCTCCCAAATCTCACTTATCGGTGAGGATTCTTTGGATTTCTCTCCAAAATCAGAGATTTTATTTGCGGTAACCTACGAACAACGCTTCAATTCGAATGGCCCACCAAATGGAAGCTTCCGATCATTGCGATCTCTTGTACAGGTACCGAAATCCACCCCTTTTTTTTTCTCGATTTTTTCGAACAAAGACATTATCTCGAATGATATTTGGCCTTTTTTTTTTAATATTTATTTTATTTTTAACTTTTTGTTCTCTTTCAAAGGGTTTCGTATCGCTGGACCATTATACTGATAATATCGACCAATATATTGGCCAATAGTATCGATATTTAAAACTCTGACTGTAGCTAGCGAGCCTGTCAAGTCAACGGAAGAACTCAATGCCTCTAATTCTGAAGAGACTATGAGTGATATTCCTTGACTCGAAGATCAAGGTAAAGGAAGATCAAGGTAAAGGGGACACGAAAACTACCCAATCTACGGAACCTTTTTATGTTTCCATTCATTCTAAGGCCCCATCAATCGCTTTCGATCAAGAAGATGACGAGCTCGTTGTGGTGACGCCACCGAGTTTTCGAAAAACTACGTCTTCCCGTTCTACTCCCGCATCGGCTGGCCATTTTGTGCCATCTTTGGAACCAACTAAACAACCTGTTTCCAACATGGCTACCATGCGACGCGTACTAGTGTTGGATAAAGAAGTATAAGAACCATCTCAACTACTCAACCGGTCACAACTTTTCTTGGCCAAGCAACTACTGAAGTTCTTACGACCGATGATGTGACTGCTTCATTACCTTTGCCTGTTGAAATGCCAACAATACCTCCTCCACCCAAGAAAACGTTTCTTATTGAATTACTCACTTCCCTCAGTCTAGCTCTCAACAAGGACATCACCATGGCCGAGTCTCCTATGCCTTCCTATGAACTTCAACAACTCCAAGATGAATTATGAGCTCTTATATGCTCAAGGGCTGTTGAAAGCATCTCCATAGGGTTGGTCAAGAGACTTGCACTTCTCATTCATCGCTATCAAGTGCTTTCTCACTTGGATGAAACCCTCTCTACAAAAATGCCTGCACTTCATGAATTCCTAGGCTTCGTGCAAGAATATCAGGATATCAACACTATAGTCGATAGGATCCAGGCTAAGCATTCGGCTGCAACCCTCGAAGTGAGGGAGATCGCTACTACTGGAGCAAGACTCTCTACTGCAAACTTGAGAGAGTCTGACACGGAAATGACCGATCTTGCTACTTAAATCACAACATTGGAGGAAAAACTAGAGGTATTGAAGAATTGTTATGAGGAACTGGCAAAGATTAAGAAGAAACAAGAAGAAGTCAACTCGTTGGTCACCTTTGTCCAAGACAAAACTTCTTCTGTCAATCAAGCCAGGTGTGTAGCCTCGAAGACGCAAGCAGCCCTCGATCGACAGGAAGCTAGGTGGGTGAAAATATTAGAGAGAATGGTTGTTTTTTCTTCTTTTGATTTTTAATTATGGTGTCGGCCTGTAAAACAATTTTTATTTTATTTATTTATTTATTTTAAATATATGAAATCGGCCTGAGTGCCATGTTTTTTCTTTATGTCTCAACCATTCTCTACTTAGCATTTTTCCTTTGTTTACTCCACTTGCACTAGAGAACGTAAATGTCATGTCGACGTGGCATAGAAATGAGGAGTT
Source organism: Magnolia kwangsiensis (assembly GCA_037074715.1). Lineage (NCBI taxonomy): Eukaryota > Viridiplantae > Streptophyta > Magnoliopsida > Magnoliales > Magnoliaceae > Magnolia > Magnolia kwangsiensis. Next base: position 46,477,940 of record CM073583.1, read on the forward strand.
GTATGTCGTTTCCTTTGTCAAAATAAATGCCACTGTAGCCGCATGTTCCACCTCCTCGGAAGGTGATACAGTGCCTTGCATGTCATGATGCAACGAATGTGGGAACAATCCATGCCCTTTGATACTTATATAAATGACATTTATCATTTCGACTCCTTACACTGCTAGACTTCTCTTGCAACTTTCTTTTTCCTTTCAGAATCTTTAGCCACCATGTCTTCTTCCGAAATCCTTCCTCCGCTTGCTTGGGCTAAGGGTTTCCTGAAGGAAATCCTTACGATCTTGAGGACTTCGCTCGATCCAACATCTTGTGTGACATAATGAACCTTTGAATGAACTTTTGGAGGTCCTGAAGAAAGTCCAGAGCCTGGGAGACACCTTCTTCATGGCTGAATTTGATGTTCATAAACTCATTGTCCCGGTGAAAGAGAAAGCCGCTATCTATGCGGAGGTCTGCGCCCTCTTCGATACCTATGAGGCAGCCTGGAAGAGTCATCTCCACTGGACTCGCAATACCATTTCAACTAGTTGGTACTGCGAACACTCCAGGTCCGGTGCAAAGAACTGGACGAAGACATCAAAGAGACGGACCGTATCTACCCTGGGAGGTATTGCACCAACTCCCAAGAGCTCACAGCCTTCACCGACTCTTAGATTGACCTTTTCCAAGCTCGGTCGCAGGAGAGCAGCGCCCGAAAGAAGCTGAGACTAAGGCCATTACCCTTAGCCATCGCATAGACAGTCATGCGTTTCTTCGATGTGCAGTGACCAAGGAGGAGTCTTGGAAGAATCAAATAAGACAGGCCAAAGAGACCAAGGAGTGTGCGCACAAGGAGCACGAATACATTAGAGTGGCGTACGCTTAAAATGTCAACTTGGTCAGGCCTCTGTTTCTCTTTTCCTTATTGTTGTTTTTTTAATCGACCAGGGCCCATTTCCATGTTTCCCTTTCCACATTAATAAAAAGATTTCTTTCTTTTCATATTTCTCTTCCAAGTGTAAAGTTATTTTAGCGGTAAGGATTTATTGTCTACAAATCCATATATTTTACTTGGCCTGGCTCCACACTACTTACCACAAACTAGGATAATAGGCCTTCAGAAACTTTCCATTAATGGGAGCTTTTGTGACCTTTCCTTGCATGTTGTGAAGGATATAAGATCTACCTTGGAGAACTTGAATGACTTTGAATGGCCCATCCCAAGTAGGTGACCATTTCTGAAAAGCAGTGTCTCTTGATCTAGTGGCAACACCACCTTCCAGACCATGTCCCCTTCTCCAAAGGCTTTCCCTTTTACTTTCTCATTATAAGCTTGAGCAACCTTAGCCTTGTTGGCTAAAATGGAATCCGTGGCCTTCAATTGCATTTCATCCAACTCCTCTAACTCAACCAGCATGGCTTCCATGAACTTGGCCGGGGTTAAGCCAGCTTGATATGCAACCCTTAGGGATGGCACAATCACTTCTAGGGGTAATACTGTATCATGTCCATAAGTGTGTGAAAAAAGACCTACTCCTGTACTAGTTTGAGGCAAATTTCGATAAGCCCACAAGGCTTCCGATAATTTAACATGCCATTCACACTGATTATTATCAATAATCTTTTTTAAGATATTTTTATAACTTTGTTACTAGCCTCAGCCCGGCCGTTAGCCTAAGCATAGTAAGGTGTCAAATGCAATATTTTGATCTTGTATTGCTCGACCATGACCTTCACTTCTTTAGATGAAAATGTGGCACCTCAGTCCATGGTAATGGACTCAGGAATTCCAAATCGGTGGATTATGTGAGTTTCAATAAACTCGATAATCTCTCTATGACCGACTCCCTTCATGGGCTTTGCTTCGACCCACTTGGTGAAATAATCAGTGGCCACTATGATAAAACTATCCAGTTTTGATGATGTTGGATGGATTTGGCCTATTAAATTGATAGCATATCCTTGAAAAGGCCAAGGCATAATGACAGAATGAAGCTTGATCGCAGGCATGTATTGTATCGGCCAATGTTTCTGATATGCTTCACATCCCTTTGCATATTGGATGCAATCGGCCATCCTTTTCGGCCAAAAATAACCATAAAGCCCAAGTGCAAGCCTCATTTTTCTTCCCACTTGGTGAGCTCCACATATACCTTCATGTACTTTGCCCATGGCCAACATGGCCTCCTCTTTGCCGAAGAACCGTAATAGCACGCCATTTGCCCCTTTTCTATATAGCCCATTGTCGACCATGACATAGTTATGAGTTGTTCTTCTAATATCCCTGCTAATTTTAGCCCAAGGACATTTAAGATAACTTGTGATCGGGATTCTTCAATCATCTTCGCTTATCTTGGCTTGACAGATTTCCAGAGTTGGCTCCCTTTGAAACATTGATGGCAACGATCTTTTTGAAGTCCAATTGCTAGTTGTGCCATTTCATTGGCATCGATATTGCATTCCCTGGTTACATGCTTCAACTCGATTTCATCGAAATTATCCATTAGTTGGGTTGCCAAAGCGTAATATGTCAATAATGCAACATTAGTACATTTAAATAAATCGACTACTTAGTTTATTACTAATTGAGAACACCTGTTATTGATATATTTCTTGCACCCAATTCTATTAACATTTTCAAACCGATCATCAAGGCTTTGTGCTTGGTTATTGATACACTCAAACTCTAATTGGAATGCAAATTCTTGTGTCTTTCCATCCAGATTAATTAAAATAATCCATGCTCTTGATGATTTGTTGGTCCTTAAACCGTCAAAAATCAGTTTCCATGGTGTTAGATGGACTTGATACAGGTCTGACACTTATGGCAAAAGTTGACCTTTTATACTGGACGGATGATCGGCCAGAAAATTTGCTATGGCTTATCCTTTTATTGTTCTTTGGGGTACATACTTAAGATCAAATTCTGACAAAGCTAGAACCCATTTGCTAATTAAGCCATTCAAAATTGGCCAATTTAACATATATTTCACTAAATCAATGATTGCAATTACATTAACTGACTCGGCCAATAAATAATGTCTTAACTTAGTGGCCGCAAAGTACAATGACAAACTCAACTTTTCTATTGCAGAATATCTCCTTTTAGTATCAAGCAACGTTCAACTGAGGTAGTAGACTGCATGCTCATTTCGATCGTCACCATCTTGCGCCACCAGGGCCCTAATTGACTTTGCAGAAGCCGCGACATATAGCTTGAGTGGTCAACCTTTGACTGGCAGCATCAACACGAGTGGCTTCATCAAATATTCATTGATTCTATCGAAAGCATACCGATGTTCTACTTCCCATCTAAATTCATCTCCCTGTTTCAACTTCACCAACGGAGAAAACACGTTATTCTTTCCTACATTCCTGCACAGTTGGAAATGAATTTGTGCATAAAGTTAACTTGGCCAAGGAATCGTGACAACTTTGTTTTGTTCCTCGGCGGCTGAGCATCTGTAATCACTCGTCCCTTATTTTGATCTATCTCGATCCCTCACTAATGCATAAGGAATCCTAAAAAATTGCAACCCCAAAAGCACACTTAGGGTTCATTTTCAGCCTATGGACCCTCATTCGCTTTAATGATTTGTGCAAATGGGCGAAATGCTCTGCAACGCCGGTTGATTTGACCACTACGTTGTCAATGTATACTTCCATGAAATGGCTAATCATATCAATGAAGATAACATTCATCGCCTTTGATAAGTAACTCTTGCATTTTTTAGTCCAAAGGACATAACCACCCATCAAAACGTCCTTAAAGGCCCTGGGAATCTGAATGATGTTTTCGGCACATCTTTGGGTGCTATGCTTAATTCGTTATACCCTGAATGGCCATCTAGAAAGGAAACCATTTGATGCCCAGGTGCTCGGTCAATCAGCTAATCGGCCATTGGCATTGGATATTCGTCCTTAGGCGTAGCTTGATTTAAATTTCTAAAATTAATGCATACTCGGGGCTTACCGTTTTTCTTGATGACTGGCATCACATTAGAGATCCATTCGGCATATTTGATAGGCCTGATAAATCGTACTTTCAATAGTTGTTCTCTCTCTCTCTCTCTCTCTCTCTCTCTCTCTCTCTCTCTCTATTTTTATTTTTTTTTGAGTAACCTCTATTATCATCTGCTTGGGTGGCTGTTTATGTGGTCGATACCTTTCCTTTATTGGTAACATGTGCTCGACCAGATTTTAGTCTAAACCAAGCATTTTATGATAATCCTAGGCAAAACAGTCAACAAACTCTCTAAGCAAATCAGTGAGCTCGGTCTGGACCCGTGGTTCTAGTAAACCGTTGATGAAATTCGGCTTGGGGTTTTGCTTTGTTCCCAAATTTACTTCGACTAATTGATCCTAGACTTGAGCTTGAGAATCCTCCAGCTTTTATGGGGCCTTTCTCATATCCTGAGGTCTGTGCCATCTTTGACCACCTCATCGGTCGGTAGTGCAGTTTCGGCTAGGTCGATGAAACAACCATCGCAATGCTCTTTCCTCTTCGAGCTTCTTTGTTCTGGCTATGAACTCGAATCATCTCCCATCGATTGATGGTGAACTTGTCGTGGGATAGTATAGTGTGGAACTGCTTGATAGGGTACCATAGCCTTCGGCAACTCGTTATCTAGGTGTATCACGGTAGCAATGTCTTGTACTATACTGTCCGGATTAATTGCAGTAGATATTCCAGTTAGGCGCCCATACTTGTTCCCTCCAGTGAAACATACCAGCCCCACTTCATCTCCATAGAGATATGCTTCGGCCGCATTAGATGTATAGCCAAGAATGGCTTGTTGTTGGCCGGTACCAACTCGACTTTGTCCTTATTCCAAAAAATCACGAATTGATGTAGAGATGATGGGATACAAGAGAAAGAGTGTATCCAATCCCTCCCCAACAAGGCATTGTAACTGGAAAAAGTGTCGACCACGAAGAAAGTGGCCAACACCTTCTTGGTCTCTACCATCAATTCAATAGGCAAGACACCACGTGTTTTTGTTATTCCACCAGCAAAATTGTTGACCATGACCTTGGTTGGAATTAAGTCTGCCACCGTTTTCCCTACTTTTGCCATCATTTTGGCAGGGAGAATGTTCCGATATGTCCCATTGTCTACCAGGACTCTGGTAATTGGGCATCCCTCCAAATGGACATATATAAAATGGTTTCAGGTGTTGGGTCATAGTAATAGCGGGTCTTTCTATGATCATTTTCTCAAAAGATGCACTTGGCTCAACGGTGACGGTCGATGCATTTCTGGCTCCCCCTCTGTGTAGAAGGAACTGTGTTGTATTATTACTGGAAGACCAATCTCCTCCACATCTCCTACCATCTAATTGGGTTGAGATGGCTTGGCTTGGAAACTAGTCGGAACTGTAAGCATTACAGTCCATTGCGACTAGTGGCAATGATCCAAACCTTATTACAGAATTTGGACAGTGCCCTCTAGGCGTTCCAAATTCTATTGCCCTTCAGCGGGTATAGTACTTGAACAACTTTCCATCGGAGCTACCCTTGCCTTTTTTGGTTTAGGTGGGGTTTCTTCTAGCAATCTTGTTGTGGCGAGAAGCTCTTCGATCCACAAGTCATTGTCTGAGAAACACTCATCGTTAAGATATTCGGCCAAGCCCTAGAGGTTTTCGGTATCTTTCCCGTTTTCCGTATCACTTTGTTGGCTTTCCTCAACCAAATCATTCAAGACAGGTTTCACAAGCACATCGAACGTGTTTACATCCAACTAATCATCTTCTAGCTAGGGAACCCTCAGTGTCTAGCGTGGTTGTATAACCTATGGCTGAAGTTTGCTTTTCATGTAGGCCAATTCTCTTCGCTTGGCGGCTTACTGTCTTTGCCAACGACACTTTTAGGTGTGAGTCATCCCTTTGGGACCAGCTAGGAATTTAGGATGACTTACCCTCTTCCATATCTCTTCTTGAGTAGGACGAGGTCCGACCATTCTTCATCTCGCACTGGACCTGGCTGAGACTGGTTGAAATCAGGTTGTTACAGCTTCGCTGCTGATAGAAGTCTGTTCCCTCAGTCTTCTGCGAAAACTAGGGCTTGTTTTGACTTGTCGATCCGAGTGGTGCTTGGTTAGCTGGATCGCCTTCGTGCATCATCTATACAAGTGTAGTTCACGGTTGATGTATGGCGTTGTTCTCAGCCATAGTTCTGCATTTTTAGCTATCCGTAAAGACATATAACGTCCATTGTTGTATTGTCGTGCCACAACCCATTGATCACAAGGACCAAGGTCAACCCTTTGTCGTGGTCGAGTCAACTTCTCAAGATTGACTGTGGCCATGTTGACCTTCAAATTGGGTGGAAATGGATCAGTATTGATAAATATTGCGTCCTTTTCCTTCTCAGGGAATTTCAGCAATCCTTAGTCAACGTTGTCCTGAATGATATTCCTGAAAACCACGCAATTGTTAGTAGAGTGTGAACGAGTCCCATGCCACTCGCAATATTCATTCTTCTTTGACTCTTCAACCATAGGTATTTTATGGTTAATGGGAACTTTAATGAACTTTCCAGCCAATAGAATATCAAAGATTTCATTAGCCCGAATAATATCAAATGTATACGTCTTATGAGTTTTCTATGTGGTCGGCACAGTCGCTTCAATTCTAACCAATGCCGAACACACAAACGGCTTCTTAGCCACTACCTTGGCCGCAACCACCTCGTAGTTGGGATCATACTAGCATGTCCAAGCTGACAAGTTCTTTTGAATTGCTTCTTCTTGAAGCAAAGCTTCATATCGGGAAACTTTTCTTGTCAAATCATATAAATTTACAAACTCTGTCCCGATAAACTTTTTGCAAAGTTTGTATTCCAAACCATCCTGGGCGAGTTGCACAAACTCAGCCTCAGTTGTGACTCTTTGCATCGGCTTTTCGCCCTTTTGAACTGGGCAATATAGTTTTTGATTGATTCGTTAGGTAACTGCGAGAATCATGCAAAGATTGGCCATAGAAATCTTCTTCTCCTTGTAGAAGAACTGGGCGTGAAATTTCTTCTCCATTTCTTACTAGGTTTGGATAGAGTTTGACAACAAATTAGAATACCAAGTGAATGCAAGTGCAATTAAAGAATGGCCGAACAATTGTAACTTACGATAGCAAAGAGAAATGCAAATCAAGGGAGGAAACTGTTTTTGTTTTTTATGGCCCACAAAAGTTTTGGATCAAAGTAAAAAATTGGGCCCGGGGAGTTTCATGAGGTGCTGCTTCACGTGGACCGTTCAAATTTTGGAGTCACATCATGTATGATGAGTTCTCAAAAAGGTTCGCACGAGTTCCGTGCAAATTGGTGCGCAGTTGAGCATTTGGCTATATATATATATATATATATATATATATATATATATATATATATATATATATATGGGAAATGGTTCTATGCGGTTGTGGGCCCCACCATGATGTGTGTCGAACTCCACAAACATTAGAAACTCATAACGCTAGTGGCGTAGTTGAAGCTTGACCTTCTCAGCACACTTGGATCTAACTTTGGAATTTGTCATACAAACATCAATCACTGAAAAAGGATTATAGATATTTTCTAGAAATCTCTACTTGGGAAGTAATATTTTTCCAGGAATTTCGCTGCTTGTAATTCATGTAATTGGGTTGTTTAGTAATTAATGGACAGTGTGTTTTGTATTTTTCCTGAATAGCTCATGATAATGGGATGCATACTGATGCAACATGCTTCTCTCCTGTTTCAAGATGGATAAATTACTTTCTGCTGAGTTTCATCTATGTGAGTTATAAATTGGGTGAGATGCTACTGCCAATCATGCTGGTAACATTGCATGCAGTTGCTATTGTGAATGTAGCCTTTTGTGCAGCCATTTCTCTTGTAGAGGTAATCTTCTCTTTGAGAAATGATCCAGTGCACTCAGTATTATGGAAATAATTTGGCATTTAATTCACGTATCTGTACTGCCCATTAGTTCCAATCCTCTCTTCTTCTGCTACCGTGGAAAATTCACTGCTATCGGATATCCTGTACATCCATTATCGTGCCTATCTTCTACAAAAGATATGGTCCATCCACTTTTGCATGCCATCAACTGGACAGTTTGGATCATCTGATCCATAAGGTTTTCTACAGCAGCCTATGAAGAGTGGACTGGACCTAATGGACAGTGCAGATGGTGATGCGGATGCCAACAGGTCCAAATTAAACTGTCCATGGGAAGGCTACCATACAGTTAACCCACTTGAACATTACTCCACTCTTATTTTTCTCAAATGCTGAATGTATTCTTGTGGTTGTGCTTGTAACAGATCTTCAGTACCTTCTTACACACGGAGTACGGAGGTCCGGGGACTCTCTTGGTCATCCCATTCATTGACATGGCTGATAGTTTGAACGAAAGGGGTCTACCTGGGGGCCCACAAGCTGCACGTGCCGCAGTTGTGTGGGCTCAAAAACACGTCGACAAGGACTGGAATGAATGGACAGGAAGCACAGATGATGATGCCCAATAGAAGCGTATTTTTACCAGATCATTTCCTTGATTCTCCGGGTTCTATCAGCTGTGATATGGTGACAGGGACATGATCCATGATTTCAAAACTGGGATTTTTGATGGGTGTCAAACATGATTTGGATTGAAAATCTAGATTTCAATTCCTAACTGCCAAAAATCCATGCCTCCAAGAATCTTATTTCTGATATCGTTAGCATGTTCAAAAGTCTCCTCACAATTGAGTGGTGCAACTTCCTGCCGGCAAAGGTATTCGAAAGAAAAAGTGAGTAGCATTTTGGTGGGCCTCCAGTGTCCAGGACCTGTGGTATGAAAGGCCATTTGCTTTTACTTGCAAATATTCAATGTTTGGTTGCTTTGGAGGAAAGGAAAGTAGTTTCTTCCATGGAAAATAGACTGCATCATCGTCAATAACGTGTTGTCATTTGCCTTTTCATTCCCTGGATTTGGTCTTCTTTTTGGATTCTACAACTTGGACTTTCTCCCATCTTGTTGACCCACTTTCTATTCTAGATGCATCATGTTCTTGTATTTATCTAAACCACTTAGGTTTTTTGCAATCACTTGGGTTTATTTCAACTGTTGGTATCCGCATCACCTATCTAGACCATCCACTGGGTTCAGTTTACATTTTGTCCAGTGCAAACAATCACAGCAATCCATTGTCCTAGACATCTGTAGCTGGACCTATCTTCCATAATGATCTTGTCGTCTTGGTATATTTATAATAATAAATAAATAAATAATATAATAATAATAATAATAACAACAACAGAAAAAAGAAAGAAGACCACCAAAATGTTGGATCAACCTGATTGTTTGGCCTTGGCCCTAACTTGAGGTGATTTGTCCAGTGGTTGGGAATGGATGAAATCAACACATCATGGTGGGGCCCACCGAGCCCACCCAATTTTGCTCACATGAGGCTCCTGTGTGCTACAGTTAAAAGGGGATAATCATGTGAGCAAAATCTGTTGGGCCCGTGCGGTGATTCATTAATGACATCCATTCTAACCACCAGACGTCAGGCCTGGACCCCAAAAACTGGGCTGATCAGTGATTAAGGTGGGTCACACCAAGGGAAATAGTCGAGTGGGGAATGCCCACCCCTTGATTTTGTAAGGAGTCCATCGTGTTGTATATGTGGAGTCTGGACCATTCAGATTTCGGCCCCTTTCATATGCACTGGATGAAAGATAATAGGGGCATGAAAAAATAAACACGAAAAAATAAAAAATTAAAGCTTTATGGGTCCAAGGCATTGTGAATGTGGAGTCTGAACCACTTAACCCCTACATATGCACTGGATGAAGGGGCATGCAAAAAATCAGGCCTTAGGGTGCCGTAGATGTTGAATCTGGACCATTCAGCCCCTTCATATGCAATGGATGAAGAGGCATGCAAGATAATAATAATAATAATAATAATAATAAAATCAGGCTACTTTGTGCAGTAGGTGGCTTGGTGGGGCCCACCAGAATTTGCTCGCATCATGTCAACAAAACGGGTGGGCCCCAACGTAATTTCCAGGCCTAGCTTAATCACTAATGAGCCAGATTTCTAAGCGCTGCCCTTAACATAAGGCGACACATCTGATGGTCAAAGTGGATGTCATCAACATATCACGTTGGGGAGCGCTCCTAATTTTGCTGTACAAGACTTCCTTGAGCCGCAGTTCTTGTACGCACCAGTTGATAACTTCCAATTAATCAACAGCATGTGACATCAAAACCCTTGCATAGGTTGGCCCAACCATGAAGATTGCCTAGTTAAAAAATCAGCCTCACAGCACCATCTACTCATTAGGTGGACCAGGAAACAATTTCTGGCCATTGATAAACAACAAATTATAAGTGTGGCCACTTGAAAAGTGGATGTGGCTGATTTTTTGCTAAAGATGATCCTCGTGATAGAACCAACCTCTTAGACGGGTTGGATGTTGTACACACATACACACCCCTCTTAGATAGGACCCCACCGTCTTGTGTTGAACATCCACCCCATTTATCAAATGTGTCCTTCCATGATGTCCATAAGCTTAAAAATCATAATTTAGGTGGGCCGCATCACAGGGAATAGTTAGAGTGTGGACTCTCACCCATTAAAACCCCCCTGCTTGCTTGTAGGGCCCATCAAGATGTATCCTATTGCATTGTGTGCATCCCACATAGATGAGGGATCATGATAAATTTTAAGCTATTCCAATACTTAAGTGGCCCACTAAATGATTTTAGATTTTTCAGCATGATTTTACACATTTCCGGATGGTGTGACCCATTTAGGTTTTGGATAAGACCCATTTCCAAGAAATCCCATAACAGAAGGGAATAACTAGATACACGGTTCAAACGAATACGTCATGGTGTGGCTCACACATCTCTACATCCGCAGGTAGCTCCTCTTAAGGTTGACCTCATGGTAGCTTTTCCCATAGATATATATACATACACATGTAGGTGGGTCATGATCAACCGTAAAAGTTTTCCTTATAATTATAATGCTAATGAGTTATGTGGGCCCTACTGTGATGTGCTCATGGCGTCCACTCCAACCATCATGCATGCCATTCCTTGTTTGGCTACTGGCTTAAATCCATAACTCAGGTGGGTCACACAAGCATGAATAGTTGAAAAGGGGGGTGGCATCCCTCTCAATTGTTCCCTAGGGTGTGGCCCACCTGAGTCATGGCATCACATTACTTTTTAGCCGGTGGCAAAACATGAGATAGCATGTATGGATGTCATCAACACACCATGGAAGTGTAATGGTGGATGGACATAAATTCTGATAGTGGAAGGATTATATCAATTTAGGTTTATGGGATACGATGAGATTACAGACTTCAGAAGGGCATATGAAAATATAGAGTATCATAACTAAGTATCTACCCAAAATTCTAATTTCAACTTAAAGATTATCTCCATATAAAATTCTGATGGACTACACCAATATAAACCATGTAAAACGTACCTTTAAGACGTCTAAGTTCAAGTTGTGTGTCCAACCTGATTTTTTTTTTTATCGGCATGATTTTTGTATCTTCACTCAATATTGATGCATTACACATAATTAAAGGGTTTGATGAAAGATACACACTATGGTGGCCCTATAAACAAACCTATGGTTAATATCCCAACTCCATTGTTCCATATAATGTGACCTACTTGGATTGTGGATCTGATTGATTTTTTATCCCAATTCCTAATATCAAAAGTAGAAACTATTGGACAGAGTGGATGTTACCTATACCCCCTATATAACCAGGACCGAAACATAACCAGAATATCCAACACTACCTATTTTACCCAATGCATAAACACCCAAGCTCTGTGAGAACTAATATATATATATATATATATATATATATATGGGTTGATAACCCAATTTTCATTGTGTCTTCAGGATCTTCAGGACAAGAGATTCACTACAGAGCTACTATTGAGCAGTATTCTATTAACATGATTATATCTTACGTAATTGTTCACCATCAAATGGGCGATTGTACTCCTAATCACCCAACATAAGATGATTCTCAAATAAAGGTAATTATTGTTGCGTTTTTAGTTACCTTTGTTGTCTCTACTATCACATTTCAACTCAAGTTATCATCATCACGTTCCACCACCTTTGCCCTTACTAGAATTACATTACGAGTGTCTTCATTTAACAAGGCATGTATATGCGCGTCTGAAGAGTCTAGATAACTGTAATACGTATATCCTGAGCTTGACTAGTGGTCTCTTAAGGTGCACCAAGATGTCATATGATGTTGGCGACCCCTTCAGAGGGTATTGTCATACACTCGAGGATACTGCTTTAGATATAGCAGACGCTTCAGGTGATTGTAAGAAAATCTGACACAAGTTTTCGATATCAGGGTGCTTGAGCTAAAGATGTCATATTTGAACATTGTTGCACACTATTCCTTGTTTGGCAATTGGGTTAAAAATCAGTCCAATCCATGACTCAGGTGGATCACACAAGCAAGAATAGTTAGAAGGGGATGGCATGCCCTCTCTATTGTTCCCTACGGTGTGGCCCACCATCATGCATGTTATTCCTCGTTTGGCCACTAGCTTAAAAATTAGGCCAACTCATGACTTGGGTCACACGAGCATAAATAGTTGGGAAGGGGAATGACACGCCCTCTTAATTGTTTCCTAGGGTGTGGCCCACCTGAGTCATGGCATGACATGACTTTTTAAGCCCGTGGCGACAATATACATGATAGTAGAGTAGATGTCATCGACACGTATTGATAATGCAATGGTGGATGGACTTGATATTGAAAGGATTTTATCAATTTAGGTACATGGGATAAGATAGGATCACATACTTTCAACGTAGAGGAGCATATGAAAGATTGTAGGATGTATTGATTACTATAACTAGTATTTACTGAAAATCTTAATTTCTCCTTATATGTAGGCCCTATCCTAGAAAGCGATGGGTTACCATAAAAAGATAGCTTTGGATGTCCCCACCCCTTGGTGTCACCTAGAGAGAGAGAGAGAGAATCTCCTTTCTTCTACGTTTCACATTCCATATGTGTAGGGTCTATTACTTAAACAGTTCTAGCATCTCTCTTAGCCCTACTCCCAGAGCCAATGTGTGACTCTTATCCTCTGCTTCATTTGGGACAGATCAAGAAGACACTTTCTAGTTGAAGGAATTGTGTCAACAAATCGATGAATCATCGGCATAACATTTCGATAAATATTTTTAGCTTTTTCTTCTTATCAAGTAGGAATATCTGGATGGAGATCGATGAAGTTATAAAATCAAAATATGTATTTTCAAAAACTTTTATTTTTCGATGCTTTTTGAATATTCCAACAGAAGTGATAACAAAGGTTCCCCTTTCTAGATATTCACCAATTTTTATATTTTATTGCGCCAATGGGTGTCTAATTTGCATTCTAAGAGACCTGATGATAGAAACATTGACAAGAATTGTTCATTTGATATTCGAGTGTAAATGGATGTATGCATTAGGAAATCCAATTGATTCAAGTTGTTGTGTTACCAACAATCATCATTGAAGATGGCATGAATACAACATAGCACATGATGGAGCCCATAGAACACTGATCAGTACGGATCTTGATACTAGATGTCATGCCTCAAACTCAGAAACCAGGCTCACAAAATTTTTGATCGCTGAATCTGGCGGCGACAACCTCTGTAGTACTCTATTCTCAGCTCCCAGCACTAATATACCAGGTTCTAATCCTGGAATCCTATAAGGAGGATTTTTAATCATGAATTTATTCCATAATAAGCATAACCCACGAACAATAAGCAAAACACCATCACAAAATCCACTATGATTGAAAAAATTTTTAAGGTACAATGCATAAAGGGAAATACAATAATAATATCGGAAGTATTAGAAGTTTGTTGCACGCTCCAATCTCAATGCTATTGCGGCGTCTTAGCGTCACCTGCACGCAACGGTCGTGCATAAGTTTATACAAAGCTTAGAGGGTGGTGTAAGTGTATGCATAATATAAGTGTATTCAAAATGCAATATCAGAGTAATGCGGAATATACTTGCAAATCCATGAATACTATCAGCCGTACCAAGGCAATGCGATGCGAGGCATGAATGTTATCGGCCATACCAAGGCCATGCAATGCGAGATACAACTCAAGCATACCAATCCTTATATGAATCCACATATCAATCCAGCTCATCTCTGAAGCATCATATATCAGTATAATTCTCACTCTAGATAATCATCGGGGTCTAGTACCCTCTAAGCCAGCTTGCAGCCCCTATCCGAGCGCATGGCTGGGTAAGTGAAAGAGACATCACTATGCCCCTGCTAATATCAGGCCTGGCTCAACGATAATAGACTCATTTCTTAAGCTGGTCAAACTCAGCCTAGATATTGCCTCCTCACTTAGGCGAGTAAGGTCACACCCCCTTTTAACCGACCATGACACAGTGGAAGACGCGGCCTACTGGTATACGGCCCTCGTGCACTCATGTATCCACTCGGTCTTAATGTTCGAGCATCCTCTTGGTACCATAAGGGTTCGGAGACTTTCACTTAAGAACTTCATTGCGCCCTAGTTCTTAGAACCAAGTATTTCGAGTATCCAATCCTGTCATCCACGATATGCCTATAGAGGTCATAGCCTTGATGTCGTTAGGGCAAACAGTAACCATATCACACAATGTAAGATGCATGAGTCATACAATTCAGTCATGCATCAATCCTGCACATATCGTGCGCTCATGTGGGATAACTCCGCCTATCAAGGAGTCCCATAAACAACCTGCCCAATGGCATAATCCTATGATCAGTCACTTTTCGTAACAAGCATGCAGATGATGCATATGGGCATGTATCATGATGTTAAGCTATTACATACTCATATTCGACATCGATAATCAGCCTATATACAAGGTGGGGGTCCATAAAAGGACAACAAATCTACACCATAATATAAAGATGGGTCCTAAACCGTGGATATACCAAATCTGATAGCACGAATCCATCTACGGTGATGATGTACTCTCCTTATATCAAGATTGAGCCTAAGTGGCCCACCTATATTCCTAAGGATCCGGAACGGGCTTCCTTCTCCATACTATGGTATAGCCCGCTAGATTCCCTAGGGGGGCCAAGTAAGTTCTAGATGGACTCCAAGATTAAAATAATCCTACTAGCGACTAATGGGGGACCCAACATTTTGGGTTAACCGAATATGAATAGATGGATCATGCAAATATCAATGAGGCATAATGATTTGGGTCAACCCACTTAGAAAAGGATGAGAATGGGCCTAACAATGGGTATAAGAGAAGGTCACAATGTGAAAATTTAACCATCTTTGCCCAAACAATGTGGACATTTAACCAACATTGCTCCCGAGGAGTGGCCCACATAGAGCTAAACGTATAATAGGGCCCATGGCCTCACACAAGGGCCTCATATACATCATAATGGGGGCCTAATAAAATAGTCCATAGCCCTCATAATAGCTAGAAAATAAATGGGCTTCACTCATATTATCTCATACATCAATATTGGGCCTCTTGGGTCAGCCCATAGCCCACACATGACAAGGTGGGCCACATGGGGCAGCCTAAAGCCCAGAAAAATGTTAAGGTAGGCTATGTCTAGCACATCCAACATTATGGGCCTCTTTGGGCAACCCATAGGCTCCAAAAATATAGCTAGGCCAAGTATACAATATACTCAACATAGTGGTTTACAAATCAGCCCATATAGTCGACCATAATGGATGGATAGCACCTCACTATAAGAATTCTAGGGCTGGATATTCAGCCCATCTAGCACATTAAACATCCAGAAAATCTAGGCAATCTAGTCCTTATACAATCAAATGAAAGGTGGGCCTAACAAGGCATCAAAGGGGCTTAAATTCTGTTTAACATGGTGGTGTATATCATACAAGGAGGTGGGCCTGCTGCTGGATTTTTGGGCTAGCAATAGTCCAGTTAATCTGGACATTCAAGGACTGGACGACTGAGGATAAAACATGCATCAATCAGGTCCCACATCCATGAGGCTGGATGGCGTAAATAAACACAGCAAGGTGGGCCTCACATCCAAGGGATGGACGATGTGGGTATACAATGCATTCATCATAAGTAGGCCCCACGCAGCAACGTCCAAAGATGGATGGTGTGAATATAGAATACATACATCAAGGTGGGCCCCACCCCCACACATGCAGCACATGTGAGGTGGGTCCCACGTCCAGCCAAAGGGATGGACGGCTTGGATATATACACATGGTGGGCTCCCACCTATCACCGTGCAACAATGGATAGTGTGAATATACAACACATACATCTGGAGGGCCCCACCTCCACACGTGCAACACGTGTGGGGTGGGTCCCACACGGATGGACGATATGGGTATAACACATACCTCATGATCAGATCCACAGAACTTACTGACATCAATACAGCAACTCTATGCTGCATGGGACCCACCGTCCCTTGCTGGACGGTATGGGTACACCACATACATCAAGTGGCCACGTGGATGGGGTCCACGTACATCATCCCAACACATAAATTTTAGGTAAAATCAAAGAAAAACTCCTCTACAAACATCAAATGGGCCTGGAGAAAAATCTAGACAGCAACATGTTGCTTTCCAATTCCAGGCCAAGAGCTTATTGGAAAAAATAAATAACACCATGTACATCAAGATTGTACCACCTAGATGGGCCTCACACACTCAGACCAAGGTCTATATGCATCAGACCTTTGCATGCAAGATATGGCAGCAAGGTGGGCCGGCCTGCGTCCAGAAAATTGGACAGCAGGGGCGTCCCACCCTGTTAGACGGTCTGGATGTGCTGAACACATCAGATGGGCATCAGGAAAAAAAATAAGAGATGTAAGGAGAGATAGAGAGAGAGAGAGAGAGAGAGAGAGAGAGAGAGAGAGAGAGAGAGAGAGAGAGAGAGGAGGGACTCCGCCACTATAAGTCCCTCACATGATCTACACCATACAATCACATGTGAGTCCCATGTATGCATGGGCTCAACATAACATTAAAAAAATAATAATAATAAAATAAAAATAAAATAAAATCTGATGTGGGGATACCATTCCCAGCATGCAAATCAGGGATCTAGATGACCCTTAAAAGGTATGGATTGAAGTAAAAATCATCATGATGGGGTCCATGGAGAATGGTCCCACCATGGCTCATACAGGCAACAAGATGGGCCAAAGGCCACATCTAGAGGATCATGGATGATCTCTACCATGGATTGGTAGGTCCTTTAAGGTCTCATGCAAATAAAAGAAAGAGATCTAAGGAAGAGAGTAAGATTTAACTCTTGAGAGCACCCACCTTCAAATCTCAAGCTCCTTCTTCCACCAATGGGATCCTAATGGGCCAAGGAAGATGCTTCAATGGTTGAGATTGTCTTTGGATGGTTGGATAAAGGGGCATAGGAGCATGTAAGGGGCTGGATTTTGGGATAGCTTGGGACGTCCAAGCACTTGCAACAATGGAAGTGGGAGAATGAAAGAGGGAAGAGAGAGATGAAGGAGAGAGAGAGATAGAGACAGAGAGAGAGAGTTAGTGGGGTAGGGGAGTAGGGTAGCTAGCCTCTCTCCTAAGTAGCAATGATTTGTTGTAAGAAGGCATGGCTAGGGTCATCATTGCTTTGTAAGAGGCGTGAGGCTATGGGGGTAGGATGATGTCATCCTAGGTTAGCTAAGGTGACATCACCCACATGATTGCCTAGGGAAATGGGCATGGACACCATGGGTCCCACAATGTATGATCAATGGTCGGGATAATGCGAGGGCCGGGTCTCATTATCTAAACGTCGGATTGGCACACAAGATATGGCATCGGAACCGCGACGATAGTACGGTCGCAATGGCATAGGTCTCGGGTTGAGTCAGCTTGGATTTACAGGATGTGACTTAAGGTCGAGGGCAAATGATATCTATAGGTTGCGGGTCACCGGAATTCGACCGAAAGGACCGCAGGATCCTACGGAATGGAATGGTCACTAAGACACAGGCTTAACACTAGAGGTGTCACTATCGAAGCCTAGTCCCATTTTTACAGGACCCTCGACTACTCTTGTTATAGGCAATATGGCATGCAAGCTACAAGGGCACATATTGTTTTGTGTAAATCTGCTCCGTCTATTACATGATAACCATTAAAGATCATCTTAATATAAAATTTTGATAGACCACTTCAATTTAAACCATGTAAATGTGCTCCTAAGACCTTTAAGTTTAGGTGGTCTGGCCCACATGATTTTTTATCAGGATGATTTTTATATCTTCACTCAATACTAATGTGTTACACCTGATTAAAGGCTTTTAAGAAAGATACACGCCATGGTAGCCCCACTAAAAAACCCATGATTAAGATCTCATCCCCATTTTTCCATGTAGTGTGACCTACTTGAGTTGTGGATCTAACTTATTTTTGTCCCAATTCATAGAGTCAAGAGCAGAATCTGATGGATGAAGTGGATGTTATATATAGAAAATGGTAGCCCTATAAAGCTTTGGTGTTTTGCGCGCTTCTAAAAACAAGTGTTATAATGTTATATAAGATTTCATCTTGTTTTCAGGACAAACATAATTGCAAAACCTACACCACCTATTTTACATGGCACGTAAACACCCAAGCTCTGTGGCATCCACCAATTGTATAAATAAATGAGAGGGTTGATAATCCAATTTTTACAGCTTTTTCAGGGACATGAGGTTCACTATTAAGTCGCTATTAAGCATTATTCTATTAATGCAATTATATCTTATGTAACCGATCACCATCAAAGGGTGATCATGCTCCTGATCACCCAAATGAGGTCAGTGTCAATAAAGGTAACTGTAGTTGTGGCTTTAGTTGCGGTCACTGTCTCCTGTTGAGGCATAAAAAGAAGAAGAAAAGATTGAAGATTGGAAAAATAAATATTAAAAAGAAAGAAGAAAACAAAAGATCAAAAGATTGTGTGAGTTCGTGCAAACAGTATACCAGTTATGCAGGTCTGCGCAACTGATTTTAGGACATGTTGTCCATGAACGGTTAGAATTAATGAAAGGTGGGTCCTATGGCACGAAGATCGAGGGTTCGCACGTGTGGAGGTCTATAAATACCCCTCTCCCCCTCTCATTTGAGGTGATTGAAGATTTTGGAAGAAGTGGAGAGCTGCAGAGAAGACTGAAGGTAGGACTGAAGAGAAGCATATGGTTTACGCCGGCCTGTGTAACCAGACTGCCTTGCATTCAGTAACGATAAGAGCCGAAATGCTGCCAAAATGATCAAGCTCTAGTTCTTCTTCTGTACAAGCTTCAGAAAGAGAAATCAGATGATCAAACCCGCTCGATATTCCTCTTAAAGAGATGATCGAACTACAAGTCGAAATGCTTCCAAATTTGACATTCAGATTCAACATTCGAACTTTGTAAATTTCTGTATCTTAAATAATCTATCTTAGAATCAAGGGATACTCGAGTATATAAACGAATTCAATATTAATAATACGATGATCGTTCTTCATACATTTTCTCTGTTATAATTGAATAAGATAATCTCCCAAATCAAATACATTTATCTCTTGTTCAAAACAAAATGATGACTCCACTGGGGATTTTATCTTATTTAATGTTAACATTGAAAAGGTTACGGGACTTTTGTTGTAGTTTGGCATCTTTTTGACACCAAAATGGCGACTCTTAGTGGGAACATCCTCCCTTTCATCTCTTAGATAGATTATATTACTATTCAAATAATAATTATAATTTCATGTTTTATTTTGAAGGTAAAAAGATAAAATCGTGAACTACGATCAAATGGCAAACTCGATGAGGAAGTTGAACTTTTATTTCACTGCAACTGGATTCATAGTGGAATATGCACTAGATCAGCCTCTAAGGTGCGAAACCCAGTCTCCCTTAAGTAAAAATGACTTAACCCGAACAACGGTTGGAGTCATGTCTGCTACACCTTGAGCATTGAAAGGTGATGAAGACTGGACTGTCGTGAAATCTCAAAGGACGAGAGCTCAAAATGCAAGAAGCTTCAGAACACGTCCACCTTCGCCAAGAGCCAGGGGACCAATAACACGGAATGCTGCCAAAAAGAATCCCGAATTAGCCCCTCCTGCAATATATCCTAGGCAGACTATTCTGCAATTAGCGTCATGTGACTTCCCAACTTTGATTGCTCCAAGAGTCCGATGGATAAATGAATAAAAAGGAAAGGCACTACTCGTAGGATCACCTACTTTTGTATCACCTCGATCAATCAGTTAAGCGAAAGTACAAGGAAATTGAACAAGACTCTCCTCTTTGTAAGCCCCATCGCATCAATATATTCCCATCCTACTCCGACTACAGCTTCACCAGGAAGTGGGGAAGCTACAGTACACATGGCCAGAATGAATCAAGAAACTATGCCGATCACGAAAGACCATATGAATGAAATGGCACAAGCACAGAGACACTGATGGAAGAGTGTAAAAATCTCATAGAAGCTTTGGCAACTCTTGCGCACAATGTGGCCCAGATGGCGGCTCCTCCAATGATGGGCATGATGATCGAACAAGAACACCAACCTGAAGGCTTACAACCACCAGGGCCAGGATCACTCGGATCTTCTCCAACAGTGAAAACCATAACCCAAGAGGAAGTACGGAAAGTTGTTGAGGAAGCTGTCAGAACAGAAAGGGAGTGTGAGAATGTCGGCCGATTCAGACATAGAACGCTGTATCCAAGGGAAGTGGAAGATGTCCCTTTTCCAGTTAACTTCAAGCATGCATACTTTCAGAAGTTTAACAGGGACGGATCGCCATAGGAACATTTGATGCATTTCATCACCAGCATGGGAAATTTCTCCAAGATACCACAATATTGCATATGATTGTTCGAATCTTCTCTGACAAGTAAGGCATTCCGATGGTATTCTAGTTTGGCTCCAAGATTGATACGCACTTGGGAACAAATGCAGGATGTTTTCATGTCAAATTTCTTCTCGTCAGAACGTGAAGTTAGCATTACGGAGTTAGCTTCGGTACAACAGAGAGAATGGGAACCTATGGAGAAATTCATAGACAGATGGAAGACATTGGGAGCCTCTTGCAGACAGTTGTTGAAAAAAAAAGAAGAAGAAAAGAACAGGTCAAGATGTGCTTGAACACCATGGAAATGGGAATCACGTTTGAGCTTACCAATGCTGATATCAAGACTTTTTGTGACCTAGCCACCAAAGCCCACGCCTTAAAGTTGATGACCCGAAAAATGCTAGTGTTTCACTATGAAACGGCCAGAAGAGGACCCAGTAGGTTGATTGCAAATACTGTGGACTATGAGAAAAGAAGTCAAGAAACAAGAGATTTAGGAGAAAAAAGGACAGAGCAGAAGGAAGAATCATGCCATCCTAGAAACAGGTTCAGCGGAAAAAGACCCAAATCACTTAATTCTCACGAAAGGTTTGCATTCGATAGAGAAGATGTTTTTCCTATGATGAACCAACTGTTGAAAGCCGGTATGATAGAATTACGTGCATCTAAATACCCCGAAGATGCAACAAGAACAAGAGAAAGAGATCTCTACCGTTATCATCGTCTAGTAGGGCATCCGACAGAAAATTATTATACATTAAAATGTATAATACAAAGAATAATAAACATTGGCAAAATAGTAATCAGAAAAGAAAAGGAAAGAGATGCAAAGGCGAAAGTGAATGTACTAACAGTTTGGCAAAATATTCATGAAAGAATAGGGAAAGAAAACTGTAAGATAATAGGGGAGGCTGCGGTAATCACGCTACGGTTGGGGAAAAGAATGGCAAGTCCCCTAAGGTAGAAATTCGGCACTACAAGAATAATGATTATCAGGGATTAGCATAACAGTGATAAGAGAGACGAGAAGAATGAAACAGTAAAAGTGACTTATGACGTAGTAAGTCACTTGAAAGGCATACCGTCTCGGTTAAGCGTTTATAACGCGTTAAAGTTATCAGAGGACTTTAGGTAGAGTCTGATTTAAGCACTATCCGACCACAATGTCAGAGAAATGTTGCCTGTGGAAATTGAAAATGAAGAATGCAAAGAACAGGAGAACTGTATACCAGTAGTTTCCTTCTCTGATGATGATCTAGCCTGTAATACAAGGCACAATAGACCACTAATGATAGTAGGTCACATTCGCGACAAGGAAGTAAAAAGAATTATGCTCGACAATGGATCTGCGATGAACCTGCTACCACTGACGATATTAAATAAATTGGTCTACCGTCATTCTGATCTACGCCCTAATGGAATGATGATACGCGGCTATAATCAAGACGGGCAGTGCGCACTTGGTAAAATTACGATGACATTGGAAATAAGAGAATTAACTACTGATGTTATTTTTCATATGATTAATACAATCACGACATATAATCTTCTCTTGGGAAGACCATGGATACATCAGTACGGTATTATACCTTCTACCTTTCATCAATGTTTTAAGTACTGTAAGAACAAAATACAGTATAAAGTAATGGTCGATGCGGGGCCATACACAGAAGTCGAAGCCTTCTTTACTGACGTTAGTTATTATGATGGATTTGCTAGAGGAGGAGAAAAAGAATGATGAAAACAAAGTCATGAAAAATACTCATGCGAAAGCAATAAAAGGGGAATCCGAAAAGGCAAGGTCATCTAGAATTTCAGAAGCAAAGAAGAAATTCTATTTTGTGCCAAAACATCTGAAACAGCTAGGACAGCCGTCATTAATATTACTATCACCTAAACAGTTGAAAATCCTGTAGTTAAATTATATAATACGATTGCCATATGCTAAAAGAAACAAGCCGTTCCCGACAGTTCCTGAAAGGTTTCGTGTTGAAGCCAGTATGAAATATCCGGAGCTGATTGAATTTTACGCCTCTTCAGAAGTAAAGACAGAAGAATGAGTTGAGAATAATGTATATCACGGAAAGCTAACGTCTCGCGATCTTAAGAAATACAGTCCAGCAAGTAAAAGAATGATGAAAAGGATGAGTTTTGATGATGAAGAACCAACCGGTTTAAATCATGGAAAAGGAATTCAAATCCCTATTAGAGTCAGTCAAAAGAGACGAGGAAAATTTCAAGGATTGGGGATAGGGTCTTCAGTGAATATGGTCATAGTTAATTAGCTATCAGAAACAGATCCTAAAATAGTCAAACATCCTGAGACAGCTCCAAAGCAGATGGAAGATGAGGGGCAACCGACGATCGATAGTTTGCGAGAAGTAAATCTGAGCACAAAAGAAGAGACAAGAAATATGTTCATAAGCGCTGGTCTTCTTGAGTAAGAAGCAGAAAAATATGTCCAACTGTTGAAAGAAAATAGAGATGTCTTCGCCTGGACATATGCGGACACGTCGGGTTTGGAACCCTCAGTGGCAATGCATCGATTAAATATTTCTAAGGACAAAAGGCCGATTAAACAAGCGTGAAGGCGATTTCACCTGGACTTGGTCCCTCTAATAGAAGAAGAAGTGAGAAAGTTGATAAAAGTCGGGTTTATTAGAGAGGTCAAGTATCCTAAGTGGGTATCGAACATTGTACTGGTAAAGAAGAAAAATGGACAAATCAGAGTGTGCATAGATTTTAGGAACCTGAATGAGGCTTGCCTAAAGGACAACTTTCCCCTCTCGATAACGAAATTGCTGATTGACAATACGATGCAATATGCTGTCATGTCTTCCATGGATGGCTATGCTGGTTATAATCAAATTAGGATGGCTCCTGAAGACGAAGAAGCAACAGCGTTCAGAACCTTGTTAGGGATTTACTGCTATAAGGTCATGCCGTTCAGTCTCAAGAATGCTGGGGCGACATACCAAAGGTAAATGTAAAGTATCTTTCAAGATATGATGCACAAACATGTTGAATGTTATGTAGATGACCTGGTGGTTAGGTCAAGTAATCATCAGGAACATCGCGATCATTTGGCGTCAGTCTTTCATCGGCTCAAAAAGAAGCAGCTAAAGATGAACCCACCTAAACATGCTTTCAGAGTGTCGTCGAGAAAATTTCTTGGTTTTATTATAAGGCACAGGGGTATCAAGATTGATCTAGGGAAAGTCAAGGCCATCTAAGATAAGCCGCCTTCGAAAGCATTGAACGAATTGAAATGTTTGCAAGGAAAACTGGCATATATTCGCCGTTTTATTTCAAATCTAGCGGGGAGATGTCAAGTGTTTTCTCATCTGATGAAGAAAGGAATAGAGTTTGTATGGGACAAGGCCTGTCAGAACGCATTCAATTCAATAAAGGAACTGCTGAGACTGCCTCCAGTATTGACAGCTTCTATAAAGGGTAAGCCACTTATCTTGTACATATCTACGGTCGAGAATTCGCTGGGAGCCTTGTTAGCGCAGGTAAATGAAAATGGAAAAGAAACAACTCTTTACTATCTAAGTCGCACTCTGATATGTGCAAAATGCAATTACTCCCTGATCGAGAAAGAATGTATGGCGCTGATATTTGAAGTACAGAAATTGAGACATTATTGCCTCTCTCATAATATAATTTTAATTTTAAAGGTAGATCCGATAAAGTTTTTAATGATGAGGTCGATGTTATTGGGAAGATTGGCCAAATGGATATTGTTACTTTCGGAATATACAATTACCTATGAGCCAGCGAAAGCAGTGAAGGGACAAGTAGTGGCAGGTTTCTTGGCAACGCATCCCGTGACAGAAAGTGAGACCATTAGCAATGATTTTCCCGATGAGCAAGTAATGATTATTAAGTCACAAGATCAATGGCAGATGTATTTCGATGGTACTTCTTAAGCATCAGGAGCGGGGGGAGGAGTTATATTCATCACTCCTCAGGGTGATCTATTACCCTATTCTTTCACATTAGGTACCGCGTGCACGAACAATGAAGCTGAATATTGAGCCCTCATCATCGGATTGAAAATTGCCCAAGAAATGAAGATAAAAACGCTGTAGATTTATGGAGATTCCAAGTTGATTATAAATTAACTAATAACTGAGTTTAAAATAAGGAAGCAAGAACTCTTTCCGTATTGTTGAAAAGCCTAGCAGTTATTGGAACGATTCTGCTATGTTGCAATTAAGCATGTACCATGATCTGAAAATGCAAAGGCAGATGCTCTGGCTAGTCTAGCAGCAGCCCTGTCTTATCCCAATCGAAGTCCGCTCCAAGTGACTATAGAAGAAAGGAGATTCTTACCCTCTTCAGAAGTTATCGATGAAGTATCGATGCGCTCCCTATATTATGCTTAGAAGTGATAGCAAATGATTGGCACCAGCCTTTTATAAATCATCTCAAATATGATATCTTGCCAGAAGATTCAGCACAAAGACAACAAATTAAGTAGAGAGTAAGAAAATTGAAGAAAATCATTACTAATAATGGTACTCCTTTCAAGAATAGAGGCGTGGAAAAACTGTGTCAAAAGTTTGGTATCCACCATTCGTTTTCAACGCCTTATTATCCACTGACAAATGGATTAGCAGATGCATTTAACAAAACGATCATAAAAATACTGAAGAAGACAATGACTAGAAACAAGCGTGATTGAGACGAAAGGTTGCAAGAAGCATTATGGGCATACAGGACTACCTACCGAACAACAACAAGAGCAACACCGTATTCATTGGTTTACGGCGTAGAGGCGGTCATCCCGATTGAAACATAGGTCCCATCACTTAGAATAGCAGTGCATCAGTTAATTACAGATGATGAAAATGTAAAGATAAGGTTGAAAAAACTAGACATACTCGATGAGAAGCACCTGATAGCTCAGCAGCGATTACAGTTGTATCTGGCAAGAATAACGACTGCTTTTGATAAACGAGTAAAATATCGCTCTTTCAAAAAAGGGGACACGGTACTAATGTTGAAAAGACCTATAGTGGTGCCTTGCAAAACAGGAAGCAAATTTGAGCCTAAATGGGATAGGTCATATATCATAAAAGAAGTATATTCTAATGGAGCATACAGAGTGGTGGATCAAGATGGATAGGATATCAGTATACCGGTTAACGCATGCTTCATTAAGAAATATCATCCCTGAAGATAGTCGCAATTTTGATCCAAAAGATTATCGGTGTAATGCTTCTATATCAAAAGGGGGCAAGGACAAGTGAAGTCATGTTCCTATATTTTTTTTTCAGATAATTGAATAAAGGAGGAATTCTAAGTATATTGTCAAAGATTACATATCGGTGATTTATTAAAAGAGAGTAACCATCGTTGTTGTTATTAAACAAGCTTTGTCAAACTCGTTGAAATTGGAATCATCACTAAGCCGATATATTATTATGAGCATAGACGAATATCGTCAAAGACATTATCAACAATGGTGATATATCAATCAAGATGCCTATTACTACCACGACAACGATGGCAACTTATCATCATTTGAGGAAGCCTAGCCAAGCCTATAAGGTCAACTACGCATAAGGCCTATCACTATCATCATTCAGGTAGCAGTGAGAAGCCAGTGGCCCTAAAAAGCCCGTGAAGGCCATCATATGCATACCCATGCGGGCAGCAGATGGAGCCAGTGACTGAAAGCACTAAAAGATCAAAAAGTCCTCAACGGCCAGTCACGCGTAACACCAATACAGTCTGTATAGCTTTCTGGCCGCGTCACGGGGAACAGATGAAATTCCCTTCCCGTGAATGGGTCCGACCTTTCAGACGAAGAAAAAGCGGACAGCAGCATGCGCTCTTTGGCCATTGTCCATAGATAGGCCAACCATGCATAAGACCCCCTAGATCCTTGGCTTGATTTTAGTAGTAACTCATGAGGAAGAGCCTAAACCTACTTATTGATGGACTGGCGGCCATGGATTTAGTACCCCAAAGGTCACCTTGTGTGCCCCGTGAACTTTAGAGAGTTTCTGCGGCCAACCCTGTGGGTAAATCCAACCGAGTTCACGGCCCCGGTAGCTTCACTGGGTCCCTCTGATGGATCGCGGTTTGTGAACTCACCAGGCTGTGAGAAGTTCAATGAACTCATGAGAGTTACAGAGACTATCACGTGAGACCCGACTCCACTACTCAAGAGTCTAAAAAAATGCATTGCTCCACTACTCAAGAGCTTAAACTGTGTGTGATCATCTAACTAAATTGAAATCTAGTCCCGCCTATCAAAACAAAAATCATATAGGAAATCCCATACTAACAATCATAATATGTTGATATTTCTATCTTAGTTCTTCATTAAAATCATGTTGAGACTATTGCATGAATGAACATGCTTGAAATAATCCATGATTTAGAGAAATAATCTATGATTTAGAGAAATAATCCATGATTTAGAAATTTATAAAGAAGTAAATCATCTCAAGATATCATTATCTTCATTGATATATGCTGAAAATCAAAAGAAGTTACATATTCTAAAAAAAAAAAAACACACAAATAAAACAAAATCTTTACAGCTCATCTGTAATTCCTAATATTCCCAAATATTTTTGCAAATTTTCCTTCATCTGAATTTAAGCTTCGACATGCTTTGACTTTTCTTTGAGAATGATCTTTTTTCTTGATCAAGAATTCTAGCTAGCTTGTTCTCCAAGGATGCGATTATCTCTTGATTTTTGAATAATTCGGATTTCTCAGCATTGACAGATTGAATATTAAGTCGCATCGTCTCTTCGATCTCCTTCATGGTTGATTCCTTTGTATGGTCTTTCAACGACTCCAGCTGCAAGATTTCCTCTTTTAGGATAGCTATGCGGTTCTGAATAATCTTCCTGTCATCAGCACAAGCCTTTAACTATTCCTGAAAAGTTGACTATTCTTGATTGAACTCAGAAATAGCAGAAGTGATGAGGGAAGCCTTCTCCTTGGAAAGAGCTAGTTGTTTTCCATATTCCAATATTTCAAGAGCAATGGTGACATTTTCTGCTGATGCTAGAGAAATTATTGAACCACGAAATCTAAGAAGAGAGTCACGTAGGATAGAAATATCAATCTTTGCCATCATTGCAGTGCTTTCCAGGATTTTGATAGCAATGTCCAAATCTGACCACTGCTCGGGATCTCTGAAAATGTGAACTATCGCTGACATGAAATTCCTCATCAAAAGCAATTTATGTGTAGGAATCTTCTCAAAAGTTAATAGATTAGACATAGTGGCTATAGATTCAGAGCTTGCTACACCGCTACGAGGAGTTCCTATAATATAAAGAAGAAAAGAAGTTAGGATAATGATAACAAGGTTAGAGGATATGAAAATTTCAATAAAGTAATTGATACACACACACACACACACCTACTATAGAAGTACAGGTGATAGGAGCTTAAACTTCTTGATTAGAAGGACCAGCTCCTAACATATTAACAAAGGAAGGCGCTCTTGCCTTTGTGCTCGAATCTCTAGTAGTCGAAGTTGGTAGATCAACAGTCTCTACTTGAAAAACGATTTTACAAGCTACCGCCTTTGGTGCCACTAAAGGAACCAGAGGGACCCTCGGTGAAATCACGGGTGCAGTCGGAGTATTACCCATCCTAGCATTGACAATATGAGCACCTGAAATAAAAATAGAACAATAATAATGAGATAACTATTGCAATATATATATATATATATATATATATATAAAATTGTAAAAAAAAAAGAAGAGAAATTTCTTACTTGGTGAATATCCATATTCTCCGTAATCTAGAGGCTCATCTTCTTCTTCTTCTATTATTGTAGGGGTCCTTGCAAGAATATTAGTACCGGGAAGAGCTTCAGAGGTCGAAGGAAGATGTTCTTTGTCAATAAAAGTACCTTTTGCAACAACATTTTCCTCGCCATCAATGTCAACCTCTCCTTCCTTGAAGTCATCATCGAGGTCATCATTTTAATCATCTTCATCGTCTTCATACTCAACAGAAATGGTGCCTTCAGATGAAGGGGCTGAATTTTCATCCCCAAGTCTTCTTCATTGACTTCTTCAATCATAACCTGTTTCCCTTTAGAGGGAGAAGCTCGACTACCTCCTAGTTGAGATTCTTTATTAACCAGGACCGAAGAAGATGGAGAAGCTCAGTTACCCCCTTCTTGAGGAATAGACAGCGAAGCTTGCAAGCGTGTCCGAGACCTAGTCATAGGAGGAGATGAGCTAGGAGGAGTAGGTTGTGAAGAAGGAGTTGGTTCATCTCAAGCTGCAACAGTGTCTGCCGAAATGGGAGAAGATGTTCCTTCAATATCATCTATAGCCCAGTTAGTGAAGTCGCGAGGAACTTATTCGAATTTCGCAACAACCCCATGTGCAATCCAACCTTCTAAGGTATTGATGGCCTTCTTTTCATGAATCGGATCTTCTAATGATATTCGCCTACAAATCTGGTCGTGAAAAGGTGTGCAACTCTTCTCCGGTATATAGGCGATTCCATCTTCAAGCTTCTTACCCCTCAGTCTGGGCGGGGGAAGCCAAAATGGGTTCATCCACTAGCAAACGATTGTTAACCAAATATGATTGGTGATCACACCATCGCATCCAGCTATAAGAAGCACGGTCTATACGATCACAGCCTGAGATTACGAAAGGGGAATTGATGTGACCACCTAGTAGCTGTTTCCATACCATAGCCCAATTATAAGTGTCAATGCCATAACAATGCATTCTCCTGGTTACTAATCCACAGTCCTCTGGAATAGCTTGGTCAAAACCGAACTGACGAGCGAAGCAACTGGGATAGTACGGTTCTCTCCAAAACTTTGTTCCCTCCCACAAAGGCAAACTACAAGAGAGTATAGAGAAGAAAAATGGTCTTTCCCCTACAGTGAGTGTCGCGGTGTCTACCATATCACTATCTTCGATATAGTAATAAAAGTGGAATTGAAAAAAAAATAATCTAATCAGTGTCCCGAATCTTATTGGCTACCCAGTTGTATGATCTTTTTGTCATAGCCCTTTGCTGAAAGAACCAGAGTGGAAGATGCGAAGGATGAACGTATGCCTTCTCTGGGGCTTTAAAAGTACAAGGAAAATGACCCCCATCCAGCCAGTAATATAATGTCATGAAGTATATGTCGAAGAAACTCCAAGAGAAAGGTTCTTTACATGTGTGGCTATCTCCCTGAGGGCTCTATAAATAGAGCATGAAACTAGAGGTGCAAGTGAATGTTTTTGTCCTTCCGACAAGGCACCAGCAACAACAAAGACCATGGGGCGAATAACATCTGCCCATTTCGAACTCGGGAGTACCACAATGCTTAGCCAATAAGCCAAGAAGGCCACAAGCTCCCCATATAGACTATACTCTGTTTGCTCTTTGATGTTGGCATGAAGCTCTGTTAACTCTGGAGAATGACAACTGTGGAATCTGCAAGAGAAGTAAAAAGTGAGTAAGGAGAGGTGTAATTGAAGAAAGCATTTGATTTATGGACTTAAAATTACCTAAGCCCCTGAAAAAGTGCACAAGCCACTGTAGAGGAGAGATCTTGTAAATGTTTGGAAATTTCAACATTTCCTTGAAAAGTTCTATAGTGGTTTTTGAAATGGAAGGCTTCCGGTCAGGTGAGGAAATGAACACCAACTCCTTATTAGTTGGGACAAAATCATCATAGAATTTCCCTGTTAATGGAAGGCCCACGATTCAGTGGAGATTCCAGAGCGTAATGCTCATCTCACCTGCTGGCAAATGAAAAGAATTGGTGGTGGGAGACCAGTGGTCAAGAAAACCCTTTATCACAATCAGCTCTTTGTAGAAGTACTAGGACGTAACTTCTATGTCATTATACAAGCCTATCTTGATCAACATCTTCGAGTGTTTATTCAAGATAACCTCCGCCCAATCTGAATAATAGAGGCGTGAAGTCAAGAGACCCCTCGTCCGAAATTCTTCTGGTCCCAAGAGCGGCTCGCGATCTCGGAAACACTGTTGAACTGTTTCATAAAAGTATGTGGGAAATAAGCTGTGGGGATTGTGAGAAGGGACGAGGAAGTTCATTGGGTGAATATCGTCGATTTGTTGCCGCAACTTGTGCCCTAACAAGATCCCCTCAAGGATGCGTGATTCTTTCAATGCCTGAGAAGAAGTATACATCAGTCTCTCTCCATTCATGTGATGATCTATTGGCTCGCAGTCGAGCATAGATTGGTGGCGGTGAAGACTGAGAGGAATCACGGTTATACCCTCTGAATATGGGTTGTCGAATTTCATGATGCCTTCAATTACTCTGATCATTTCACACGAGTTACGGAGCTTATTATTATTATTATTATTATGCTCCCTTATCTTCTCTTGAAATTCTTCAACTTTATTACGACGAGTTTTCTTTGACCGAGATGCGGGAGGCATATCTTCTCGAGCAAGTGGTCTTTGGCTGTTAGTAGGTATATGAGCGGTTGATTTCAACCATTCCTCCCAATCATAATCACGACCATGCCTCGGAGGTCATTCAATGTCGCCCATTGAAATCGCTCGATGTATGGGAGACGACAAGGAGGAAATACAATCAGAGAAATCGAAAGTTGGGAGCACGGGCTCCTAAATATAAGCGGGTGATGGGTGGTGGTCTTCATACGTTTTGGTTGTGGCTGATCATGAGATGGAGAAGGATTAGAGGTGTGAAAAGAGGATGAGCTTGGCAGCTCTTAGTGAGAAGGTTATTTGGTAGGGGGGTCAACGTGACGATATGTTCACTTAATGCGGGCCATGGTGAAAAAGGTTCAAAGTTTTGAAGATATTTGAAAAGAAAAAGTTAAGTCTGGAAATTTTCTCTAAGTGTTGGTTGCGCGAGTTCACGCAATCAAAGTCTATTGCGCAGAGTAGCACAATGACCAGAGACCTTGCACGAACAGGAAACCTATTGCACGGGTTCACACAAACAAAGTTGGTTGCGCAAAGGTAAAGTGGAAAAGCAGAGGTTCGTTACAAGTGTAGCAAGTGCAGAATGAGCGAAAGTTCGGAGTATTTATAGTGCATATGGCCGAGTACGATACACAGGCGTTGTTTGCGCAGGTTCATGCAAACCATTTTCAAGAGTAAATTGATCCTGATTCTTTGATTCGGAAGAAACAAAAAAAGGATTAAGGGGGCATCTGTTGACGCATAAATAAAAGAAGAAAAGATTGAAGATTGGAAAAATAAATATTAAAAAGAAAGAAGAAAACAAAAGATGAAAAGAAAGAGTATCTTCTAATGCTACAGATTTACAGATTTCTTCTCAATTTGGAGATTTATTTTTTATTTTTCCTATTTATACTCGAATTTTCAATAATTTTCATATTTATTTTTTCTTTTTCTTTTTCTTTTTTTCCAATCAAATGATGATGATGCATGAATACCCTTTAATGCTATAAATTTCTTCTCAATTTATGTTTTTTCTTTTCCAAATATTTTCTACTTATTTCCTATTTATGCTCAAATTTTTCAAAAATTTCATATAATTTTTTTTCCTTTTTCAGTCAAATATTTTGATCATGCATAAATACACTTCTACTACTATAAGATCTATACATTTCATAAATGCATTGACATATGCATTAATCTTCAATCCTTTTACTAGAGATATCAATTATATATTTATATGAGTTATAATAATATATGATATCAACTTATAACATATATAAATAATTTATACGAAAAAGAAAAAAGAAAGCAACATCACATCTTACAATAAGTCAACTTTATACACAATATTCTCACCAAAGAATGGTCCAATACACCGTTGCATATACAGTAGAAGTACAAAAATAATTTTTTTTTTTTTTTAAAATGATAGATTCTTGCAAATCTCAATTTTCCTTTTTTAAATATTTTCTGTAATTTGTTGCTAAAAATAGAAATTCTGTCCAATACGGGGCGATATAGGGCCAATAGCGATACATGATGTCGTATCATATCATGTTCTGGACAAGCTGATATGCCTGCCGATGCTGATATTCAGAACCATGATCGTACCTTTGGCAAGCCTACCAGCTCATTCACCTCTCTACTAACATGGACAAACATGTTTTGCCCCGAGGCAAGAGCACGAATTACCTCGGACACAATGAGAGCTTCTGAGGCCTCAAATGACCTTTGATCAATTAATGACGTTTAAAGAATATCGTTTCACAACAATTAGGCTGATTGTTCTTTATCTAAAAGTCTCAACCCCTACTTGAGGGCAAGAGCTCCACCTCCAAAACAGCTCCAATGGCTAGGAGACGATGAATACTGTTGCCTTTGTCATCATGCAAAACACCTGCCATTTCCCTCAGGGCAAGATTGTCCGTTTCTGCCGCGTTGAAGGTGGACAATGCCATCCTGCACAACCTTAATAATGCACTTTGCAATTCACCACCAAAATCCAATTGACAACGATATATCTTTCGGTGCAAAGATAAGCTCCTCTAAACTTGGATCTTCTTGAAGAACATTCACAATCATTGAAACTCTGACAAATTTTCTCCTTCCGTATCTCCCATATAGAGACATCAGGGGCATTCTCCAATGAACTGAGCCCCTCTCCTTGAAGGGCTTCTTGCCCAACTTGTCAAAACGGCACAGAGGGTCACTTGAAAGACCCCATCAACATTAAAGAGATTTGGAAAAGAAATCCCGTCTCTTTGGCAGCTATCCTCCCTTCCTCTTCTTCTTACTCCCCACCTATCTATCTTCCTCTTCTTCCAACCCCCTTTGCCATCTTTTCGTCTATTTCTCCTTTGTTTCCCATGTCATGCTAATCATAACATCGAAAACACATACACAGGTCATCTCACTCAGTTCTATAGCTGGTTTCTGTCATTAGAGAAGAAGGAAAGCCCGGGTTCAATACTTGACTTAGTGGACCAATCAAGGTGTGTGGATGCTGCAGAACTATGACTGGATGTACAATTTGTTCTCTACCAATAATCCAAACAAGAACATTTTCCCTGTTTGAAAGTATGGAAACGAGATCGATCTCGCACAACAATTTCTCTATCAAAAACTAGTGAAATGGCTTCCATTGCAGAGTGACAATCCTCACATATCCTTAGATTTTTTACAATCCGAATAGGACTCCCTGACTTGGTGCTCATCAGCCCAAAAGCAATGGCCAACTTCTCGCTATGCCAAGATATAGCTTGCTCTTTATCTTCTTCACTCAAATCAAACAGCACTTGCTTTGTGTTAGCAAAATAGCCTGTTATACTTATTCTTTTCAAAATCACATTCAACTCATTGCGTATTTCTGCAATCTGAGGATGCAGTCGATCTGCAGCAAGAAATTCATGGACAACACCGTCAATCTCAATCCAACTACAGCCAGGGTTTGACTTTGATCTCGCACTCATTTCCTTCCTGACTCTACCAACCTTATTCCATCGACCGATAGAAGCATACAAGTTCGAAAGAAGTGCATATCCTCCACCATAACTACTAGGATCTAGTTGAGCAATGCGATCAATAATCTGTTCCCCTAGATCAACATAACCATGAATTCTACAAGCACTAAGTAAAGACCTCCAAATAATGATGTCAGGATCCATGGGCATGCTATTAACAAAATCAAACGCCTTCTCCAACTGTCCAGCGCGACCAAGAAGGTCAACCAAACACCCGTAGTGCTCAATCTTTGGCTCAATTCCCCAAAAGTGTTTCATGTTATTGAAGATTGAACAACCCTCATCTACCAGACCTGCATGACTACATCCATTTAAGACACCTAGAAGCAAGATGTCATCTGGGTTAATACCTTCATCCAACATTTTAGTGAAAACTCGGAGAGCCCCCTTTCCATGCCCATGCATGGCTAGCCCCGTAATCATGCTACTCCATGTACACACATCTCTACTAAACATATTATCAAATACTTGAGTTGCACACTCAACTCTCCCACATTTCGCATACATATCAATAAGAGCAGTTGAAATGCTAGAACTCTTGGGCACACAGCTCTTGTCTAAATAAACATGAATCCACTTCCCTTGGTCCAACGCCCCAAGCTCAGCGCAAGCCGATAAAACACAGACAAGGACCGCTTCATTAGGTTTCACTTTATGGTTATGCAACATGTCACGGAAAAGGTGAAGCGCCTCATTGAATCTTCCACTCCCAACATAACCCGCAGTCATAACCGCCCACGAAACATCATTTCGTTCTGGCATCTTATCAAACAATTCACGAGCAACGGTTACTTCCCCACGCTTAGTGTACCCACCTATAAGGCTAGTCCATGAAACTATATCTGGTTGAGGCATATCATCAAACAGCTTCTGGGCGTCATCCATCCTGCCAAAGCAGGAGTACATATTCAGCATAGAATTGCTTACAAAGACATCGGACGCGAACCCATTTCTTACAACCTGCCCATGGACGCTTGCGCCGAATTCCGGTGAGGGTTGACGTGAGGACGCAACGATCACGAACGTGAAGGTGTATTTGTCAGGAAATGCAGGGCCGCTGAGTGCAAGCATTCTGCGGAAGAGGTGGAGTGATTCTTGGGAATTGGGTGTCTTGGAGTAAGCTTGGATGAGGGAATTACAAAGGAGAGTGGATGGAAAATGAGGAGACGGGAAGCGATCTAACAAGAGTCTTGCGTGGGTGAGGCTGCCGAAGGAAGTGTAAGAGCGAAAGAGGGCAATAAGGAGGGAGAGCGAGGGTTGAGATGTGATGATGTGAGCGTGGATTTGTTGGAGTTGGGAGAGAGCTGTGCATTTCTTTAGGAGTAGAGAAAGTGGTAGAGATTGGGAGTGAAAACGAAGATGGGCTGTAGATTGTGATGAGAAGAGGGAGAAGCTCATTAGTTGGAAAGGAATGAAGAGATTGAGAAACGAGAGGAGACTGTTGGGGTGTGAGATGAAATTGGAAGGGAAAGCGCGGGGATTGAGCTGAGGGGAGAGTAGGATTAGTGACGCGACTTGGCTGCGACTTAGAACCAGCAATGCAAGTGGGGGAAGCGGATTAGGTGTTAGTGTTACCCGGAAAACAAATTAGTAGGTGTTAACCCTTACCGTGGGGCCCACCTTGATGATATTTTTGTATATCCACGCCGTCCATCCGTTTCTTCAGAAAATATTATTATGGTTTCTAAAATCTTACGTACATATAATTCTCAAGTGGACCACACCACAGGAAACAGTGGTGATTGAGTGCTTCACCATTGAAAATTCCAAAGAGCCTATCTTAAGGTCTTCGTAATGTTATAATTTCAAGAAGATCTGGATGAAGGTAATATATACAATGATCGCCTTGTTCTAAGACCTTTGTGGCCCACGAAATGTTTTTAATTGAAATTCATCAATGTTTCTAGTGGTATGGTTCACCTTAGATTTGGATCCTTTTTAAGGGTTGGGTTTGAGTCCTAAAATGATATTAAAAAACAAATCGATGGCATGAATATACAGAAAAAACATCAAGGTGGCCCACACGGTGAGGGTAACACCCACTGAGCTGTTACCCGGGTAACAGACAATCCGTTCCCTGTAAGTGGACATTGGGGCCACCTCGATATATGCCATTGTATATTTGGCACCAATTCAGTGGATCCCAGGTGGGTAGGAACCTGACTGTGGGGCCACCGTGATGTGTGTGTGTGTTACGTCACCTAGTCCATTCGTACGGCAAACTGAGACCCCGTTTCTAAAATCTGAAATCTGAAGCCTGAATTCAAAATCTGAAGTCAAAAAATATGTTTGGTAACTATAGTTGAAGTCTGAAAATTAAATTCTGAATTTGAAACAATCTTTTTGTTAACAAACATTTGAAATGTTTAAAATATGTTAATTTGACACATTTACTCTTATTTATCATCCGTTTGGAAATGCTTTACATTATAAATAAATTACTTTTTATTAATTGAAAATAAAATTATTCTATTTAATTCAAATAAATTATAGAGTACTTAATAGAAAATTAAAATATCATTATTCATAAAAATAAATAAATAATTAATGATATGTATGTATGAAAATTAACCTGAGATTTATATCCCTTTTATTTTCGGGATATGTACATATATAAAATGATATGTAAAAATGGATGAACGGAATGGATGAAACACATACATCATGGGGCCACATAGCACCGACGAACGGGTTGGTGGTGGGGGGAGTATCCAACGTTGATATGTTCCATGGAACGAGGAATGGATTTCCTATGAAAGCCTTTTGCAGTAAGTTCCTATCGCTGGGAACTTAGGTGAGACTCACCGTAATGTGTGCCAGGAATCCACATCCATCCATATGTTTTGTAAGTTAATTTTAGGAAATTAGACTAAAATTGAACATGATCCAAGACTCAAGCGGGCCGTACTAAAGGAAAAGGTATTTAGGAAAATTCCTACTGTTGAAATCTCCCTAATTTGATAGTGATGTTTACATGTCATCTATACCGTTAATAACGTCATTCCTATTGGGATGAACTGAAAACACAAATATTAGCATGATTCAAAACTTCTGTGGCTCCACGAATATTTCAACAGTGAACGTTTAATTATGATGTTTTTGACCCACTTGAGCATTAGATACGGTTCATCTTTGGCCTCATGTCCTAAAATGAATTCAAAAATTGGATGGACAGTAAGGATTTCTCACTAACATCCCAGTGGGCCCCACCAACGTTCCCAGTGCAGGAACTTCCTGCGATAGGCTTTCGCAGGAAATCTACGTCCATGACGAGCACCCAGGCTCTTGGAAACGGATTGGTTACTCCCCCAACACTAGCCTCGTGGCTGGCTGTGGGTGCTCTGTGGGCCCCACCATGATGTATGGGTTTCATCCATTCCGTTCATCTATTTTTAAAGATCATTTTAGGGCTTTATCCTAAAAATAAGAGTGATATAAATCTTGTGGACCACACCATAGGAAAACAATAGTGATTGCATATCCATCATTTAAATCTTCCTAAGGCCCACTGTACTGTTCATCTGACATCCAATCTGTGGACTAGGTCACGAAGACCTAGATGAAGGGAAAAAACAAAGATCAGCTTGATCCAATACTTTTATGGCTCCCAAAAAGCTTTTAATGGTCGACGTTCATTCAACACTATTTCCTATAATGTGGTCCACTTGAGATTGGGATATACTTAATTTTTCTTTAATATCATAAAATGATCTATAAAAATAGATGGACAGCATGGATGAAACGTATACATCATGGTGGGCTCACAAAGTATAACCACACACTAGCTATATAACCAGTGTACGTGCGTTGCGTTGACGCTCATTGAGCCCTGGGTTGTACGGACGGTTTAAAGGTACGCGGATTGCCTACTACCCCCGCCCGTCCCTAGTTGGGAATGGGCAATTCTATGGACGGGCCCACCGTGATGTATCGGCAAATCTAAACCGTTTATCCCTTTTCTTAGATTATTTTAATATAATATGTAAAAGATGAAGTGGGTCCACAACTACAGTGAACCACTCCAAAGGACGCTGCAGTGATAATGACATCTACCATTGAAACCTTTCTAAGGGCCACTGTGATGTTTTTTTACCATCCAACCTATTCATTAAGTCATGTAGATATGGATGAAATGAAAACACAAATATCAGCTTGATCTGAAACTTCTCTAGCTCCCAAGAAGTTTTTAACAGTGGACGTTCAATCCCCACCTTGTGGTCCAATTAATCATTGGACCTGCTTCTTTTATTAGCTCACACCTTAAATGATCTAAAAAGGTTGATGGATGGTGTGGATCAAACACATAAATCATGGTGGGGCATAAAAAAGTTTCACAAGTTAAATGTTAATTTTGTATTTTGTAGACAATTTAAAAGAAAAAATTGTCGTAGTTATTTGAAAAATGGTACTTTTGGAAGTAAAAATTTTTGCTTAATG
This sequence comes from Magnolia kwangsiensis, assembly GCA_037074715.1. NCBI lineage: Eukaryota > Viridiplantae > Streptophyta > Magnoliopsida > Magnoliales > Magnoliaceae > Magnolia > Magnolia kwangsiensis. The sequence continues at coordinate 46,516,666 of CM073583.1, forward strand.
AAAAATCATGGAGCGCATTTCGCATTCACCATTAAGCCAGACTCCTATCACGGAAAGAATTCAGTGAAAAACTACTTAGCGTTTTCCGTCTTCCGCATTAATAACACATTAACAAACACCACTAAACACGAAAAATTTTCTCTATTCCGCGTTAAGTGCAAAAATTCAGCGTTAACAAACACAGCCTCAGTTTAGGACATGATCCTTTAATAAATAAATAAATAAATAATAATAATAGAAGCATATCCAATCTCAGGTACACATGGTATAAGAAAAAGTAGTAAATTACCATTAAAAACTTCCTATGGGGCACAAAAGTTTTGGATCAAGTTTATATTTGCGTGATCTATTGGTAGGGTCTTTGTGACCTTATCAACAGGTTAGATGGCAAATAAGCAATCCAGTGGACCCATTAAGTTTTTAATGGTGGGGATTCAATCACAACTGTTTCATGTATTATGGTCCACCTAAGATTTGGTGCCTCTTCATTTGTTAGATCATGCTTTAAAATAAACTTTCAATATATAAGGCCCATGCATCACGGTGAGCCCCACAGCCAAGTTCCCACCCACCTCAGGGATCCACCAAAGCCGTGCCCTGCATATTTATGCAGGCTATCCATTTTGCTGTCTCATTTTATGGCATAGGCCCAAAAAAATGAAACATATCCAAATTTAAGGTAGGCCACACCAAAAGCAATAGTGGTAATCCAACGCCCACCATTGAAAACTTCCTAGCTCCAACATGATGTTAATTTCTCATCCAACCTGTGATACAGTCCCCAAACCTAGATGAAGGAAAATGATATTTGATCCAAAACTTGTGGCATATAGACAGTTATTTATGGCCAATCATCACTTTTTCATGTGATATGGTCCGCTTGAGATTTAGATCTGCTTCATTTTTAGCTCATGTCATGAAATGAGCTGGTAAAACAAACAAACGGTCTAGATGTACAACGCATACATCGAGGTGGGCCCCACGGTCAAGGTCTCACCCACATCATTGATTCCAGAGATGCAACCAAGTAATGTCCAAGGATTAGGGGCTGTTTGCACCTTCTAATGGTCAATACTGGATTGGCAATATCCAAGCACATAGCTCCGAATAACTTACTTAGATTTGGAGCTTTTAGCATATGAATGGCATATTTAGATACATCTAATCTAGAGACGAAAGAAAACGAAAAACACAATAATTAATCAATATATGATTTTCACAAAATTATTGAAATATGGATTGTGATTTTGATCTTTTGTTTAAATATCAATTGAAAATATCATAATTCTTTCACAAAACTTACCTAATCTATTATGATAATAACTTAGATTATGGAAAAACATGATAACAACTCCATGGAATATACCTTTTTCCTTTACTATCCAAATAAAACAAATCAACATATCAAAGGAAAACTGTTTCCCTTTCTCGTTGTTTGGAATAGAATGGTTTCCAAACAATGTGGGGCGTTTGGATTAGGCAGGGTCAGTCGGGTACCCTACCTACTTAACAATGAGGTTAGAATTTTAATCCTAGTCCAACCTGTTAAAATTAGGGTGGAGTCTCATTCATGTCCTACGTCAAAAATAAAAAATAAAAGGTCAAGCTAAGCCATTTATTTAATGGGTTGGTTCTAAGAGCTCCAAGGGTTGCAAATGGGAATAAAATAAAATAAAAGGTCAAGTTAACCCATTTATTTAATGGGCCAGTTCTAAGGAGCTCTAGCGGTGCAAATGGGTTAGGTTGACCTTAGACTCAACCCAACAATTAGTGGGTCTGAGTCTAAAACTTAGCCTCATGGATGGGTCTAGGTCTAAAAATTTGTCATGGGTTATTAATAAATGGATCAGGTTTGGGCCTTCTCAAATCAACCTACACTAAACTGAAATACAGGAAAAGAGTTATTGATTATGTAGGTTAGATTACACTGATTTTTCTTCTAAAACGTTATTAACCATCCACTACTTTGACAATCTAGATTATGCAAATTGCGAATCTCATTGTCAGTGGAGAATATACCAAAATTTTTACAATAAACACACTACCCTAACCATTTGATTTTATCCAGATTGCCCGACGACTTTTTTCTTTACCATCAAAATTGATAGCAACACCCAATTGATGGTTTAGAATTACATGAAAACTTAAATTGCAATTTCTATGCCTAACCAAAACCCTACCCAGAGCCAATTCAAACCCAACCAATGTAATAAATGGATTGAGTTTGGGTCCTATACCCACACTTGACTTATTAAGTAAATGGGTCCACTATTTTTGCTTGGACCTAAACCAGACCTGACCCCATTTTTAATAGTACAGTATGGGTTCAAAATCTTGACCCAATACCCAAATAGGTTAATTTGGGGCACCCTTGGCCCAACTGGTCTGGACTCATTTGCACCCTTAATCAGTTCTGGCATTGGACATAGACCTTACGCATTTATCTTACAGGTCAAGTGAATGTGAGGTATAAAAATTATGTGCAGTTTTTTATACAAATAACATTCTAAACATGCTAGTTGTATCATGATTTAAATCAAGTGAGATTTAGAGCACATGATCCTGTCTTACATAAACATGAGAAGAATTTAAGAAAAATTCATGTATAAATTATCTTCAATGAACTATTTACACATAATGATAAAAAGAAAATTCCATAATCATGTATAGGAAATGTTTAACGAATATGAGCATAAACTCCTATTTCCCATCTTTTGCCTTCATTCTATAAATACCTGAGACAAGTAAGATGGCATATAAAATATTAAAACAACAATCACCATGAATAATTATAAGCCTTGCTTTCCATAATAAGAAGTATTATCCAACTATATGTATCTTATCAAAATAAGAAAACTTCAGCAACTTTAATCAACATCAATATTACCATTATTGGGGAAAAATATGACAAGTCCGATAAGTTGGCTTATATATGAATGACATGGCCTGAACTCTAGACGCCGAGCCTGACTGAGGCCTACATGTCTAGTACCACAAGGCAAGACCTCTAAGGAGGCCGAAGCACCTCAAGGATCCCTCAGGAAATTCCCAAGGACCAATCCATGCTAACTCATTTCATAGGTCGCTCATCATTTAGGCATAAGTCGACCAGACATAAGCTGACCTAACTTTGGCCTAACCTCAATCCGACCTACCTTCTAAGTCAGCCAATATGGTGGCCATTGATCAATAATAAGTCGATTATGAATCGACCACTTCTGACTAAGGGTCGGATGAATAACAGAGGAAAAGAGCCAAAGCCCGAGAACATCGACTCTCCGGGGTCGGCCAATGGCTTGCCGAGCCACTTATTCTCAGCTAGAGGCTTATCAACGGATCTTACCTTGAGCCGAGCTAAGAATCAACTAAGAGTCGGCCCATATTAGAAAATATTCATCTGAGATCTTCAAAAGATAATCTCCAATCCCAGGAATCCAGGGAATAGAGGATCTCGAGATCATCCAAGATAATGATCTATCCCATTTAGGGAAGGTCCCAAAGTTACATGAGATCGCTTCTCCTTTATAAATAAGGAACGCTTAATGGTGAGAGGTACACACATACATTCTCACCCCTAAATCCCTATCAAATCATTAGAACCAGAATCCAAGTCTGACTTAGGCATCGGAGGGTCCCCTGTATTAGTCAGGGCCTCCTTTGTCCTCTTCCTGTGCAGGTGTTCGAGCAGCAGAAAAGGGGTGAGCAGAAAACAACATCAACAACCATCATTGTTATCGACTAGATAATTCAAACCAAAAGTTGTCACATGTATAAGATTAAAACATTTATTTATATAATTGTAAACTCAAAAAAATAAAATTAACATATTTATCTCTAAATAATTTTTTAAAAAAATTACCTCATATGCATGTGGAAGCCAATCTTACACACACCATTGCCTCAATAGTTTTTTACTGCATAGTGCGACCAAACGATTAAGAATTCGACCGTCGGTGTTGAGTGTTGACTCTAAGGTAGTTGTTGATGCATGAATTATTAATCCATGAAAGCAATCCAAGCTAGTGTCAAATACTTCGACCCATTAAGTTTAAAAAAACTTAAAAAGCAAAGATTGTCATTTTGGAGATGAATCTATTTTTTTCATAGAAATGTATTTAATGTATGTATTTAATAAACTCTTATTTTATTTTATTTTTTAAAAAGTAGATTGTGATTATAAAACTCAATTAGTTGTTTTAAATGACAATTTTGATAGTGTGGCCCACTTTTTGTGCGGTTCAGTTTCTACGCACATGGTATGTAGCCCTCAATCACTTAGGCATTGGACATCCTCAGGCGTTACCCTTAAATTCTTTAATAAATTAAGTACACATATGCACATGCTCACACACTCGCAAGTTCAAAAAATGGGAACTCAGAGGAACGGGGGATGAAACCCAAGCTCAAGGACTCAGACCTTAACAATAACTCGCGAATGAACTCGCACACTAGGGCAACCTCTAGGAAGCCAGAACTAGCCTTTTAAACTCTTGCAAGATAGGAAAAACATACAATCGATCCAACCAACAATAGGTCGGTTCTTGTCAGTCTAACGGATAGATGTCGACTGTCCGACCGATGGGTCGCATAAGTCACTTAGGCCCCACACGAATTGGGGAGTATAAAAGGGCATGAGTCTTCATTCGAGGCATTCTATCACATTTTTAGGGTTTTCTAGAGGGGGGAATGGAAGAGAGAGAGAGAGAGAGAGAGAGAGAGAGAGAGAGAGAGAGAGAGAGAGAAGAATGAAGATCCACCTCTATCATTCATCCTTCGCAAGAACCAAGTTGATGGAGCTTCTAAGGCCTCTCCATCAGTCAAATTAATCTCCCTTGGCTAGGTAAGGCGTCCCTAACCTTGATCAACAATTTTTTTCAAAGTTCTTTATATTTATAAATGGATAGTGAGGAAGTCCCAACAACCTCTGGTGCTAGTATCAGCCACATCTCCTCTTATCGTGGAGGGAGAGTAGTCTTCAGCTGCAACTACAATCAAATAAAAGAAAAGATCAACTATGTGGGATGACTTTGAAGAAGTTCTAGTTAATGATGTGCCGAAGATTAGATGTATGTGTCGCTCCCTAAAATTCAAGTACAGAGTGTGCACCCTCGTACCTGAGTTCTAAGTCGTAACTCATACATTGTGTACTTAACTCATTCCATTATATAATTATTCAAAGGCAAAAGTAATATTCATTTTATATTCTAATTAAGTCCATTCACAATCATTCACACAAAATAATTTAAGCACCAACATCTGTCCATTCTCAACATCCATAAACATTTAATGAGCATAAATTAGGCACCATTCATCAGTCAATACAACTTACTAATGGGTACTTGCTACAGACCTAAAATAAGTTAATTAAATAAAATCAATCAAATGCTTAAAATCCTACAACTAATACTGTTGATGCAGAAATCTAGTTAACCCTCCTTGGACCTTCGAGTACCTGCACACAGAGAAGACAAAGGGGACCCTGGCTGCAGAAGGGAAGAAAATAAGGTTTTTGGGTTGAAGATTGTGCGTACCTTTACTCATGGCAGCGGTTGTATTTATAGGCTTTTAGGGGTGATGGCGTATATGACAATGTATCTTGGATGGCGATTGCATATTACAGAAAAGATCTTCTTCTGGATGCATCATGGTTATTTCCTCAAGATCCACGATGAAGATCTTGAGAAGATCTTATATTAATATATTCTAATTATATTTGTATTCCGAGTTGGTTGTTAGTATCTGAGGCCAACCTTCGAGGCCCAGGTCGGTATCTAAGGTCGAAGTTGGCACCCGAGGCTGAAGTTGGTATTCGAGGTCGACATCCGAAGTCAGTACCCAAGGCCGAGGTGATTTTTCAACCCTTAAGCAATCCATAGTCTTCGAGTTTGTACATATGGTCAGTCCATTTTTACCCATAACAGTAGCCTCCTACTTCTGAGTGTTCTTCAAGAGCTTAGGAAGTAAGTTAGTGTGGACTGATACTGTGTAATGCCTGGCACCGAAGAGGTCGAGAGGTTGAGAGGTCGGATGGAGTAGATCGAGTGGACCGAGCAACCGTAGGATCGATAAGTCAATTGTTCAGTAGTAAATCGCACATGATAGAATTAATAGAAGGGACTTTTCTTCCCTTCAACTAAGGGAAGTCTCAGTCGTTCACATAGTAGTAGGTCGAGCACTCAATAGAATGACTTTCTTCCCTTATACTAAGGAAAGTCCTTATTGTAGATCGCGCAGTTCCAGTAGTGTTACTACTTAGTGGTTCGACCTCTTCTCTAAGGGTCAGATGACTGGTTGAGGACTGTTTTTCCCTCGTACTAAGGGAAGTCCTCATAATCGATCGTGTAATTCTAGTAAGAGGGACTTTCTTCCCTTTAATTAAGGGAAGTCCCAGTAGTTTGGATCGTCAATACATTTAAAAAAATCCCCTTCTCCTGACTGGGAGAAGTTCTTTTATTGTAGAAATCATCGAACAGTATAAAGCACAATAGTAGAATCATGAGCACCTTTTTTTCTTTTAAAAAGGGAGGTCATTCTTAGTCGAGTAGATCGGGGTTGGCTGACGAGTCTTATTACCAAGCTCGGTTGATTGGTTCAGCTCGATCATTAGGTTTCCTTGACTAACCCAGCTCCCTCCTTCTCCAGTTTAGTGTTCAAGGGAGTGTACCAATGGAACGATTTTTCAGATGTCAGTTGGTACGATGGTCCCAGTCTTCATCATCCTCTTTCTTTCTTTTGGCGTTAACGGCGAAGGGCTCCCCTTCTTCCCTTCGCACCGAGTTGTTTCCTTCTCAAGTAACTCTTCGTGAATTAAGAACTCCCCGGCATTAGAATTTTTTTTAGCTCAGTTAAGTAGGTCGATGATGGTAGTCAAGGGTTCTTACTAATAGAGAAGAGGAACTTTCCTCATTTAATGTCGGCCACTATGGTGGCCAGAGCTATTTAGTCGGAATAATAGTCGACCCAGATAGCTTCAGCGTTGAAACGAATGATCTAGTCCTTCAATAGCTCGTCTTCTCTCTGGGTAACAGTGAGGAGATGAGTTGCCAGATTTCTCCTATCTTTTTCACCAATAAATTGGGTGATAAAGGCTTTGCCGAGCTATGTGAAGGAGTTGATGGATCTCAGTTTCAGCTGCCTATACCATTTTCGTGCAGTTCTAGATAGAGTCAGGGAGAAGGCTCGACACATAACCGAGCTCAATGCACTGTGAAGTTCTATCCATGCCTTAAACGATTCCAAATGCTTGGCTAGGTCGTTAGACTCAGATTTCTTATATGAGCCCAGCATCGGCCAATTTAAACAAGAGAAGGCGCTTCCCATCGGACCCGATCATGAACTACCTTAGGAGAACAAATTACCCAATGATAAACTTGAGGCACATAGATTTCAGAGTAAAGCAACTTGGGTACACTCTGGTAAGGGAAGTTATAATGTCTTGAAAAAATCCATACAAAGACCCGAGTACCACCTCAGGCAGAAATCACTAAGGAACGAACCCTTTAGAAATTAGATGAAAATTAATCAAGTGGTAAACTAAATTATCTGTGAAATTAGCTTGAACCACTTTAAATACGAATTGCAAGACTCAAAATGTGTAGAATCGTTGATGCTACATTATCCTGAAACCTAGAATCCATCTCAAAACCCAGTTGCTCTCGGGAGCACACTGAAACTTCATATCGGACCTGGACCATGCGTCGAAAGTTCAATTACCCCGAAACTATACGGTTATGACCACCTTGCTGGACTTGAAAACCACCTCAGAAATCAAATCCTAAAAGTGCATAGAAATGCACAACTTGAGCCCGTAGCGAAGTGTGTGAGAAACGTGAATATCTTTAGGAAATGAACTGGAACTTAAGTGAATTGAGTCGTTCGCTTGCAGGCTGAATCTAAGGATTCAGACCACTAGATTCTGACCTCAATTTACCCTCGAATCAGAAAAAATTTTCAACACATGTCAATGTACTTGTGGCCCTGATCGAGTACCGATGACCGTTAAATTGAAACTGGTCCCCCACGGTCGATCCACTGATCCGATAGGGCCAAGATATTAACCTGACCTAGATCCAATGTCAAGAAGCTTAAGTCCGACCACATGTAGAAAAAAGAGCCTCAAGAACAGCTCCGTTGGACCGAAACAGCCAGTCTTTAGCTATAACCTAAGTATATCATGGCCCTGGGGCCATTCCAATCAATTCTGGGCTTATATAAGGGCCTTAAACCCTCTCTCTCCCATTCCATATGAATTTATAAAACCCTAGGAGAGAGTAGAGAGAAAAGCGAGAGAAAGTGAGAGAGAGAGAGAGAGTTGAAGTTGTTCTTGGGATTCAATCCCTGCCACTCCTCGTGCTTAATCACTGCTTCCGTATCGCTATACCGGCAACTTCAACTCCGTTCTTGGGTAAAAAATTATTTTAGATATTCAAATAGAGTAAAGGGTGAAATAACTAACCTATTTCATGTTATAGGTTGTCGTCACCTTGTAGACAAAGACTTAGGCTTTAAACTGAGTTCGTTATGAGTTTATCGGCGAAAGGTGTGGATTATAAATGTTTAGGTTATAGTTTTCAAGGCTTTCAATGTCAGTAATGATTTATGACTAACTTGATTGTCATCACGTGTGCGTAGATAGGACGTTTTTCATATATTACATGTATATGTAGACTATGTTGAATTTAATGCATTCCACGTGTTTGTTGAAATGTGTGAATGAGTATGGAATTATAATTTATGCTTGCCATGTTCATTGATTGAGAATGCATGATTTTTGTACGTAAAGTGAACCCTTTTGTAAAGGGATTTGCTATAATAACTATTATAATTACTTTATTACATATATATGATATGTGTAGTTTAAGTGTTTAATAAAATGCCCGAATGTGAAGATGCTTGTGTAAATGCATGTAATGAGGGTGTGGATACAAGGTTCTCAATTCCTTTATCTATGGTTACAGTTTCCTTTATGTACCCTATCTTACTACTATGCGAATTAGGATGAAATGTCTATGTATAGTAACATGTGTAGTATGTGTTTTGTCGAATTGATTAAAGTAAGATTTATAATTGATTTTTGTTCTCACATACTGTCTTTGGCTGCGACCTGCATATACTGTTATTTGGAATGTGTTTGGGGCTACGGCGTAGTCCAAGCAATTGGTAATGATTTTCGAGATAGTGGCTGAGGTCGTTTTGTCACACCAGATAGATTTAAGGAATCTGAGTCGTACGCTGATAGTCGACAATGGTTAGGCCACGCGAAGAGCTTACACGTTCCATGTCGATCAACTCAATGTATGCTCGTACTAATCGAGCTTGTCAAGTAACTCGATTGACCTAACGTATGTTCACTATGTATGGATGCTACTGCTTAAATCTAAGGTACCAACTTACCAATGAAACTCGTTTAACCTTGGTACCAAGATTTGCTAAGACTCATGAGCCGGGAATGATGGTATGGGACATCGTGGTCGTGTTGTCGACCTATGCTGGGGTGACAAGCCTCCTCGTATTATCCAGTGAGCAACCCAGACTCGTGAGCTGAATACGGTGGTATGCGACACTGTATTCGTGTTGTCAGCCTTTGATCAGGTGACGAGCCTCTCGTAGTGACCTCGAGCATACTCTAAATTTGTGCTGAGGTGACAAGCCTCTCCATAGTAACTAGAGTATAAACTAGACCTACACTAAGGTGACAAACCTCTTTGTAGGAACCTGAAAACCACCTATTAGATGTGAATCACTAGGATTGACGACCCTAGATGGATCATTATTGGGTCAGTGACATAACAGGGAGGTACCTTAGCTTCCCAATCATATTGTATGGAAAAAAGGGCTAACTAAGAACTTGGATAACATGACCATGAATCGTATTGCACGATGCTTTGGCAAGGAAGTGCATGTTTACTAGGAATGGTGCATACCGCGATCGTAAGATGTTGTCGTAAGAGAGAGTGCAGGAGTGGGCATGCATCATTACAACATACCATTCTTGCATTAACAAGAGTACTTAGGACATGAGTATTGTACTGCCTTATCATTACTGCTTGACTAAATTAAAAACATGTTAACCTTTGCTTCATAGTTTCACTGAGTTGATCACTCACTCCCACGTTCTGGGACGGTGTTTTAAACATCAACTAGACTCTGTTTTAGATGCAGATGCTGGCGCGACGTATGAGGCCAAGCCAGACTTCTACGATGAGGAGGAGGAGTTCTCATACATACAGTTATCAGGTGGGTTTATGTAGACCACTCTGATCGATGAGACTACAGGGAATATGCTTAGTTAGACATGCACTTTTTGTCATTTTGTATCTTTTGAAATAAATATGTAATTATTCAGCTCAGTAATACCATTATACTCTGGAGATTGGGTAACATGACTATGTGCCTTATATATCTATTACAGTCTTTTGCTTGCGTAAATTTAAATATCTCTGGAGTATGATGCGTTGTTTTGGTATAATCTCATTCATGTTTAAATGCACTAATAGGATAACATTCAATCATCATTATCTATGTTGCATAAGTGATGTGTTGAAACTCGGGAGTTGGGCTCCTGCTCGACCCCCAATTTTTAAGGCGTTACAGACGTCCTCTAGAAAAGGGGATTCTCCTTACCATACCTGAGATGTCTCAAACCCGATGACGCTGAGTATATCTTGTGAGAAATTCATGAAGGGATCTGCATTAATCACTCCGGCGGTAGAGCGCTCATCCATAAGGTGATTTGACAATTATATTTTTAGCTAACTATCCAAGAGGATGGAAAGTAGTATGCAAGGAAGTACGACAAATGTCTGCGATTCGCCGTGATACCTCAATAACCATCTGAACAGCTAACTCCTACTACCGGCCCTTGGCCATTCGCTCAATGCGGTATTGACATCATAGGGCCACTACCAATGGGAAAGGGTCAGACAAAATTTGATGTCATGGCAGTTAACTACTTCACTAAGTGGGCAGAAGCTAAGTTGTTGGCCAAAATTATAGAGAAAAAAATTACTGACTTCGTTTGGAAAAACATTATCTGCAAATATGGGATCCCACATACTATTATCTTAGACAATGACAAGCAATTCGACAGTGCGCGATTTCAAGCTCTGTGTGAAAGACTCGGGATTCACAATGCCTTCTCATCACCTTGCACCTCCAAGCCAATGGACAGGTAGAGGCTATCAACAAAATCATAAAGAACCACCTCAAGATAAATCTTGAGAAGTCCAAAGGAGCCTGGGCCGAGAAACTACCACATGTCCTTTAGGCATACTGAACTATTGCTCGAACATCAACTGAAGAAACTCCCTTTTCCTTGGCCTTCAGTGTAGAGTTCATGGTGTTAGTCAAAATAGGGCTCCAGCTGCATGCATTGACTCCTTTGATGAAAACCAAAATTTTAAGCAGATAGCCCTAAGGCTGAATCTACTTGAAGAAGAAAGGGGACAAGTACAAGTGAAGATCGCCACCCATTAGCAACGTGTCACCCAATACTACAATTCTCAGGTCAAGGTGAGTAGATTTTTAGTGGGAGACCTGGTCCTTTGCAAAAATTTCCAGAACAGTAAGGAGTTTGGCTCCAGGACATTAGGACCAAGCTAGGAAGGACCTTATAAGATTACGAGCTCAACGCGACTAGGTGATTATTAACTTGAGGATATGGGTTGACAACCCTTGCCTCACCCATGGAACATTGAGCATTTGAAGATCTATTACTCATAAGGACTCAAGAAGTCCTCTGACCAGGACCGCATCGACCGATTGATCAATTCGACAAGAGTAACCTCCCTTCTCAAAGGGAAAAAGGTGCTCGAAAAATTACTGTTTTTCCATTTACTTTACAAATTCTATAATAAAAAAAACTTCCCTAAACCAGGGGAAGAAAATATCTTTAATATTTTCGACCATCCGAACTACGTGATCAAATTTGGGGACTTCCCTTGATTCAAAGGAAGAAAGTCCTCCTACCGACTACTCAATCCATTACTAAGTGGTCAACATATCACTTCTTCTCTACCGAGAATTCTACATTGAAAAAAAAATTCCCCGGGTCAGGGGAAGAAAATTCCTTTCAAAACTCGACAATCCGAGATGTATGGTCGACCACAAGGACTTCTCTTAATTTCAGGGAACAAAGTCCTTTATAACGCTCGGCCCACACATCCTACTTTGATCGACCCACTAAATCTACTTAAGAAAATCATACACCACATTACTAAAAAGTATCTTTTCATTAAGAAACAAAAAGTTACAATACAGACACTAAAAAGCATTTTATACAAGGGCAGGGGGGACAATGACTAGTTTGCTCGAGGGAGACCCTCTACCCCAGCTTCAAGAGTAGGATCTCCGGCAGCTTCCTCGACCAGGTCGTCCAAGTCAAGCTCCGAGTACTTTTACTTCATAAGCTCCTGGCAACGCATGTAGCCCATGCTGAAGTAATCCTCGAGCTCTTCATCTCATTCCTTGAAAGCTTTAAATGCCTCCACTGCCTCCGTCTAATCCATAGGGATGGAGGCCTTAACCTCAATCGGTTTGGCCATGACCTTTGCTAACTTGGTCGTCTTCTTCGCCATTTCGACCTCCACCCTCACAGACTTCATTTTCTCTTTCGCCCACTTCACCTCGGAGGAGAAGCTTAACACCCTCCAGCTCAGCCCACATCACAACCCACTCCTGTTGGATTTTTACCAATTAGGTCTTGAGAATCACCCGGTCCTGCCCAGATATCCCAAGGCCCCCTGAAGAGCCTCTGCTTGAGCCACCGTCGCATCCTTGTCAGACGCGATGGCTTCAAACTCGACGACCCTAGCCTGGAGCTCCACTTCCATTTTTTCATATCCCTACCCCACCTCTCAGAACACTCAGCGGGCAGCCAGGAGTGCGGGAGCACTCTGAAAGAAGAAACAAAAACAACAATGTAACCAGGACAACAAGTTGAAAAAGAAGAATGTAGAACACGATATACCTTGACAAAGGAGGCTATTAGGTCACTCAGAAGTACCATTGGATGGATGACGATGAGAGCAGAAATATCCTCCTTAGGGACATGTCAAGCAAACCACTGAGCCAACATGGTCATATAATGACCCTGAGGAAATGAATTTGACCCGCTGGCCTCTTCAACCTCCCGAGCAGGAGCAGCAGTAGGAGTGGGGGCAGTGGAAGGCCCTTCATCGAGACTAGCCTCATCCTGAGCTGGGGACATTTCCAAATGGACAACCTCCCTAGTTGTCGGCTAAGGAGGAAGGACTTCATGAGGGGCCTCAAGGGCCGCCCCGCTCGTAATTACTAGAGATGGCTGCTCAGTAACAGGACCACCGAGGACAGGCTCGGGCCTACCTTTTCTCTACCAGAGGATCCTCCTCGACAAGCAGAGGGAGGGGCAATGCCTCTCTTCACAATCTTCCTCAGCTACTCCAGTTCAACTAGGGAGGGGATTTTTACCTTCTTGGAGGGTTGAGGGCGATTGGAAATGTCTGCCAAAACAACGCGGCCAAGTCAAACATGATAGAAAATCCCAAACATAAAAATAGAGAGCTTAGCTAACTACACTATACTTGCGACTCAACCAAAGACAAGTCGAATTGATAGAGAGACTGAGGAGTTATCAGTCTTTTCCAATCCTCTTAGCAGCATTCTTCCCCCTCGCGCGAGTGATCTATTGAAGTTTCTACAAAAAAAGCTTGGGCTGTAATTGAGGAAAGACTGCACACGAATAACATTACAATTAGCAAACAGAGCTACAAAATGACATGTGAAGTCTACCAAGTCTATAGCTCAACTATGCCCAACCTGGATATGCAAAGTTAGTGGGAACCTGAGAGTGCAGCCTGCCCACCTCGATCGCTAGGGCCTTCCACTCCCCGATGCATAAAACCATTTATCCTTTAAGCTTTTGTTAGTGGAAGGGTTGTCGGTGATGAGAGACTGACCTTGGTTCACCTAAGAGAAAAAATAGAACCAACCCTGATGGCTAGGGTTGGCCTTTGCCCTATACAAGTACATGAACTTATCCGTAGTTAGCTCAAAATGCCCGAGCTTATGCCATAGGATGTAGGTCCCAAACAGGGACCTCCAGGAATTTGGGATCAGTTGACCCGAGACCAGCCTCAAGATTTTGGTGACCTCCTGTATAATAGGATGGAGAGGGTCGGAGGCCATATTGCATAGCCACGACGTATATAGCCACCTTGCCCTCTCAAGGATGGCATGGGATTTCCCCGAGCTCAAGAGCTCGTACTACTACCAACTTGGGGATGTGGTACTTCGACCTGATCTGAATCAGGTTAGAATCTTTCAATCTTAAACCGAAAAGGAGAATCTCCAGAGAAGGCCTCGCAGTAGGCATAACTACCAACCTTGCTAGAGGGGGCTGCACTATTGTCTCCTGGCCTACTGGCATTGGAGATGATGCAGGAGAAGGGGCGCCCAACTGGGAGTCGAATCCCTGTGGAATGCCCTCGACGCTGACAATCTATCCGAGGTGTCTGACATCTCGACCAAAATAAGAAACAAAAATAAAGTTGGAGAGGGGAGAGGATGGCCAAAAAAGCGAAAAGTAGAGGGATTTTCGACTTACCAGAAATTGCCTGGTCCAGTGGAGAGGGGAGAAAATGAGAAGGAGCAAAATTAAATGAAAAAGCTGGAGCACCTATAACACCTCAATTTCCAAAACCTGAGTACGGGACTTGTTCGAGAAACCTAAGTGTTAATAATCAGATAACTAGTAAAAATGCCAAAATCAGAGTGCGATAGCATAAACAAGCGAGAATGGTATCAGATAATCTGAATATTTGGCCCACTCATCTAGAGGCCTTAATTACAAAATTCATAAGTTTTCAAGTACCAAACAACTATAAAGAAATACTACGTCTACTGGTTAAGTCCAAAATATTCAGTCGCTTCCTACTGCGACTCATCTTCATAGTATCTGTCTTCAGATCCCGCCATCTCGCCCTCAGGGCCGGTGCTACCATCATCTCCGTCTACACTTTCATACTCTATACGGTTGGATATTCGATGAATGAGTGACCACCTCAGTGTAAATTCTCTTCAAGATTACACACCGCCTGCATCACCCTTAAAATCGGGGGTCGAACAGGAGCTCAACTTCCGAGTTCCAACACATCACTTATGTAACATAAATAATGATGATTAAATGTTGTCCATATTAGTGCATTAAACATAAGTGGGATTATACCAAAACAACATATCATACTCCAGAGACAGTTAATTTGTGTAAGCGGAAGACTGTGATATAGATATAAAGCATAAAAATGATTTTAAGTCCCCAGAGTACGAACCGATTACCAGGTTAAATAATTACATGTATAATTCTAAAATTTACAAAATGATAAAGTATAATGTTTGCTAATCCATATCCTTGTAGCCCCGATGCGCAACTCTAGGTCTACGTAGACCCGCTAGAGAGTGGTATATAGGAGAACTCCTCGTCATCATAATAGTCAGGCTCTACTTTGTAAGCATCGTCATTACCTACAGCTAAGACAGAGTCTGGTTGGTGTTTAAAGCACCGTCCCAGAACGTGAGAATGAGTGATCAACTCAGTGGAGCTATAAAGCAAATGTTAACATGTTATCAACTCAGTCAAACAGTAAAATCAAGCATTCCTAATTACTCTGGTTAATGCAAGGATGATATGTATTAATGATGCATGCCCTCACCTACACTCCCTCTGCAAAATTCATCTCATGATCGCGGCATGCACCCCTTCCTCTGTACTCAACTTCAACGCTAAAGGCACATGCAATACGGTGCATGAGAGTGATTACCAAGTTCTTATTTAGGCCTTTTCATACAACAAGATTGAGAAGCTATGGTACCTCCCTTTATATCAATGACCCAAACAATGATCCATCTAAGGTCGTCAATCTTAGTTTATCACATACGATAGGCAAGTTCGAGAGGTACACTCTAGGTCACTACGAGAGGCTCGTCACTGTCAGCGTAGGCCTATTTTGTACTTGAGGTCACACCCCCAATGCCCTACCAACTGGCAGTCTATTCTCGAAGGCTCGTCACCAACTCGACTGA
This sequence comes from Magnolia kwangsiensis, assembly GCA_037074715.1. Taxonomy (NCBI): domain Eukaryota; kingdom Viridiplantae; phylum Streptophyta; class Magnoliopsida; order Magnoliales; family Magnoliaceae; genus Magnolia; species Magnolia kwangsiensis. Next base: position 46,532,722 of record CM073583.1, read on the forward strand.
GGACTACAGCCAGGCTGCACCGGGGTAGGCCTATTTCATACTTGAGGTCACTCCACTAATGCCCTACCAACTGGCAGTCTATTTTCAAAGGCTTATCACCAACCCGACTGCGGACCACAGCCAATCTACGCCAGTGTATACCGACAGCTCGAATAAAGTGTCTCATACTACCGTATTCAGCTCACGTGTTTAGGTTTCTCACTAGTCACTACGGGGAGGTTCGTCACCCCAGCGTAGGATGACAGCTCGACCACGGTGTCTCATACCATCATGCTCGGCTCATGAGTCTTAGCAGATCGTGGTATCATGGTTGAGACGGGTCATTACATTGGTAAGGGGTACCTTAAGTTCAAGCAGTAATGTCCATACATGGTAAACACATAATAGGACGATTGGGTTACTTAACAAGTTCAAGTGTTATGAGCGTACGCTGAATTTATCGACATGGTACCACTATTGACAATCATCGTACGACTCAAATTCACCGAACGCATTAAATGTGGCGAGACTAATTCGACCACTTAAATAAAAATTGTTACTGATTGCTTGGATTACGTAGTAGTCCCAATCATACTAAAATACAATAGGCATTCATATGCACTAGTGAAAACAGTATGTAGTAGCCAAATCAGATATAAATCTCATTAAGCATTTTAGCAAACACATAGAGTACATGTTAAAATACATAGATTTTTCATCCATATATCACGTAGCAGCGAGATAGATTACATGAAGGAAACTGTAATTATAAATAAGGTAATCAAGAATCTTTTCTCAATTCCCTCATTAAATACATTTCATCAAGCATTTTCTCATTTAGGCATTTTATCAAACACTTAGAATACACATATTAACATACATGTAATAGAAAGGTTATAATATATTTCAGGGCAAATCCTTTCACAAAGGGCTTGTCAGACATACAACGGTCATGTCACTACCAAAAAATTGAGCAAAGGCTACGGACAAAAACCGTAGCCATAGACCTATGGCTACGGTTTTCGTCCGTAGCTTGACCATTATCGTAGGTGCCATAACAATAGGTCTTGAACCTATGGCTATGGATTTAATCCGTAGCTATAGGGTGCAATAGCTACACATGTAATCCGTAGCAATTATATCTATAGCGAAAACTTCAGACAGCTACGGATATTATTTATAGCCAAAAGTCCGTTGCAATGTGCCTAAATTGAAAAGGCTACACCAGTCAGATTAATGGCTACAGATATTATTTTTAGCTAAAGTCCGTAGCAATATGCCTAAATTAAAAAGGCTACACCTATCAGATTAATGGCTACGGATATTATTTGTAGCTAAAAGTCCGTAGCAATATGCCTAAATTGAAAAGGCTACACTTGTTAGATTAATGGTTACGGTCAATATCCGTAGCTAATTTGTACATTAAAAAATTATATATAATTATTTGTTCATTCAATTATCACCTATACAATTATTCATTCATTCAATTACAATCCTTCATTCAATCAATTACAATTATAATCAATTACAATCGAATTCATTCAATCAATTACAATTATAATTACAATAATGTTGAAAATACAAATCTTTGGCTTCATTAGAGAAATATGCTCGACTTCACCCTGAAATTTCAACAGCTTCGTATATTCCATCATTCTACAAACAGTCATGTCATACATAAATGAGAATAACCATTGGGGAAAAGAAAGACAAAGTGAAAGAAGTGCATCATGTATAACAACTTTTTTTTTCTTAATGAATTAAAATTAAAAAAAAACTCAAAGAGGAATGAAATTGACACAAAAGAAATGGTCTCACCATATGATTATAGGTTTTGATTTTGGTTTAGGTTATAGGTTTATGTTAAGGTTTAGGTTAAGGTTAGGCTATAGGTTGTAGGTTATAAGTTTTAGTTTAGGTTTAGGTTATAAGTTATAGCTTTTGGGAACTTGATTATAGGTTAAGGATTAGGTTTAGAAAATTAGGTTCGAGTTCGAGATCAGGTTTAGATTTGGGTTTTCAAGTTTAGGTTTAGGTTAAGGAGTTGAGATTAGGATTAGGTGTAGGTTTGAGTTTAAGGATTTGAGAATACATTTAGGTTTTAAGTTTAGGTTTAGGTTAAAGGTTTAGGGAAAGGTTATAGGTTTAGGTTATAGGTTATAGGTTATAGCTTTAGGGAATTGAGAATGGGTTATGGTTTAGGTTTAGGAAATCGGGTTCAGGTTCAGGATTGGGTTTAAGTTTGGGCTTTTAAGTTCAGGTTTAGGTTTAGGTTAGGGAGTTGAGATTAGGATTAGGTGTAGGTTTCGCTTTTGAGTTTAGGTTATAGGTTTAGGGAAAGGTTAGGTTTAGGTTATAGGTTTTGAGATTTGAGAATAGTTTTAGGTTATAAGTATAGGTTTAGGTTAGGTTATAGGTTAAGGTTTAGGGATAGGTTAGAGGTTTTAGGATTTGAGAATGGGTTCGGGTTTAGGTTATAGGTTTTGGTTTTGGTTTTGGTTATAGGTTTTGGGATTTGAGAATGGGTTCAGGTTTAGGTTATAGGTTTTAGTTTTGGTTTAGGTTATAGGTTTTTGGATTTGAGAAGGGGTTATGGTTTAGGTTTAGGAAATCGGGTTCAGGTTTAGGATTGGATTTGAGTTTGGGTTTTCAAGTTTAGGTTTAGGTTTAGGTTAGGGAGTTGAGATTAGGATTAGGTTTAGGTTTAACTTTAGGGAATTGAGTTTAGGTCATAGGTTTAGGAAAAGGTTAGGTTTAGGTTATAGGTTTTGGGATTTGGGAATAGTTTTAGGTTATAAGTATAGGTTTAGGTTAGGTTATAGGTTTTGGGATTTAAGAATGGGTTCGGGTTTAGGTTATAGGTTTTGGTTTTGATTTAGGTTATAGGTTTTGGTTAAGGTTATAGGTTATAGGTTTAGGTTTAGGTTAAGGTTAGGTTTAGGTTATAGGTTTTCGGATTTGGAAATAGTTTTAGGTTATAAGTACAGGTTTAGGTTAGGTTATAGGTTTTGGAATTTGAGAATAGGTTTGGGTTTAGGTTATAGGTTTTGGTTAAGGTTATAGGTTTAGGTTTAGGTTAAGGTTAGGTTTAGGTTATAGGTTTTGGGATTTGGGAATAGTTTTAGGTTATAAGTATAGGTTTAGGTTAGGTTATAGGTTTTGGGATTTGAGAATGGGTTCGAGTTTAGGTTATAGGTTTTTGGTTTTGGTTTAGGTTATAGGTTTTGGTTAAGGTTATAGGTTATAGGTTTAGGTTTAGGTTAACATTAGGTTTAGGTTATAGGTTTTGGGATTTGGGAATAGTTTTAAGTTATAAGTATAGGTTTAGGTTAGGTTATAGGTTTTAGGATTTGAGAATGGATTCGGGTTTAGGTTATAGGTTTTGGTTTAGGTTATAGGTTTTTGGATTTGAGAATGGGTTATGGTTTAGGTTTAGGAAATTGGGTTCAGGTTCGGGATTGGGTTTAAGTTTCAGTTTTTAAGTTTAGGTTTAGGTTTAGGTTAGGGAGTTGAGATTAGGATTAGGTGTAGGTTTCCCTTTAGGGAATTGAGTTTAGGTTATAGGATTTGGGAAAGGTTAGGTTTAGGTTATAAGTTTTGGGATTTGGGAATATTTTTAGGTTATAAGCATAGGTTTAGGTTAGGTTATAGGTTAAGGTTTAGGGATAGGTTATAGGTTTTGGGATTTGAGAATGGGTTCGGGTTTAGGTTATAGGTTTTGGTTTTGGTTTTGTTTATAAGTTATAGGTTTAGGATAAGGTTTAGGTTTAGGTTTAGGTTATAGGTTTTGGAATTTGAGAATGGGTTTGGGTTTAGGTTATAGGTTTTGGTTTTGGTTTAGGTTATAGGTTTTGGAATTTGAGAATGGGTTCGGGTTTAGGTTATAGGTTTTGGTTTTGGTTTAGGTTATAGGTTTTGGGATTTGAGAATGGGTTCAGGTTTAAGTTATAAGTTTTGGTTTAGGTTTAGGTTTTGGTTTAGGTTATAGGTTTTGGGATTTGAGAATGGGTTCGGGTTTAGGTTATAGGTTTTGGTTTAGGTTTTGGTTTTAATTTAGGTTATAGGTTTTTGGATTTGAGAATGGGTTATGGTTTAGGTTTAGGAAATCGGGTTCAGGTTCGAGATTGGGTTTAAGTTTGGATTTTTAAGTTTAGGTTAGGGAGTTGAGATTAGGCTTAGTTGTAGGTTTTGCTTTAGGGAATTGAGTTTAGGTTATAGGTTTTGTGAAAGGTTAGGTTTAGGGTATAGGTTTTGGGATTTGAGAATAGTTTTAGGTTATGAGTATAGGTTTAGGTTAGGTTATAGGTTAAGGTTTAGAGATAGGTTATAGGTTTTGGGATTTGAGAATGGGTTCGGGTTTTAGTTTTAGTTTAGGTTATAGGTTTTGGGATTTGAGAATGGGTTCGGGTTTAGGTTTTAGGTTTTAGTTTTGGTTTTGGTTTTGGTTATAGATTTTTGGATTTGAGAATGGGTTATGGTTTAGCTTTAAGAAATCGGGTTCAGGTTCGGGATTGGGTTTAAGTTTGGTTTTTTAAGTTTAGGTTTAGGTTTAGGTTAGGGAGTTGAGATTAGGATTAGTTGCAGGTTTCGCTTTAGGGAATTGAGTTTAGGTTATAGGTTTTGGGAAAGGTTAGGTTTAGGTTATAGGTTTTCAGATTTGGGAATAGTTTTAGGTTATAAGTATAGGTTTAGGTTAGGTTATAGGTTAAGGTTTAGGGATACGTTATAGGTTTTGGGATTTGAGAATGGGTTCGGGTTTAGGTTATAGGTTTTGGTTTTAGTTTAGGTTATAGGTTTTGGGATTTGAGAATGGGTTCGAGTTTAGGTTATAGGTTTTGGTTTTGGTTTTGGTTTTGGTTATAGATTTTTGGATTTGAGAATGGGTTATGGTTTAGGTTTAGGAAATCAGGTTCAGGTTCGGGATTGAGTTTATGTTTGGGTTTTTAAGTTTAGGTTTAGGCTTAGGGAGTTGAGATTAGGATTAGTTGTAGGTTTCACTTTAGGGAATTGAGTTTAGGTTATAGGTTTTGGGAAAGGTTAGGTTTAGGTTATAGGTTTTCAGATTTGGGAATAGTTTTAGGTTATAAGTATAGGTTTAGGTTACGTTATAGGTTAAGGTTTAGGGATACGTTATGGGTTTTGGGATTTGAGAATGGGTTCAGGTTTAGGTTATAGGTTTTGGTTTTAGTTTAGGTTATAGGTTTTGGGATTTGAGAATGGGTTCGAGTTTAGGTTATAGGTTTTGGTTTTGGTTATAGATTTTTGGATTTGACAATGGGTTATGGTTTAGGTTTAGGAAATCAGGTTCAGGTTCATGATTGAGTTTATGTTTGGGTTTTTAAGTTTAGGTTTAGGCTTAGGTTTAGGTTAGGGAGTTGAGATTAGGATTAAGTGTAAGTTTCACTTTAGGGAATTGAGTTTAGGTTATAGGTTTTAGGAAAGGTTAGGTTTAGGTTATAAGTTTTAGGATTTGGGAATAGTTTTAGGTTATAAGTATAAGTTTAGGTTAGGATATAGGTTTTGAGATTTGAGAATGGGTTCGGGTTTAGGTTATAGGTTTTGGTTTTAGTTTAGGTTGTAAGTTTTGGTTTAGGTTATAGGTTATAGGTTTAGGTTTAGGTTAAGGTTAGGTTATAGGTTATAGGTTTTGGATTTGAGAATGGGTTCGAGTTTAGGTTATAAGTTTTGGTTTTGGCTTAGGTTATAGGTTTTTGGATTTGAGAATCGGTTCGGATTTAGGTTAAGGGTGTGGTCTGGAATAGCTGTGAAGACCGCTTGAGTTGAAGTAGGAATATGCCAATATATCCTAGAGGGGGGTGAATAGGATTTTTTAAAGTTTTTATGAATTATTAAAAATCCTATCACACTAATCCTATCACAGGGTACAGATTAGGATTATTCAAAAATAACTTTACTGACTTCCAAGCCTGGTAGAGGATCCAATCACAAACTACTTAAAAGAAAAACAATTTATAGATAAGATTGTGATGGATATGACTGTGTGTGTGTATAAGATGTGATTTCAGATGATGAGATATAAAGGCATATAAGGAAATCACATAAATAAAAGATAATACTAATCTCAAACACAGTCATTTTATAGTGGTTCGACTACTTGTCTACTCCACTCCCGGCTTCTACACTCAACCCTTGAGTGTATCAAATTTCACTAAGGAGGTTTCACATGGTTCACCTCAAACCTAAGGTTTTAAATCAGGTTCACCTTCAACCTTTATAGAGGTTTCTACTCGGTTCACCTCAAACCCTGGAGTTTTACTGGCGCACTCCTAACCAAATGTTTATGCCCATACAGAGCAAGGGTCCACACAACGCACCCATATGTTTATGCTCTCCACAGAGCAAGGGTCTAAATAACGCACCCTGCACGTACACTCCCGTCGGAGGCCTCTTTTGAGGACTTCAAAGGGTGAGCAACACTTTAGACCCAATCCTAAAAAGAAATGATCACAAGTGTCCTCTGGACTCTAAATACTTACAAATAAGTTGATGAGTCTCATTCAGTGCATTGTCAAAGATCTCCTCCTTGTTGTTGAAGGGTCTTCGGCTCCCTTGATCCGCAACACAAAAGGTATACCAGTACTAGGCTTCGGGTTGGGTCAAGGTTATGATGGAATTCTACTCTCTAAAGGTTTTCCTATTGGGAAGATAGAGTGATTCCAATCATCTATGCATTTAAGGCATCCTAGTTTAATGATTTGCCATTAAGGTAGTAGCTGGAGGATCCTTGAATACGAAAGTTCATTCCCCATTAATCCACTCTATTGAATATCAATGATGAGGGTGGATTGGAGGATAAACTCTCTGAGAGAAAGGGCTTAAGATAAATTATATGAAGTTTAAAACACTCAGAAGCACTCTCTTCTTTCTCTACCAACAATAAAGACTAACCTCTCTATATATAGACAAAAGGTTCCAACGGATATAAAATGGTCACATTTATGACAGAGTTCGATATCATCGAGCAAGAGTCGATATGATCGAGCGTATACTCTTGATTATATCGATGATCCACTCGATAATACAAACTCAAATGTCATTTTCACTTTTGAAAATCTTTTGCCAACTGGTCGATAGGATCGAGACACACATTGATGTTATCAGATTTCGAACTCCGATTCCATCGATATATGGATCGATCTATCGACAGGTGAAAATATGAGAGACAAGCCTTTAAGAATTTCAGGTTCTAAAGATATGATCGGGGAACAGTCGATGTTATCAGAATTTGTATATCGATGATATCAGAGTCCTTGTCGATGGGATCGATAAATCGTATAGATTTACCTATAAGCTTGCTGGACGGTTTGTGTCCGGTCTCGATCCAATCGACTAGGTCTTGATATGATCGACATATGAATATCGATTTCTCGACTGACCCCCAATCAACGTTTAAAACATCTTAAAATTTATGCTGGAGGAAACATGCGCCCACTATCGATATGATCAACTGACTTTCGATATGATCGATATCTGAATTCAGATTAAATCGGACAGTCATCGATATATCGAAGCTCATAGAAGTTTTCTTTAGAAAAACAGGGGCACCGTAAAACTGTCTGTCGATATTATCGATCCACTTTCGATGGGATCGATATTCGAATATCGATGATATCGATTGAGAGTCCGATATATCGATAAATCGTCCAGATGAATGTTTGATTGCTTGATGCTTTTTGTCCTCACTCGATTGTATCGATTAAGATGCCGAGGACATCGACAGACCAGGTCGATCATATCGAAAGGGGAATCGATATAATCGACAAGGTAAGAAAAACTTGAAGATTTTCATGTTTGGTAAAAAGTTTTCTTACACTAAAATCCTAAGGTGTTCTACTTAGTTTTAAGGGTTTTAATCACCTAGTGTTTTGGGACATGGGATGTGAGGCTATGATTTACCTATGGCGAGCTTCCACACATCCAGTTGAGATAGACACTTGAGTTGATCTTCTTGTTAGGCGCTGTTGTCTGACTGACTCAACTTACACCGTAATTGACAAACCAGGGCACTAGTAGGTGCACTTTCAATCTCCCCCTTTGTCAATTACGTGACAAAATACCCAAAACACCCTAGGAAAATATCTAGACAGATACTTCCTAAATTGTGTGTACATGCATTAAAATATTTTATAAATTCTAATCACCCATGTACACACCCAGTAAGTTCTCCCCCTAACTACAAGACTCCCCCTTTCTTGTTGCGGCTGCTCCCCCTAACACCTGCAACATATACGAGCACAAATATCTAATTTTTTACATGGGTGTTTGTAATTTTCCTCCCCCTTTTTATCAGTCATTGAAAAAGATATAGCAAGTGATATTGACTGAAGAATTTCAGCATATAGGAGAACCACAGACAGATAGATGTATATAGATATTCAATAGTGATAAGCATACATCAATGAAGCCAGGAAGGAAAATGGATGAAGCAATCAGCACAGTCAGTGTATAAGGAATATGAATGGCAATAAAATAAGAATTGAATTCAGCCATATCAACCAAAAAGTTTCATTATCCAGAAACATCTATCCCAAAAAAAAATCTATACTGCCCCAGACAGCAATATCATAATCAATAGACAGAAATATCAGCCCCATGTAGGGATATCCAAAACAAGTAAACAGAGATGGATGCAAAGTAAATAAGATAGATAGGATAATCATAGTAAATAATCAACAGTTTGTAAAGAAAATAGGTTGATCAAAAAGAAATTCTTCACATCGGAAACCTAACCTTGCCAAGTTTGTAATTTATCACACCCATAAATATGACCATAGGCATCCAAAAAGATATTCAGGCCTGGAGCATTTCAGGAGGACTTCAGGGTTGTGATGGATGATTATCCTGGGTAAGCTTATAGGGCAGGTATCCATTTCATAACGCATTTTGTTGCGCATTACAGGACCATCAGTCGTTGTCGAAATTTAGAAAGGTGGGTTTCGCAGTCATCTAGCAGCTTCATAATGTGAGTCTGTTCATCCAGAAGATCTTGTATATTGTCTCGTACAGAGATGTTTGGAATGACCTCAATAGAGTCAGAATTTTGCTTCAGGCTGCTACTGCCAGGAATTGAACCGGTTCTTCCACCACAAAACACATCTTCAAAGATGTTTAGTCTATGTATGTCTTCAAAGTTGAACCATGCACATGGATGAGGGAGATCATTAGTTGATGGCAATCCGAATTGATGTGAAAACTTAGATAGAAGACATGAAAATGGTAGTGTAGTGATGGATGCTTCTGTAAACACATGGATTAGCTGTTGTACGATCAGAGTGGGTAGGCATATTGGAATTCTCAGATGAATGTTGTACAGAATGTTAAGGATGTATGGTGAGAGCTGGTTTCCAGAGACTTCACAGGGATAGACGTTCAAGCTAAAAATGCTGTGAAAAATTTTATAGGTAGGATCAAGATACTTGACATGAAGAACATTTTCGACATTCCTGGAAATGGTGGCACCATTACACAATGCACGAGTAACTTCCCCCCACACACCTAGACCATTCATATTTCAATTTGATATAGGTATTTCAGTCATTTTCATGTTAAACATCCTACTTACCCAGTTTGGTGTGATGTATTCAACCCGATTTATGACCGAGACCGAGATAACTGGGGGATCTTTTTCAACATTGCAGATCAAACTTAGAAACTGATGTACCAGATTATGTTGAAAAGTTCCTCCAAGGTTCACAACATTTTCCGACCCAATTTGTTTCAAGAGATAGATGATCCTAAAAGGTTCAATGCTCTTTTTGTGAACCATTCGTTCCGTCACAAAGTTTAAGTTGAATAGGGAAAAAGAGGCAGTTGCATCCTGCTTACTTTTATTCTTTCCAGTTGATGCATTTTGTGGATGAACCAATCCTTTATTTTTGCCCATCTTGGAGAGATGAAATATCCAGGTCTGAGAGCACCAGATGCGGCTTTCCTTTTTGGTCTTCTGATTCTTACCAAGCAACGACAATCTATCCCTTTGATCATGCTTCCCAGATTCTAAATTTTGATTTTTAATTTTAAGTTCTAGGGAAGATCAACCGTCCTGACGTTTCAACTACCCGGAGAGTCGTTGATTCTATCGATTCTCAGTCGATGTGATCGACATTCGCAAGTGACCAATCGATGCTCATATCGAAGGTGGATCTTTTCAAGTTTTTTTGCAGTCTTATGATCATTCATGTACAGAATAGTATATCTATTAAAGTTCTTAGCAAAAATTATTAGCAAAATTTTGTATAGCTTATGTACCTCAAGGGTATAAACATTTGATTGTTTATGTGCAAAAAAAAAAATGAGGTGAGAGACCTCAGATTGTTCTTTCAGCAAAATTGCTTCATTTCAGCAAGTATCCAGATTTTAATGCATTACCTGGACCAGTTTCTTCTCTCTCAGTGTTTCTCAATATCACTCCTTTCTTTTCCTATAATAATGTAGCAGTGGTTGTTTGTGCAAAGACCCTTCATAATTAATTTTCCTGATCGATATAGGATCTCACATTCTTCTTTGTTGAAATTAACCACATGCTCATTATCACATATTTGAGAGATGCTTAGTATGTTATGTGCCAAGCCTTTTATGCAAAAAGCATTCTCATTCTTAAATAAATTGATTCCTTCTATGATTCCCTGTCCAATTATTTTAGCAGTGGTTCCATCTCCATAGGTGACTATCCCTTTATGAAGATCTTTATAGTTTGAAAGAAGGGACTTGTCACCTGTGACATGTCTTGAGCAACCACTATCCAGGTACCATTTGGCCTCAATTGCCTGATAAATGATCTGAATGAGTAATAAGGCAATTTATCTTTTCCTTAACCACCCACTTTGTGACAGGAGTTTTACTCGTGGTAGATTTGTTCTTCTTATTTGATTTGTCTACATGACTTAACTGCTCCTTCATCCTGTCAACTATCTTGAGTGGTGATGATTATATACTTCTTTTGTCTAGCTCATAAACTGACTCCTCATTTTTGTAACGAGCTGGGATAGGTTTGGTGTTACTACTAGATGCAATAGATTTTCCAAATGGTTGTGTATCATATTTAGTTTTTGTTCTAGCTTTTTCATACCCCAAACCATATTTGTTGTTTCCAGATTTTCCCATACCCAAAAGTTTTTCTTACCTCTCACCACTTTGGGAAAATTTAAAATTTAGTTTGGCTATTTTCCAAGATTCTTCTAATTCATTTTGAAGTGTATAATTTTTATTCTGAAGAATCAAGTTTTTCTCATTTAGTGCTTTGATTTGTTTCTTTAATTTTGCTGACTCAGATTTCAAAGAGATGTTAGTTCTTTCAAGTCTATCATTATCTGAGTGACATTGCTGCAAATCAGTCATTAGATGAGTATTAATATTTGAAGCTTTATACAGATCTAATTTCAGCAATTCCTTTTTGTTTTTAGATATACCAAGTCATTTAATCACTTTAATGTTATGAATATAAAGTTGATTATAAGCGTCTTGTAATTCATTTTGCTCTTTATCTTCTTCTTCTTCAATTTTCTCATTGTCAAATGAAAATGATTCAGTGGCTTGCTGTTCTTCTTCAGATTCTATTCGAATGATTGAAGCAGTGGAGATCATAAGTATTTTCAATGATTTCTGATCTTCATTACTCTCTGAGTCACTGTTTTCTGAGTTTGACTCTTTCGTATCATCTCATGTGGCGGTCATCGCCTTGCACTTGGTTTTTCTGTTTAGGCATTCGATAAATAGGTGTCCATACTTATGACAGGCATAACATTGTTGTTCTTTGGTCTGCTTACCAAATTTGGCTGCAGGAGGTTTGTAGTTCACCTTGCTTCCTCTAGAGGGGCGGCCGCGATTCCTTTGAAAGAATCTTCTGAATTTTTGTGCCAGCAGAGCCACTTCCTCATCTTCATCTTCTTTTTCACTCTCACTGTCCTCATGTTTTGTTTTCTTTGACGCTCTTAGGACAGTGTTTTTGGATTTTTAGGATTGTGTGAAGTGTAGTTCAAAAGTTTGTAGGGAATCTGCTAGTTCTTCTACTTTCATCTCATCAATATTCCTACACTCCTCAATTGTTGTTACCTTGGGATTGAATCGTTCCGGTAGGGATCTTAAGATTTTCCTACATATTTTAGATACCAGAACCTTCTCTCCCAATCCACCCATGGAGTTACAAATGATATTCAATTTGGTGAAAAATGCCATAAATGTCTCATGTTCTTCCATCCTGAGATTTTCGAATTGTGAAGTTAAAAGTTGTAGTTTAAATCTCTTCACAGTGCTTGTGCCTTCATGGGTTATTTTCAATAAGTCTCATGCTTCTTTAGAGGTCCCACACATACTTATCTGATTGAAAATATCTTGGGACATGGCACAGTAGATGGCGTTCATTGCTTTTGCTTCAGCATTTCGTTGTTCTTTGTCAAACGCCGTCCACTTTTCATTAGGTTTGAGTTTAGTGATTGTGGTTTCATTTTCAAGTACAATTTGTTCAGATGGTACCATATATCCCTTTTCAACTACATCTCAAACATCATGATCCAAAGATCTCAGGAAGTAATGCATTCTAGCCTTCCAGTAAGCATAATTTAAATCATCAAATACTAGAGGTCTAGTGACAGATGAGCCCTCTCCTTCGGCCATATTCCTTAACTTCAGTCAAGATCACTCTCTAGGCGGTGAAGCCCATAAAAAGAGACCCGCTCTGATACCAATTGAAATAGCGATGAAGACCGCTTGAGTTGAAGTAGGAATATTCCAATATATCCTAGAGGGGGGGTGAATAGGATTTTTTAAAGTTTTTATGAATTATTAAAAATTCTATCACAGGGTACAGATTAGGATTACTCAAAAATAACTCTACTGACTTCCAAGCCTGGTAGAGGATCCAATCACAAACTACTTAAAAGACGAACAATTTATAGATAAGATTGTGATGGATATGACTGTGTGTGTGTATAAGATGTGATTTCAGATGATTAGATATAAAGGCATATAAGGAAATCATATAAATGAAAGACAATACCAATCTCAAACAAAGTCATTTTATAGTGGTTTGACTACTTGTCTACTCCACTCCCAGCTTCCACACTCAACCCTTGAGTGTATCGGATTTCACTAAGGAGGTTTCCCATGGTTCACCTCAAACCTAAGGTTTTAAATCAGGTTCACCTTCAACCTTTACAGAGGTTTCTACTCGGTTCACCTCAAACCCTAGAGTTTTACCGGTGCACTCTAACCAGATGTTTATGCCCACATAGACCAAGGGTCCACACAACGCACCTCACACGTACACTCCCATCGGATGCCTCCTTTGGGGACTTTAAAGGGTGAGCAACACTTAAGACCCAAATATAAAAAGGAATGATCACAAGTGTCCTCTGGACTCTAGATAATTAAAAATAAGTTGATGAGTCCCATTCAGTGCAATGTCAAAGATCTCCTACTTGTTGTTGAAGGGTCTTCAGCTCCCTTAATCCGCAACACAAAAGGTACACCAGTACTAGGCTTCGGGTTGGGTCAAGGTTATGATGGAATTCTACTCTCTAAAGGTTTTCCTATTGGGAAGATAGAGTGATTCCAATTATCTATGCATTCAAGGCATCCTAGCTTAATGATTTGCCATTAAGGTAGTAGCTGGAGAATCCTTGAATGTGAAAGTTCATTGCCCAATCCACTCTATTGAATATCAATGATGAGGGTAGATTGGAGGATGAACTCCCTGAGAGAAAGGGCTTAAGATAAATGATATGAAGTTTAAAACACTCAGAAGCACTCTCTTCTTTCTCTACCAGCAATAAAGACTAACCTCTCTCTATATATAGGCAAAAGGTTCCAACAGATATAAAACGGTCACATTTATGACAGAGTTCGATATCATCGAGTAAGAGTCGATATGATCGAGTGTATACTCTCGATTGTATCGATGATCCGATCGATGATACAAACTCAAATGTCATTTTTACTTTTGAAAACCTTTTCCCAACTGGTCGATGGGATTGAGACACATATCGATGCTATCAGATTTTGAACTTCGATTTCATTGATATATGGATCAATCTATCGACAGGTGAAAATAAGAGAGATAAGTCTTGAAGAATTTCAGGTTCTAAAGATATGATCGGGGAACAGTCGATGTCATCAAAATTTGTATATGGATGATATCGAAGTCCTTGTCGATGGGATCGATAAATCGTATAGATTTACCTATAAGCTTGCTGAACGGTTTGTGTCCGGTCTCGATCCAATCGACTAGGTCTCGATATGATCGACATATGAATATCGATTTCTCGACTGACCCCCGATCAACGTTTAAAACATCCTAAAATTTATTCTAAAGGAAACATGCGCCCACTATCGATATGATGGATTGACTTCCGATATGATCGATATTTGAATTCAGATTGAATCGGACAGTCATCGATATATCGAAGCTCATAGAAATTTTCTTTAGAAAAATAGGGGCGTCGTAAAACTGTCTGTCGATATTATTGATCTACTTTCGATAAGATCGATATTCGAATATCGATGATATCGATTGAGAGTCCGATATATCGATAAATCGTCCAGATGAATGTTTGATTGTTGAACGCTTTTTATCCTCACTCGATTGTATCGATTGAGATGCCGAGGACATCGACAGACCAGGTCGATCATATCAAAAGGGGAATCGATATAATCGACAGGGTAAGAAAAACTTGAAGATTTTTCTGTTTGGTAAAAAGTTTTCTTACACTAAAATTCTAAGGTGTTCTACTTAGTTTTAAGGGTTTTAATCACCTAATGTTTTGGGATATGGGATGTGAGGCTATGATTTACCTATGGCGAGCTTCCACACATCCAATTGAGGCAGACACTTGAGTTGATCTTCCTGTTAGGCGCTGTTGTCCGACTGACTTAACTTACACCGTAATTGACAAACCAGGGCACTAGTAGGTGCACTTTCATGGTCCTTGCAAATATAAATATAAACATAGCCTGTCCAAATGGCCAGGCCCTTCCAATGCCGTCCATGGGAAATGGACAGCTTCATCATGATCATAACAGCGGTTCCCACCTTCCAGGGACCCCCACTTTTTCGGATAGCTCCGACGCACATCTAGATCTGCTCCATTAATTTGGAGCAAATACATAAACACGGCCTGTCCAAATGGCCAGGCCCTTCCAATGTCGTCCATAGAAAATAGACAGCTTCTTCATGGTCATAACAGTGGTTCCCACCTTCCAGGGACCCCCGCTCTTCTGGATAGCTCCGACACACATCCGGGTCTGCTCCATTAATTTTGAGCAAATACATAAACATGACCTGTCCAAATGGTCAGGCCCCTCCAATCATGTGCATTCTTGAGTGAAGAGATGTATCAGATGATTGAATCTGAAATATGCATTTACACATAAAATGGCATTGGGAATCGTTTCTCAAAACCGCAGACTGTTTTCGTTTGAAACTCATTCATCTCACCTGAAAACCTGTCACATAATGAATAACTATAACCACAATGATAACTACACATGTGCATTCTTGACAAGAGACATACTAGATGCTTGAATATGAAATATGCAGCTCCAATCCTCTTACATGCAACATCCACCTGAAAGAATGCGCATAACCGTCATGCTTGAGTAATCAATACAAGAATGTACAAGTAAAACCATAAAACTAGAGATATTCACTGCATTTTCAGGTTCTCCTCCATAGTTAAGGATCTCATTCTAAAGCCCTTCTCCCTCCTCCTTTACTCGGGCTTGGGACCGGCAATGCAAGGAGTTACATTGGCGAAGTTAAAAAAGGGCTTAGGCTCCATTTGGTTTTCAAAAAAAATATTTTCATAAGTACTAATGTGATGACCAAATGGAGCCTAAGACTATAAATACGTTCAAATATAAAGTACAATATTCATTCAATATTTTTAAAAAAAAACTAAAAAAATAAGTGCCGAATTACAGCAGCAAGATGGAAAGTTTTTTTTCCCTTCCTTCTGTGCAAGATTCCAGTGTAGATAGTATGATCTAGAAAGCATGGCAAAAGCTTCCATATGAGAGTATATACCTTGTCTATTTCAATGTCAAACAGTTGATTTAATCCTTATGGGTGGAGAACATGGGATCAACAAATTGGCATAGCATATTATCTGCCAAATACAGATATCTCTTGTCATATAAAAGCATATAAAAAAGAAAAAGAAAGAAAGAGAAACGCGGTTCATACCATGTCCAAGAGCTTTTCTTCTAGTCTAGCTATGACAAAAAGTAAACAATGATTTTCTGGTAGATGCCAACAGTTAAGGTAGCTGCCAAATTAGAAAAGGTGACAACAAAAGTCATTACTTGTTCAGTCTACTTTTTAGTACCTGTATCTCCATGTGAGATGTAGTTCTCCTACACAAGCCCTGTTAATGTCAAAGAATCTCAACTAATGAGGGCCATCTTAAATGTGATTTTAAAGGTTTTTTTCTCTATTTTTTCAATCTAAGTCTAGTGTACCCCACTGAAAAAACCCCAGGGCTCAAGGCTCCTCACTTGAATAGAATTGCATGCAACTACTTCCTGCTTGTTTCAAGAGTTCATGTGAACATTCTGAAGTAGATACCGAGCATTTTTCAATCTATTCTCTATGTATTTCAAGAAACATGTGTCTACGAATCAGAGGTCATGATTGCTCAACCAATCTGATTTTGGGACAATGACTTCAAGACAGTAGGTCACACAATTCAATCCGGTTTTAATTTGAGTTCATGTATGTCTCATGTACATTGTCTGATGAAAGCCCATCCTTGCACCTGGTTTCTCCATTAGAACTAGGTACATGGTCTACACATAAATCAAGTCAATACAAAAAGAAGATGAAAATAAAAATAAAAATAAAAATAAACTAAACAAAACTAATCATACTCTTCTCATGCAGTTAGTAGCTTTCATAAATCAAGGATGGAATGGACCAAAATTTCCAAGGTGGTAGCTTTATAAAAAAAATCTGTCAGTAGATTAAGATGAACACAATGATGATGATGATGATCAGTTTTAGATTCATCAGTGGATTAAACTAAACCTGGTGATGATGATGAAATGGAAAGCCACAAGTTTTAATGAAGACTATTAGTAAAACAGAAGTAACAATGAATGGAGGAAAAAAAAGCACACAAGAGTTTTCTTGTGTGTGGCTGTAATTCTCTTGGATTTGCAACCCACCACATGAAACAGTAACTCTGCCCCAAACTATACATCAGGTACTAACTATGCCCCGACCAAAAGTCTGACCTAAAGAAAACTAATGTGAGAGTTAAAATGACAGAAGGAAAAGAAGATGAAATGGAAATGCATGGAACAGCTCTAGAGATACCTGTTATCAGCAACCTTTTGTTCCAACATACAATACCCATTCCTTCATCTACACATGGAAACAAAAGAATATCAAGAAAATAGAAATTTTATTACCAACCATTTTCTTGAGTCCTAAATGAGCATCTGGAACTAGTTGTAATTCGATCACTTGTTCCCTTTCAGCCAGGGTGTCATGCAATATTATAAAAAAATCTTCCTGCAGAAAGAAATCAACAACTTAAGCTTGCCCTTAAAATCATAAAACAACAATCTGAATCATGCAAAAGGGCTTATTGATAAAAGGGCTTATTAGGAACTTCTAACAATGGAGGTCTTGTTCCATGATGGAACCATCAAATCAACAGTCTGGCTCACCAAACAAAAAGGAAAAAAAAATAACAGACATCACCTAAACTTTGGGATGGTTGAGCACATTAAGCAGCCATCTATTTTTGGAATGAAAAATTAAAAGGAATGTACCTAGTCTTTTTAAGAGGACTGAGAATTCAAAAAGTAGACAATGGCATATGATCAATTAGTTCTGGATTCCAGATTGAACGCAGCCCCATTTGCTAACGACTTCAGTCATTCCAAGTATTTCAGTTAACACATTAACAAAACCAAGAACAACGACTTTTCAAGCACTGTAGTAGCATTGAAAAAGACCTTATATAGAAACATTCATTTTAGATGGATTCAAACATTCCATAAAAATTACCAAGATCATTGAGTACAAATGCAACAACAATAGTTCTGCTTTGTTCAGACCTGTGATATTCACTGTAATTTGGTCATCATATTCATTAGTTCCAATAAATGAAAAATTCAAAATTCAGATGACTGCATCATCATTAAATCCAAAAGTTTGTCTCATGACTTGAACTCATTTAACCTAGAGAGCATCCAAGAACCAAGGCCCACAAGTCATGTTGTTTTGACATACATCAGGATCCATAATTACATATCAAGTTCAATATTGTGCTAAAAGTGAAATCGATTAATTTTTGCCTGGCACATTACTACATAGAGTCAGATGTTATCTAAAATGCCTCAGAAAACCTTTCTAGTCATTTGGACAGTCCGATTGACTGATTTGAACTATCCATTAAGTACGAAACACATTTCATGGTCCACCATGCAAAAATCTCACTGATTAGATGATCCAATCCATCTTGATTTGGCCATTTTATATATATATATATATATATATATATATATATATATATATATATATATATATATATATATACACATTTGCTAAAGATGGATGGCACGTCCATCCATTTTTACCCCTCATTTTAGGGTATGAGAGGTAGATCCAAATCCTAGGTGGACCACACAATAGAAAACAATGGTAATTGAATGCCAATTAAAAACTTTTTATAGCCCATTGTAATGTTTATTCATGAATGGTTGGGGCTCAATTCTATATGCTTAGTTCTTCATTGTATCACTCTTCTTCTTGACATTAGAAATTTGACAAAAGTAACATGCTAGTGAGAAATCAATTACAAAGACGAAGGAACAAATCTGGTCTGGTTTACTGGATAAGTCCTAGCAAAAAAAAAAAAAAAGATTCTCAAGTGAGATGTACCCGCAACCCCTGAGAAAAGGAAAATCCTTATAATGTTGCACAATTTTTTTATGAAAGGACGCATGAGTTGTCCAAACAAATAAGGTATAAATGCATGCGAGAAAGAGAAAGGTATGGTAAAGAAGTTGATTTGGCATTTAGGATGATCACTTGCCAAATTCACGAACCAAAATCGCAACTTGCTATGAGAAACTAATGAAAAACAAACAAAAAACAACAATAAGGCCACTGAATCCTAGCTTTTTTAACATAAGATTCCTTAAAATGTAACCAAAAGGAAAACAAACACAATCTAATTCTCAGGCAATATCCAACTAAAACTTAGATATAACCAACTCTGCATGGTCCTGCAACCCCATTTAGAAAAAAAAATTTCGCAAGGAGAGATGAAATGCCGACCTTCTACTTCTTAAGCCTTTCATTCTCTTCTTCCAGATGTGAAACCTTGTTCTCCAGCTTGTTTGTGTACACCTGTCACAATGAGGAAAAAAATTCTCAGTCCTAAAAAAATAGAAAATGGAAGTAACTAGTTTTCAAAACAAGCAACCTGATTTTGACAGACATACAGACAAATAAAGTGCTTATACATTGCAAAATTCTTCAAATACTGCTCCTACCTGATTGATGGCACATAAATAACTAACTTTAATTCCAAAAGTTTGAGATTTGAACATAGAACAAATATCTCAGGCTGCAATCTCAGATTCTGATTGGGCTGTCCAAACATCCCAAACAAATCAATCATCCTGCCTAGTCCATTTTAACCAGATTACACTTACAAAAGTTACACTCTTGCCAACTGCTGCTCCTGCTGGTGAACTCAACAATGCCGACTTCAGTTCAAGAGAGTTGAACTAGAACATTTACAACAATTGCTACAGAAATCAGATCACAATCTAAGATTTTACACCACCTCAGCTGACACTGAAAGGACTGAATCCCTGTCAGCATCTAGATGGCCACTGAAGACATGATACACAAAGCTCCCAACTCAAGAATACAAACCTGCAGCCAAACAAGGAAAAGCTACATGAAGCACTCTAAATAGTGAAGAAAAAGTAATGTATTCATGGACTTATAACCAATTTGTTTCAGAATTTTCCAATGGGACTCTTGATCCACACATGATTGAGATCTTGAATGTTCATCGAGTGGAGCCACAACTTAGATGTGTTGGCCTAAAACTCGGGTCTATGGGCTAATCATGTGCTCCCTTAGGTGTGGATTTTGATGGGGATTGTGTTCATATATTTTATCCACAGTCTCTAGCAGCAAAGGCAGAAGTTTTGGAGCTGTTTAATGTTGAAAAGCAAATTCATAGTTCTCATAGTGGTAGTCTGAATTTACAACTGGTGCATGATTCTTTATTGTCACTTAAACTCATGTTTAGGACTTTTTTCTTGAACAAAGCGATTGCACAACAATTGGTTATATGCGTTTCACCAGTTTTACCAAAACCTACTTTGCTTAAGGCTCACCGTACAGGTCCTCTGTGGACTGTTTTGCAAATAGTACAGGGTGCTTTACCTGCATTTTTTAACTGCTTTGGGGAGAGGCATTTGATCAGTAAAAGTGAAATGGTGAGGATTGATTTCAATAGAGATTTACTGCAGTCATCATTCACAGAGATTGTTACTTCTGTTCTTGACAAGAAGGGAACAGAAGAGGTTGTTAAGTTCTTTAATATGTTGCAGCCATTGCTGATGGAGATTCTCTTTTTAGAAGGATATAGTGTTGGCTTGAATGATTTTGACATTCCCAAGGCTGTTACTGAAGATATAGAGAAGAAGATTCAGTACATATCACCTTTGCTGCTTCACTTAAGATCAAATTACAATGAACTTGTAGAGTTGCAAGTGGAAAGCTACCTGAAAACTGTAAAACTACCTATTGTGACTCGTATTCTAAAGTTATCTTCTTTGGGTAATTCAATAGATTCTAAAAATGACTGAGCTATCAGTATGGTTGTTCAACAACTTGGCTTTTTGGGGCTTCAATCTTGAAATCTTTTGAGATAACCCATCCATAGTGGGAACCATGACACCAATAGTCCAGATTTGCCACAAAAAAGGGCCTCCATTTTGCAAATGAGATGCATCGGGATAATAATCAAGTTCTGATGCATCAGGACCTTACAGTTTATTCCATGCTTCTAAGCATCCCATGCGTTCATTCAAGCCATAGATCAAACCCTCTTCTAGCATATTGGATGTCCCTTGGTTGGAGGAACTGAGCAGGCATCATTTGTTTCCACCCTAATTATCCATCCATTTAAATTTTCAAGTCCTACCGAAAAGGAACCTCGAAATATAGCAAACATGAAATGGTTCCTGTTTCTCTCAATGCCTCAAACAATGGGCAGTTGATGATTAGTATCCATCTCCTGAATCAGTATTGCAAGTGTTCTGCAGGCCTCAGGGTACATCCAAATAGAAACTTGCATTATTAAATAAAAAAGAGAGAAAAAGAAAAGAAACATAATACCTCTACATCACAAACATGTGGTTTGTTATCATGTGTTTAACAAACCAACAAGCATCGCTTATTCCAATGAACTGTAACAAGTTGAAACAACACATGAAAAAAAAATTACTATCTTTCCCAACAGTAAGAATTAAAGAATATAGAACATTTACTCAAAAATATTTACACTAACACCAAAAAAGACATGCATCTAATTGCAATCGCCAATAATGACAAAACTTGGTCACCTGATCACATCTTGCTGATCAAGAAGCATAAAAATATATCAAAACAAAAACAGAGCAAAGTGATCTTTCTTTTGAAAAGACTAGTGAACCAAGCATTCATCCATATCGTATGTCCCAAACTCTTAGTCCTTCATGTCCAGCGGTCACTATTACATTTGCACTCTCTGCATCTCTGCACATCATATACTTGCATTTCAGACAAATCAATCAAAAAAAAAAAAAAAACACACACACACCCACACAAAAGATAGAAATACAAGATCATCATTATCTACTTCTTCTTAGTCTTTACCCAATTAATTGTGGTTGGCTACATGAATATTGTTCTAACATTCCACTCTAAACAGTGAGGATAGATAGCTTGGATGCTTGACACATCAGCCAACTTAGCAAATACAGTTCGGAGGGGCATGGAATGGTAGGCATTCATTATAATAATTAGCAGCCTCCATAGAGCATTATAACAAGAGAAAATAACACCCACATTGCTGAAGAAATGCTATTGTTGTATTCAAAAAATGAAATTAACAAAAATAAGACTGATGCTTTGCTAGCACCATAATGACAACTATAAAGCCTTTAGAAGAAACAAAAAAGTTGACCAAATGAGAAGTTTTAGCCAGTATCTTAAATAACTTACACTACCTTCAACCTATGTAGCTCATTAAAATAGCTTTAAGTCACATGTAGTAGATACTACACACAAAGTAGCATATGGTACAAACTACATAGCTCACATTCCATCAATGGACAGGATTAAACAGCAGCCCACTAACCAAAAAAAAAAAAAAAAAAAAGACTGGAGGATCATACAATTTCTATGAAGACTTCCAAACCTTCTAGTACTTTACAAATCTAAAATGGTTGTGGAAAACGGACATCTGGGTTGGGCCTAAATGTAGGGGGCACCACTGACTTATTTACCATTGGTGGGGATCTAAATTGCAGCCACATAACTGTTATAGAGCAAGATCTTGGGCCAAAATGGAAAATGTTGTCAGATCTAAACCCCAGCTGTACCTATCAAGATTGAAAATCGAGGCCTCGGCCCCACCCTCTAGAAACTTGACCAAAAACATTCAAACCCATCCAACGACTGCATGGCATTTACCAAGCTAACACCCATAGAAAGAAAACCCGTGATGGCCAGTTAGAAATTGAACTCAAAATCAAGTATCCACATATAAAATGTATCAAATCAATCCTTTTGTAGTGGAGACACATCGAAGGCTCAAGTGGACCACATTACAGATCGATGGTAAGCCCTTAATCTCCACAGTTTCCTATGGTCTAGAGCCCATCAGATCAACAGTTTGGATCACCAAGGCATTACTCCTACTTGGATGGAATAGACATATCAGTTCAATACACTATTCTAGCCTACCAAGTTGAAGATCACCTCTCATGGAAGGAATTAAAGCATTTCTTCAAACAATTAGCATGTAGGTTTCTATATAAAAATTGATTAAAAAATTTACAGAACTATAAATGCAACAATATGCATTTAGAAGGTTTGTTAATTCCACACGTGGAGAGTGTTGTCCCTGTCCATCCATACTCAGCCACAATTGTGTGCTTGATCAGATTTTTCCACCAAGTAGGCTACATTGTTTGGATTTCTGGCATAAAACAAAAGTCAAGAACTCAATTTCCAAAAATATAATTTTTTATGGATCCCCCCAACATCTTGGACTCTCATTTAATAGGAGAAGCAACTAACATTACCAGAAAACATACTCCTTTAAAAGGCAACACCCCCATCACCTTGTTTGTGGCATATATTAATTATGAAGTCAAATTAAATTGACTAAATTGTGGAACTGACAGTCAATAAGTCACATCTTACAATCAGATTGATCGAATAATCCTGACCTTTGAAAATGGATACTTATATGCCATGTATGCAATTTCTAAGTGCCTGCATATCATAGAAAGGAAGCTACGACACCAATGGATGCTAAGCAGAAAAACAGTTAATCAAAAAGGAAAAATAAAGAATTTAGATGACCATATATGATCCATAATAGAGCCCAATATGCAATTATCATAAACACTACTAGTGGCTCTCCATTTCATGAAACAACCATTTAAAGCCATCCAAATGCAGAATTCAAATCACAAGTCATAAACTTATAAAACTAAGTTTAAACTAAAGAAATTCACGAGCTGTTCACATATGCCAGTGATGATTTTCTCATTAGATCTCTGCATTTGAGCAGCATTCTCATTGGATTTCTACATTGAGAAAATAAGATTACAACTTATTGTTGCTTGATTTCTATGATTGAGGGAATCAAAAGAACACCCAAAGCAGGTATTGATGAAGACCCAAGAAACTAATATTAATCAAAACCCAAAAAACTATTAGATGGAAATTGAAAGGAAACCCAAAATACAAATCAATAGAAAATGAAAAGAAAACCTAAAATAGATATTGATGAATTAAAAATCAAGCCTATCAAAACTGTACACAATTTTACACACAAGTTACCACAAGAATGTATGGCAGACTTGTACAATATCACCATACATGAGCATAGTTTAAAAAATCAGGCCTATCAGACCATCCTAAAAGCTCAATCAGAACAGGGCCTAAGGACCTGCCTTTTTTACTCAAATCAAGCAGCTAGGACTGTCCAATTGGACCGATCTTTGGTCATGGCCTATTACAGTGTGGATTGTAGAATGGATGGTCCCGATCACGTAAAAAAATTGCCACATTTCCCATGGGAATTTGTGTGCAGAAAAATGTATAGGAAGTCATGGCATTTAGCATTTATACTCTTTATGTAAATACCAATTTGAAACTATAACTAAATTAGCACTAGACTCCACTGTCGAATGAGGGCAAAGGATTCTACATCGAATGTTTTTTCAAAAGAGAGACATGGCATAAAAATAGAAATTCCAAAGATAAAATTAGAATTTGAAAGACAAACAATGGTATCCACAATTTTTTCTATTCCAATCCGAGAAAAACTCTAAAATTCCAACCATCTAGAGCCATAGATTGCTGGAGTATCAAATAACTCCTTGTATTATTAATGTAAATTAAACGCTAATTGAGGTCTACAAAGGCTGTTTAGAAATAAAACAATGAGAAATATACAAACTACCACCAAAGATGACAAAAATAAGAGTTGCCACTAAAGATAAACAACAATATCTTTCTAAAACAAAATCAAATAAGTCTCATAAGCGATTCTCAAACAATAGATCCACGGGCATCACTTCGGGGCCTGTTCAGATTGGTGGAGAACAAGATTAACCAGAAAAAAAAAAAAATTTGATTTCCTCTTATGTAATGGCTCCCCTCGTTTGTGGAAGCCCAAAGCAGTGATGAAATCGGTTTTCATTCCTAAAAGAAGGGACATTTCCTTTTCCTCCCGAAAACCTAAGAAATGGAATCAATCAACGGATGAGAATCAAATCTCCAAGTCCCTAAACCCCTCTTCATACCATTTTGGCACCAAAACCCCTAAATCCACTTCCAAAAATAACTTTCAATCCTAAAAAATACCGTAAAAATTTGAAAATACCTAAAAATACAGACCATTTTGCCCTGCGTAGCTTTAAGGGCTGATTCATGGAGTTGGATAAAGTCCAGATCTATCAACGCACCTGAGCAAAGAAGAAATTGCAATTGGACGAAGGTTGCGGCTAGTGGATGAGCCGAGACGGTGACGAGGATGGGGAAAGGGGTTTTGAAAACCGTGGCACAGGGTCTGCTCACAAATCAATGGTGGGTTTGTGGTGAGAGATCGAGAGAGGGCAAGGGAAAGGGAGAGGCTGAGTGCATGAGAGAGAGGGTGAGGAAGTGTGAGAGATGGAGAGATGGCGAGGGAAAGGGAGAGGCTGAGTGCGTGAGAGAGAGAGAGAGGGAGGGAGGGAGAGGGTTTGGGTTTTGGGAGTTGGGCGCGCGCGGGAGGATAATCGTGGACGTTTGGGTTTTTGGCGGTGACGGACGACACCTTCATTGCTTACTTTTAGCACTCATGGGGC
Organism: Magnolia kwangsiensis; assembly: GCA_037074715.1. Taxonomy (NCBI): domain Eukaryota; kingdom Viridiplantae; phylum Streptophyta; class Magnoliopsida; order Magnoliales; family Magnoliaceae; genus Magnolia; species Magnolia kwangsiensis. Next base: position 46,558,318 of record CM073583.1, read on the forward strand.
CCACCGTGATGTATGTTATTTATCCACTCCGTCCATTCATTTTAACATATCATCTTAATAGTTGATTCAAAAAAGGATTCAGATCGAAGTTGTAAGCGGACCACATAACATATAAACGATAGAAAATTATTTTTAATTATTTCTTATGGTGTGGTCCACTCAGACCTTTAATCTATATAATTTTTTATTTCATCCACCAAAATTATATATCAGAATTGATGGACGGCTTAGATCAAACACAAATATTCCAATGGACCCCATGGAGCCCCTTAAGCACCAGTTATGTTTAATAAAGTTTAGGTGAGGAGGTACGCTTTAGCTATAAATCAATTAGGCTCTAGCTACGAATTAAATCCGTAGCTAAACTACTACGGATTTAATCCGTAGCTAAAAGCTTTCAAAGTCCATAGCCTTTGCTCCATTTTTTGGTAGTGTGTATTCTCAATCAATGGACCTAGCAAGCGTAAATCATCATTCCATATTTATTCACACATTTCAACAAACACATGGAATGTATTATATTCAACATAGTTCACATATATATGTAATATATGGAAATCATTACATCTAAGCACATGTGATAGCAATCAATTCAGTCATAAATCATTAACTGACATTGAAAGCCTTGATAACCATAACCTAAACATTTATAGTCCGTACCTTTCACTGGTAAATGAGTACCAAGCTCGGTTTGAACACTATGCCTTTGTGTACGTTACAGTGACAACCTATAGGATGAAATAGGTTAGCTATTTCACCATTTACTCTATTTGAATCTCTAAAACAGGTTAGGGTTAGGATTTCTTACCTAAGAATGGAGTCGAAATCGTCGGAATAGCGATACAGACTGTGTGGTTAAGCACGTGGAGCGGTAGGGAAGAATCTCAAGAACAAACCCTCACTTTCTCTCTCTTTCCTTCTCTCTTTGTTCTCTTCTCTCTCTTAGGGTTGCAAATTCGTATGTGAAGGGAGATAGGGGGTTTAAGGCCCTTATATAGGCCTAGAACTGATGGGAATGGCCCCAGGGCCAGGGTATACTTAGGTTATAGCCAAAGGCTGGCCGTTTTGGTCCAACAGAGCTGATTTGGAGGGCCATTTTCTGCATGTAGTTGGACTTAAGCTTCCTAACATTGGATCTAGGTAAGGTTAAGATCTTGGCCCAATCGGATCAGTGGATCGACCGCAGGGGACCAATTTCAGTTCAATGGTCACTAGTACTCGATCAGGGCCACAAGTGCACTGACCTGTGCTGGCAATTTACCCTGATCCGAGGGTGCAATTGGGTTAGATTTTGATGGTCTGAATCCTTAGATTTGGCTTGCAAGCAAACGACTCAATTCACTTAAGTTTCAGTTCATTTCCTAAAGATATTCACTTTCTCACACACTTCGCTCCGGGCTCAAGTTCTGGGTACTATTAAGACTTAATTTTTGAGGTGGTTGTCAAGTCTAATAAGGTGATCATAACCATATAGTTTTGGGATAATCGTACTTTCGACGTGCTGTCCAAGTCCAATACGGAGTTTTAAGATGCTCCCGAGAGCAATTGGGTTTTGAGATTGATCCTAGGTTTTTAGGTAATGTAACGTTAATGGCTTTACCCGGTTTAGGTCTTACAGATTGTATTTAAAGTGATTAGTACTAATTTCATAGGTACTCTAGTTTAATACTTAGTTAATTCACTACTAATTTCTAAAGAATTTGGTCCTTAGTGATATCTGCCTGAGGTGGTCCTCGGGTCTTTGTACGGATTTTTCTGAGACGTTACAATCTACCTCCCTTAAAAATAATTTCATCCCTGAAATTGGCTAAGGGTAATATGTAAATATTTTATTATTTCATTTTGCTTAGTCTTGTTGGTTTCAAGTTTATATACGTTTTAGGGTATATAATAACTACATCAGCTTAGCTCATATTAGTCTACCCCCCTTAAAAGTTTCTACCTTTCAGGTTTGAAGATAAATGCCCAAATCATTATTATTGTGTTAAGTGTTGGATGATAAAGTTAACCTATGGGTGGTATAAATTACTCTTTATGATTGGGCTAATACGGAAAGACAGTTGTGGTAAGCTCAAATTCGATACGTCGATTGTTCGCCTGACTAAGGTAGAAAACGTTGTATCCCTTCTTAATCCTGATAGATCTTGGTCTTCTGCTCGATCAAAGCAGTGAGTCCTTTGGTAATCACTCAAGATTGAGAATTGAGTTAAGCCGTGAATGCCTCGTAGGGATATGGTTCTGAAATTCTGAAATCTGATCATCCTAAGTAGTTAAGGAATGTTATAATTATTAAGAGGTTTAAGCCTCATGTTTATAAGGTTATCTTTTGGGTCTTGTTCAAAGAGAGTTCTTATTTAACCTATGTTTAACTTGGTGGATAATAAGTTCTTCCATGGTGCTCATAGTCAAAAGACTATGCTAGAAGGGTTTTTAATCTCCTAAAATTATATTTGTATGTCACCATTTCGATCATATGACTACGGGGTTATGGGCAAATTGCACTTCAGTTTCATTAACTTCGGGAGGGAAGGAAGAGTTGAGAGTCCTAAAATATTTTAGAAGTTTGGAATGTTAGTGACATAAGGCAGTGGGAAAGGAAAGAAAAGGGACATCTCCTTGACGCGATATGAATTTAAAATTTACAAGGGAATTAGAAACTTATAATATTTTACTGTAGTCCACCTCTAATATGGGCTTATGGAGTATTAAACTATTAAACTCAATTCTACCCAGGGGTCCTAATTTAACTGTACAAAAATAACTAAAAATATATATACTTTTACATATAATCAAATTTAATCATAGGATAATTCCTAGTATGATTATAAATAATTTCTAAATAGACACCAAATACTAAACTTTAATATGAAAAGTTATGACCAGTCTATTGGTGACTCAAAATTGTAGAAATTTTTTATTTCAACCCTTCTATTATTTAGAACATATTTGTCACCTCTAGTTACAATATTAATTTTATAATTTTTATAGTAATCCATTGTTAGGCTTATTTTTCATATGAATTGGTTTAATAGACTCAGTATCTACCAATAGAAATTCAGGTTTACCTTGAATGTGGCCAGTGACCTCAAAGGCCAAAGGCGCTGCAGTTGCTGACTCAGGTGCTTCACCTGCAAGTGCATGCACATGGGCTTGTTGAGGACGATTTGGTTGCGCTGTCATAGGTCGTTGAGGCAACCTATTTCGAAGTACATGTGGTCGGTAAAGTGGCTACGCTGGTGGCGCAGATCGCGGAGGTGGAGTCGCTATATCACACTGTGGCTGACGGTCAATCTTCTGAGGTGACGTGATACCATTGTCTTTCATCTTGGTAAAACAGAAGGTGTCAATGTGTCCCCCATTGTTAAAATATGTACACCAACATTTCACGCGTCTTTGCTGGGTCAGCAGAGACATGGGCTTAGGAGGCGAGTCTACATGTGGCCTCCTACCTAAGACTGGTCAGCGTTGTAATTCGGGAGGAGGCCTTGGGCCCATTGGGTTGCTTGTGCAGGAAACTTTGTCACTATGTTGCTCAGCTCATAGAGACAAGTTGACTAGCTCGGCGTAATTGGGAATGCTAGCGCAACTCATCCTAGTGCGGATATCGGACCGCAATCCATCTGAAAAATGCCACATTTTCATCGGTTCATCTATTATTATCAAAGGGGCATATCTGGCTAGCTCTGTGAGTTTTTTCTCATATTCTGGCACGGTCATCCCTCCCTATTGGAGGCAAAGAAACTCACCCTCCTTTTCATTACGGTATGTGAGGGGGAAGTACTTTCCATGGAAAAGTGTCTCAAATGCATCCTAGGTCCACACATATCCTACGGGAACTGTTCGTAGGATGTTATCCCACCATAAACTAGCCTCCTTCTCGAACATATAGGTGACTAGCTCAACTTGTTCTACCTTAATGCAGTGTAGCGGTTTCCTCATCTTAGAGATGCGGTCAAGCCAATAATCAGCCTCCTCGGGTCTATGAGTACCTGCAAAAGTGGGAGGACGGAAACGCTGAAAGCACTCAAAAAGTCCACTGGTATTCATGTTCTCAGCAGGGTGCGTAGTTGATGCAGGCGGAACCACACTCATATTCTGGACAAGGGCCCCTGCTATGGTGGTGAAAAACTGTTGTTGTTGTTGTTACTGCTACTGCATCAAGAGCATCATCTGCTCCAACCTATCAGAAGGAGGAGCCGACTGAGGTATGTGTGGCATCGATGTGGACACACAATTTTGTTCAGGAATCAGTGGTGCATAAGGTGTGGGTCCATTGGCGAGGCCAGTGGCCGGTTGTGAATCCGGCATCGTCTCAAAGTCCGGGCCCAAGCTAGGGTCCGTATGGCTATTGTTCAGAGGAGATGTCCCGTCACTCGATTCGTCAAGTGTATGAAGTGCCATACTCCGAGTGGCCTTAAGTGGCATCCCCTATACACAACATAGGGTGCAACCTGTGTAAGATTTAGCATAACATCGCTCAATTTCTCAGGCATTCTATGCATTTCATGGTGAAAGGAGCTACATGCATTTCATTTAATCAAAATTGTCATAATACACGAGATGTAGTATTACATGGATCATGACAGAAGATTCATGTGAGCTCATCTAAGCAAGGTTTCCAACACTAAAACATACTAACAACCAAACAGACCTACTAGGGCCAATACAAAAGAAGACTAACAACAAGCAAACTAAAAGACGACCACACACATGTCTAGTGGTCTGAATCTGGTAATGGAGGAGGTGCACCCTTATCATGTCGGTAACACAGGATAGCCATCAAGGTGCGAGATACCCTTTTAAACTTCGGCTCTATGAAAGCCCGTGTCTCACCAACCTCTTGTCGCAGGGCAGCCTGGCCCTCCTCAAGTCAAGCCAAACGAGCTTCTATAACAGCCCGATCCCTGTCACGCTCTTGTGTAGCAAGAGGAGAGCCCACATCAGAGTCTTGGGCCTCCACTTCTTCCTCTTCTTGCCCTTCCTCCTCGCCACTATTGTCGTCTTCATCGCCATCCTCACCACTTCCTTCTTCTTCATCACCACTTTGTTCCTCGTCCTCACTCTCCTTGATCTCATCACTTTCCTCCTCGGTATCGTCACTCTACTCCCCAAGGCGGCCTCAGGGTTGCCTTTTGCCAATCCCCATACTGTCAAGTGTGCTTGCATCGATAATATGGATTGGGGCAATGTCATCCATGTGGAGTCAAAAGTTGTAGTGGTAGCCGATCTTGCAAATTAGTCGGCCGAATGGCAACGCGATGCTTTCCCTATTGGACCTTGCCGCTTTGATTATCTGAGTCAGGACGAGAGTGGGTAAACGTACTTTGTCTCCTTTTCTAACTCAAAATAAGAAGTCCACTATAAACCTCGTGCACTCAGTGCGGCTACTTGATCGGGGATACATGTTATATGTGCATATGTTGTGGAATAGACAGAAGTCACTTGTCATCTTGGTCGAAGCGAGGCCAATTCCCTGCATCCAATGCTCGAGCTAGCCACAGAGGAATCATGTGCGGAGTCTCTTCTCTCGCTTACGAGCACAATTCTTCTCATTAACATGCACCAATCCCTTCTCAGCACCCATTACACGACCAATATCATCCACATCAATCGTAATTCCTGCCTACCTAATGAAATAGAAAACTGGTGAGGCTTCAACAGCAGATTCCGAATGAGGGCGTAGAAGGTGCGCACAGTGCCCTCGCTCGCAGGAGTGTTCGCTTCAAATATGGGACCCCACCCATTTTCTGTGAGAAAGTCGATGACTGGGTATTTTCCAAACATCTTCTCATTGATGTGTGCTTCAAACACAACCTTGCGGTTGTGGAACTTACCGAGACCGATGTTCAGTAGTAGGAATTTCTCTAACGGAATCTATGGGTCGAGGTCCCGCTTGGACCTCCATTCTCACTTGGCACTGGTACTTGCTCCAGCGTCCACCCTCTTCGTAAGACGACATGGTCGGCTTGGCTAGGCCTCATCCGGGGCCACTCTTTTCCTCGCCATGAGAGATAAGAGCGTAGGGATGGAGAAGATGGCGGTGACCACTTCAAAGAAAACCATTGAGAATAGAAGGCTTCTTAAAGAATAGGATGGGTGGGTAGGTCTTGGAGTTTTGAGACACACAAGTGGGTTTGTGTACTCAAATGGGAAGAAAATAGGGAGATGGTGTGAAAAATGAAGAAAAAGATGGTGCTTGGAAGATATAGAAGAAGATTTGAGAGGGATTGAAAAATTTAGTGGGGTTTGAATCACTTAGAGAGAGAGAGAGAGAGAGAGAGAGAGAGAGATAGGGAGGTAGTGATGATGAAAGGAGAAAATTTGAAGCTCGAGGATGGGTTTAGTGCAATGGGTTAGAGAGAAAAAAAGATTTGAGGAGTTTGGGAGAGAATATGGAGTAGAGGCGGTTGGAATTTTGCAAAAATAACCAAAAATGGGTTTTTAAAGAGGGGAGAGGGGTCCCGCACGTGTAGAGGACCCCACAGTCGATCGGTTGGTGGGGCCCCACCTGGCAGGCAGAAGCTCCACCCGGGAGCTGTCTGGCTGGGCGGGGCCCCGCCGATCTGGCGGAGGCTCTGCCCGGGGTCTGTTTGACTGGTGGTGGCTCTGCACGGGGGTGATGTCCACCCCCCCCCCCCCCCCCAGGATGCCGAAAATGTGTGAGACTCACATCGGATCCCATCATAAGTTGCAATATGGCTGCCAGCACTCATTCGAGACACGTTCGAGCCTCAACTTGCGAGTATTTACGTTTCGTGTTTTGCACGTGGTATTGACTGAATTTGACGTCCATACTAGTCAATTGATGGACTAGAGGAAGATTAGGATCATTTTACATGGTCAAAGGTACCTACATGGTGAACTACAATGGTCAGTTTCGGTCGAGTTTAGCGATCGACGAAATTGGGAATCTTATAACCGTTTCTACATTTTATTGCACCCTCCTAAGTCAAAGTATGTCAGTGAGCGTCGTGTGACCATAACTCAGGTCTAGTTTAATCCAAATCATGCTCTGATACAACTTGTAATGCCCTGAAATTGAGGGTCGAGCAGGAGCTTAACTCCCGAGTTCTAACGCACCACTTATGCAACATAGATAATGATGATTAAATGTTGTCCATATTAGTGGATTAAACATAAGTGTTATTATACCAAAATAACATATCATACTCCAGAGACAGTTAATTTGTGCAAGCAGAAAATTGTGATACAGATATAAAGCATATAAATGATTTTAAGTCCCCAGAGTACGAACGGATTACAAGGTTAAATAATTACCTGTATAATTCCAAAATTTATAAAATGATAAAGTGTAATGTTTGCTAATCCATATCCCTGTAGCCCCGATGCGCAACTCCAGGTCTACCTAGACTCGCCAGAGAATGGCATATAGGATAACTCCTCCTAATCATCATAATAGTCAATCTCTGCTTCGTAAGCATCGCCATTACCTGCAACTAAGACAGAGTCTTGTTGGTGTTTAAAGCACTGTCCCAGAACGTGGGAGTGAGTGATCAACTCAATGGAGCTATAAAGTAAAGGTTAACATATTATCAACTCAGTCAAGCAGTAATAATGAAGCAGTACAATCAAGTATTCCTAAGTACTCTGATTAATGCAAGGATGATATGTATTAATGATGCATGCCCTCACCTGCACTCCCTCTGCGAACTTCATCTCATGATCGCGGCATACACCCCTTCCTTTGTGCTTAACTCCACCCCAAAGGCACTTGCAATGCGATGCATGAACGTGATTACCAAGTTCTTATTTAGGCTTTTTCATACAGCAAGATTAGGAAGCTAAGGTACCTCCCTTTATATCATTGACCCAAATAATGATCCATCTAGGGTCGTCAATCCTAGTTTATCACATACGATAGGCAAGTTTGAGAGTTACACATTAGGTCGCTATGAGAGGCTCGTCACCGTCAGCGTAGGCCTATTTTGTACTCGAGGTCACACCCCCAATGCCCTACCAACTGGCAGTCTATTTTTGAAAGCTCATCACCAACCCGACCAGGGAACACAGCCAAGCTGCACCGGGGTAGGCCTATTTCATACTCGAGGTCACTCCACTAACGTCCTACCAATTGGCAGTCTATTTTTAAAGGCTCGTCACCAACCCGACTGCGGACCACAGCCAGGCTGCGCCAGTGTAGGCCAATAGCTCGAATACAGTGTCTCATACCACCATATTTGGTTCACGAGTTGAGGTTGCTCATTGGTCACTACGGGGAGGTTCATCACCCAAGCGTAGGCCGACAGCTCAACCACGGTGTTTCATACCACCATGCCCGGCTCATGAGTCTTAGCAGATCGTGGTACCATGGTTGAGACGGGTCTTTACATTTGTAAGGGGTACCTTAGGTTCAAGCAGTAGTGTCCATACATGGTAAACACACAATAGGACGATCAGGTTATTTGACAAGTTCGAGTGGTACGAGCGTACGCTGAATTTATCGACATGGTACCACTATCGACAATCATCGTACGACTTGAATTCACCGAACGCATCAAATGTGGCGAGACTAATTCGGCCACTTAAATAGGAATTGTTACCGATTGCCTAGACTACGTAGTAGTCCCAATCATACTCAAATACAATAGGCATTCATACGCACTAGTGAAAACAACATGTAGTAGTCAATTCAGATATAAATCTCATTTAAGCATTTTAACAAACACATAAAGTACATGTTAACATACGTAGACATTTCATTCATATATCACGTAGCAGCGAGATAGATTACATGAAGGAAACTGTAATTATAAATAAGGTAATTGAGAATCCTATCTCAATACCCTCATTAAATACATTTCATTAAGCATTTTCTCATTCAGGCATATCAAACACTTAGAATACATATATTAACATACATGTAATAGAAAAGTTATAACATATTTTAGGGCAAATCCTTTCACAAAGGACTTGTTAGACATACAATGGTCATGTATTCTCAATCAATGGACCTAGCAAGCGTAAATCATCATTCCATATTCATTCACACATTCCAACAAACACATGGAATGCATTATATTCAACACAGTTCACATATATATGTAATATACGGAAATCATTGCATTCAAGCACATATGACAGCAATCAAGTCAGTCATAAATCATTAACTGACATTGAAAGCCTTGAAAACCATAACCTAAACATTTATAGTCCGCACCTTTCACCGGTAAATGCTTACCGAGGTCGATTTGAACATTATGTCTTTGTCTACGGCACAACGACAACTTATACGATAAAATAGGTTAGCTATTTCACCATTTACTCTATTTAAATCCTTAAAACAGGTTAGGATTAGGATTTCTTACGTAAGAACATAGTTAAAATCGCTAGAATAGGGATACAGACTGGGTGGTTAAGCACGTGACGCGTCAGGGAAGAATCTCAGGAACAAACCCTCACTTTCTCTCTCTTTCCTTCTCTCTTTGCTCTCCTAAGGTTACAAATTTGTATGTGAAGGGAGAGAAGGGGTTTAAGGCCCTTATATAGGCCCAGAATTGATGGGAATGGCCCCAGGGCAATGGAATACTTAGGTTATAGCTAAAGGCTGGCCGTTTCAATCCAACGAAGCTGATCTGGAGGCCACTTTTCTGCATGTGGTCAAACTTAAGCTTCCTGACATTGGATCTAGGTCAAGTTAAGATCTCGGCCCGTTCGGATCAGTGGATCGGTCGTGGGGGATCAATTTCAGTTCAATGATCACTGGTACTCGATCAGGGCCACAAGTGCACTGACTTATGTCGAAAATTTCTCCTGATCCGAAGGTGTAATTGGGTCAGATTCTGATGGTCTGAATCCTTAGATTCGGCCTTCAAGTGAATAACTCAATTCACTTAAGTCTCAGTTCATTTCCTAAAGTGTAACACCCCAGATTTTTGCCTACCTGGAATTAGACGTCCTTAGGCAATGGGTCAACCATAACACCTTGATAACCTCTCAGAACCCAATTCCAAAGCCAAATAAATCATTTAGAACCAAATTCTTTAGAAATTTAATGTGTTTTAGCTAGCGCTAGACTAGATTACCTGTGAAATAAGCACCAACCACTTTAAATTCGATCTGTAAGACCCAAAACCTATAGAATCATTGATGCTATCTTACCCTAAAATTTAGGATCAAACTCTAAACCTGTTTGTTCTCAGGAACCCTTTGAAACTTTGTATTGGATCTAGACCGCACGTCGAAAATTCGATATCTATAATCTTAGACCATTATGATCGCCTAGTTGGACTTAACAATCATTTCAAAAATTAAGCCCAACCGATATACTGAGACCATTTTACTGAGTCTGGAGTGAAGAGAGTGAGAAAAGGAAAATATTTAGAAAATTAATTCAATTTTTAATAAATCTGGCACGTGTCGCTTGTGCGACATTTTTAATCGTTCTGGCCGTTGGAATTTGACCAAATTTTACCCTCGGATCAGGATAGGTGGTCCTTACATGTCATAGCACTTGTGGCCCTGATCGAGTTTCGGTGACCATTGAACTGAAACTGATCCGCCACGGTCGATCTGAAAACCCAACCGGACTGAAAACTTTGCTTGACCTAGATCCAATATTAGAGAGCTTAAGTCCGACCACATTTAGTAACAGGACCTCCAGAAGCGCTCCGTTGGATCGGAACAGACCCGATTTGGTTATAACTTAAGTATACCTTGACTTAAAGTCTGTTTTGGTCATGTTTGGGCTTATAAAAGGGCCTTAAACACTTAGCTTTCTAACCCATACGAATTTGGGAAAAATTCTAGGAGAGAGAAGAGAGAAAAGAGAGAGAAAGTGATGGAGAAGTTGGGGCTTTCTCCTGGGATTCTTCCCTGCTGCTCCACATGCCAAATCCATCCACCTGCATCGCTATTCTGGCGATTCCAACTCCGTTCTTAGGTAAGAAAACCTAAACCCTAACCTGATTTAAAGCTTAGACTAGCTGTAGAAGAGTTCTAGCTAACCTGTTTCCTGCCATAGGTAGCGTATCTGCTGTTGATGAAGACACATCGTCTGAATCCTAACGAATACGCATTTTCTGGTTTAAGGTGCAGACTACATACGCTTAGGTTATGGTTTTCAACCCTTTCAATGATAGTTAATGATTTATTCATGCTGTGGATGCAATTATACATGCTAAATGTGCTAACCGTTTTGCTTTCCGAATACGTATACTTCATATTGGAAATACCATATTTCATGTATATGTTAGAATACACGTATGCGTATGGAATTTGCTGATTTACTTGTCATGATAAATTGTCCTTGGTGAGAGGACTTGCCCAAATTTACGACGGTGTCGACATACGTGATGTATGTTGAATAGTGTAAGCAAAGTGTTTGTTTAAATGTCTAAGTGAGTTAGTAGTTAGTAGAGTGTGATTGCTAGAGTGGTTGGGATATGGATCCCCATCACAATACTTGTGTGAATGATTTCCTTCATGAATCATGTGATTACTAAATGAATGTATGATTTCTTCCATGGATTGTGTACTTAGTTAAATCACGATAAATGTGTACATTAATTCCTCCATGTACTATTTACATTCAAGTTATACTTCATGATTGCTCATATGGATGCTGAATATGAATCATATGCTAGTTATTAGCTTTGCTTGTGAATGGGGCTGTACTACAGTCCAGGTAATCGAAAAACATTCCGTAAATCATAGTTGAGGTTGCTTTCGCCACACAAGATGAGTTTATCGAATCTGAGTCGTGTTTGGGGTGTTCGGCAGTGGTTAGGCCACACAGAATGCTCATGCATTCCAAGTCGTTCAACTCAACGTGCGCTTGGCCTAGTTGAGCTTATCAACTAACCTGATTGACCGATGTTTGTTCACCATGCTTGGTCGCAACTGTTTGAACCTAAGGTACCAAACTTACCATTACAAAGCCCCTCTAACCTTGGTACCTCGATCCCCTAAGACTCATGAGTCGGGCATGGTGGTATGGGACACTGTGGTCAAGCTTTCAGCCTACGCTGAGGCCATAAACCTCCCCGTAGTGACCAGTGAGCACCCTACTCTGAGCAGATTATGGTGGTATGGGACACTATATTTTTATTGTCGGCCGACACTGATAAGGTGATGGGGGAGCGGTGCAACAAGTGCGAGTAACAGCCCTGACAGCCCTTTGTAGTAACCTCGAGCATATTTTTTGAATCTGCGAAGAGGCGACGAGCCTTCCCGCAGTAAACAGAGATAAAATAGGCCTATATTGACAAGGTGATGGGGGAGCGGTGCAACGAGTGCGTGCAACAGCCCTGGCAGCCCTTACAGCGACCTAGAACCGTACTTCGTATGAGATATGCTAGGACTGACGACCCTAGAATGGATCATTATTTGGGTATTGATATAAGGGAGGTACCTTAGCTTTCCAATCCTACTGTATGAAAAGGACTAATAACAACTCGGTAATCATGTTTATATCACACTGCATGTGCCTGGAAGATGTGAACCACTGAGGGAAGAAAGCATGTCGTGGATGTAAGATGGTGTCGCATGAGGGAGTATGTTGGCGAGGGCATCCATCATGTCATTTCATCCTTACATTAATTACAGTATTTAGGAATGTTCGATTGTACTGCTTTATCATTACTGCTTGATGGAATTGATAACATGTTAACCTTTAATGTATAGTTTCCACTGAGTTAGCTACTCACTCCCACATTACGGGACGGTGTTCTGGACACCCAGTGGACCCTGTTTTAGTTTCAGATGATGGCGCGGCCTGTGAGGTGGAGCCGAACTTGTATGATGATGAGGAGGATTTCTCCTGTAGGCGGTTATCAGGTGGGTCTATATAGACCGTGTTTTGATCGACGGGATTACAGGGAGGTTGATTTGATGCTATGACACTTGTCATTTTATATTTTTGGAGCAACCATGTATATCCTTTTCTTTTTATTTTGGAGTATATATGTATTTAGTTACCTGGTAACATGTTCACACTCTGGAGACTTACAGTCAGTTCACATATTTTATATATCTATCACATTCTTCCGCTTGCTAATTTAACTGTCTCTGGAGTATGATATGTTGTTTTGGCTTAATCCACTTCATGTTTTATACACTATTACAGCCGACATTCATCCATCATTGAAAATGTTGCATAAGTGATGTTCTGAAATTTGAGAGTGGAGTTTATGCTCGACCCCCGATTTTCAGGGCGTTACATAAAGATATTCGCGTTTCTCACACACTTTGCTCCGAGCTCAAGTTGTGCATTTCTGGGTACTGTTAGGACTTGATTTCTGAGGTGCTTGTCATGTCCAACAAGGTGGTCATAATCGTATAGTTTTGGGATAATCGTACTTTTAACGCGCAGTCCAGGTCCGATATAGAGTTTCAAGATGCTCCAGAGAGCAACTGGGTTTTGAGATTGATCCTAGGTTTCTAGGTAATGTAACATTAATGGTTCTACCTAGTTGGGTCTTATAGATCATATTTAAAGTGATTAGTGTTAATTTCACATGTACTCTAGTTTAACACTTAGTTAATTCATGACTAATTTCTAAAAGATTTGGTCCTTAGTAATACTGCCTGAGGTGGTCCTCGAGTCTTTATACGGATTTTTCCAAGACGTTACACCACCGCCTTAGCAAACATAGTTTAAAGAAAAACAAGGAAACATTTCAAAATAAGCAGGATGCAATCTTATTTAAATACATGGATGTATGAATGCACATCGAACTAGGGATGCTCATCCTGGCAAATTTAGGCTTGTCACCCATGCATAAGACCGGTCACTAGCGTAGCATAACTCGTACAACATAGTGACTAAGCTATCATGTAGGTCAATAATCGGTGATCTGAGAGCTAGCGAAACGATACCCCAATGAACCTAAGGGCACGTGCTAAAGCATCCAGAATTAGCCACTCATCATCGCCAATATGATATGAATGCATGATTAGCCAGATAGTTATTATTCCAGTTATAATCAGCCAGTTTGAGAAACTCAGTGGTCACTAGGGGGTTCGTCACCTAGCATAGTCGACAACTCGGGCATAGTGTCCCACGACCACCATCCCTAGCTCATGAGGTTTTCCACCTTAGGATGTTTAATAGGACCCCTCTACAAGTGGTCGATCAAAATAACTCTAAGTCGAGGGTCCCATTTCTCAAATAATCTATCTAGTTGCATCCCAAGTGTGGCTCACATACAATAGTGGAATTTTCCACATGTAATGCTATGAATTGAATTCTATGGCGGCTCACAACAATCTACTAACATGTAAAGGTGCATAAAATTATATAATGGTAGTAGAATTTGTAATGTGGCATCATAAAACTAAAGTACGAACTATCATGTATTATGATGCTAGAACATAGAAATCAATGATCATTGTATATGAACAATATTTATGAATTATCAACTAGTATGTGAACCTAACATGTAACATTTATTTCATGTGTACATGGTTTATCAATCTAGATCAAGATAGGACCACTAATAGAATTTGATAATTTAACACAAATAATCAAAGTCTTAAACTAGCGACTATAATTTAGATGGATACTATGTTTGGACTAACTTAGAGATGGAAAACCCATGGCAAAAAGTCATCACCTTTCGAGTTGGATCCTCTTACGTAGTTCTTTCTTTCAGTGATCAAACCAAGATTCAATGTCACCTGATTGCACACCTGGGGGTGTTCCCAATAAGAGGTTATTAATCAAAGTTTAACGGATGATTTGACAACTCCTAGCTACCTAGGCCCAATCCAACCCTTTTCTTCTTATACAAGGGTAATGAGGCCCGCCTCCATACTTCTTGGTTACCACAACTAGGTGGGCTTATTGGGATTTTCCCAACCCATGAAATTTGGCTTAAACCTATGCAAATTGGGCCCAAACTAAGACTGGTTTAGCACAGGCCCACTGTGCGGTTGGACTTAGCACAGGCCCACTATGTGGTTGGGTGGCCTGTCTAATTTGGCCCAGTTTGTTTGGCCTAATTGGATCTGGGCTGATTGGCCTGACCCTATAGTGCGGCCCTAATGGGACTGGGCTTAGCCCAATTCATGGTCCAACTATGGCTAATCTTGGCCTACCTTTTGGGGCTAATTTCAGCCCAGTTCTGGGACTGATTTCGGCCTAGTTCCAAGGCTGATTTCAGCCCAGCACATGGCCCAAACTAGAGCTAGTTTTAGCCCAGTTCACAGCTCAACTAAAGGCTAGTTTCAGCCTAGTCTATGTGGCTAATTCTTGCCAAATGTTGGGGCTAGTTTCGGTCCAGATTACGGGCCAATGCATGGCCTAATCTTGGCCCAATGTATTTCTGGGCCTGTGCCGCAATCAGGCCAGATTTCAGCCCAGGATTGTGATTGTTCTTGACCAAATCCCAGCCCAATTCTATGACAGCATTCGGTCCAAACCTGCGGTCGATTTTGGCCCTGATTCGAGGCCGGTTTCTGCCAGATCTCAAGGCTAGTTTCAGTCCGCATCGAGCTGTGTTCTCAGCTCTTGCTGCCATCTGAGTCTGTCTCAGATCTAACCTTGTCTTGGCCCAGCAACGGGCGAGTTTCAGCCCAGTTTTTGGATAGCAGTAGCTCTAATCAAGAGGGCCAATTGGCCCTATTATACCCGGAATTAAAATGGACTAACGGAGGTGGGGCACACGGCATTACCCGGACTTCAATGCCCATTGAGTCGAACTAGTAGGAAATGTAGTAGCATGGGATCGGTTGGCAATGTTGACGGTTGCTCCAGTAGTGGCATCAACCACTCGACCTGAACAACCCTGTGCAATCCTTCTACCTTCTCTCTTCTTCCTAGGCTTCTTCTCACACTCTCAGAGATGCCACTGGTCTGCACCGGTTCAACTCAGTCTGGACAGGACGGGTCGACTCAGTGCAGCACCTAGTTTGCACCTAATCTTCCTCTCTTCTCCTTGACTCTCTTTTCTCTCACACCCTCTCTGTCTTTCTCTACTTTTCTCCCTTTCTGGACGGTGTCTACAGGCTGCACTGACCTGACTCGATCCGACTCGGATGGCTCGACTCGATGCAGTGAGGCACCTGGTTTTACACCCAACACTAGACCTGACCCCTCTCTCTCTCTCTCTCTCTCTCTCTCTCTCTCTCTCTCTCTCTCTCTCTCTCTCTCTCTCTCTCTCTCTCTCTACAAACTTCTCAGTGAGAATCCCGAGATAAACAGTTCGCTCTTGTAGAGCTGGGACATGTGCGAACGGACCCTTCAACGACTGAGATTTGGTGGCCAAATGCACGTATTCTTCTCAAATTTTCGAATGCATGGAATCCATCCATCACTGGGATGGGTTCTTGCTGCCATGGCCCATAAGAAAAGTAAGTTTTTACTCTCTAAGGGACCCATCTCATCATGGTGGGTCGAGTGAGCTAACGGGGAAGATGATGCGGTTGATCATGGCCGATTTTTGTTCATGGTCTAAACGGACGATTTGGTCCATTTGGACAGATTAGATGGGACCGCTGATCACTGCGGGGCCCACTAATTCGATCATTTATCAGCATTTCACTAACACCATAACACTCTTAGTAACCCTCAGGAAGCTTGCTTAACTTAGAACTAGCCAAGTGCAGGGAAGACTTATATACCCCACAGATGAAACATTAGGATAAACCAGCACGTCCCTTAGAAAGTGCCTTCCCCAAGGGCTTATTTGTAACACCCCGGATTTTTACCAACCTGGGATTAGACGTCCTTAGGCAATGGGTCAACTAAAACACATGGGAAATCGCTTAGAACCCAATTCTATAGCCAAAGAAATCACTTACGATTAATTCCTTTAGAAACTAAGCATAAGTTAGCTAGCGCTACGCTGGAGTAGCTGGGAAATAGTCCCTGATCACTTTAAATACGTTCTACAAGACCCAAAGCGAGTAGAACCAATGACGCTATAATACTCTAAAACCTCGGATCAAACTCTAACCCGGTTTATTCTCAGGACCTCTTTGAAACTTTGTATTGGATTTAGACCGCACGTCGAAAGTCTGATATCTACCATATTAGACCGTTATGACCACTTGGCTAGACTTGACAATCATTTCAAAAATCAAGTCCAACCGACATTCAGAGGCTATTTCATTGAGCTTGGAGTGAAGAGAGTGAGAATAGGGTTAGATTTAGAATTTGAAATTCAAATCTGGCACACGACTTGGCGCGTCAGTATTAAGCGTTCTGACCGTCAGAATTCAGCCAAATTACACCCTCGGATTAGAAAAAATTTCTATTTCATATCATGAGACTTGTAGACCTGATCTAGGTACGATGACCGCTAAACTGAAACTGGACCGCCACGTGTGATCTGAGAACTCTACCGGTCTGAAAACTTGATGTGTGTTAAATCCAGTATGCATGGGCTTAAGTCCGACCTCATTTAGCCAGGAGACCGTCAAAAATGCTCTTTTGGACCAAAACAGCCCCGATTTGGTTACCCCTCAAGTGAATATTGTTCCCAAGCCTGTTTTGGGCATGTTTTAGGTTATAAAAGGGGTTTAAACCCTCACTCCTCTCACCCATCCGAATTTGCTAGAAACCCTAGCAAAAGTGAGAGATTGTGAGAGAAGGTAGGAGAGATTTTCCTGCCACCTGCTGCTGCTGCTATACGTGCTTAAGCGACGCACTCCAATCACTTTTTCGGTGATTCCAACACGTTTCTAGGTAAAAAAAGACCTCAAACACTTGCTGATTTGGAGTTCCATCGATTCCTTAGCGATGTAGCTTACGAATCTTGTGTATCAGTTTGTCTGTTCGCCTTAGACGAAGCGTATACACTCTGTTCGAAACGATACACCTATAAAGTGAAAGGTGCGGATTTTAGAAGCTTTGAGTGACTGTTTTCAACACTTTCAATGTCGTTTAATAGTAGATTGTCGACGGCAACGCCGTTTGACATGTACAACATGTTGTCCGTTTCCTGTTTCGTAAGCAGACGAAAAATATGAGATTTAGGGCATTTTAGTCATTTGTAGGAAAACTGTAAAAATTCATATTTTGCTAAAACGATTAACATGGCTTTTTGTCACCTTAGGATACTAGGAATCCGTGCATAATCTGTTTGGCGAAGAGATTCGCCCAAATCCGCACTTTGAGTCGACATACACTATGTAGACTTAAGTGTGTAGACTAAGTGTCGTGTATAAATGTTTGTATTAGTATGTATTGAATTAAATAGTGTTATGAATTAGTTTGAGATTGAATTCTCAAATAATATGCTAATGTAAATGATTTCCTACATGTTGACTATATGCATGAATTCATTATATGTATGAAATGCATGTGTTAGATGATTTACTTAAGTTGTATGTTATAACATGTGTTAACATGCTCACATTGTTGTATTTCATTTCCATTACTTTTATATAATTGCTGATGTAGATTCATAAATGTTTAGGACTATACCTAGTCCAGGAAGTCGGCAACTGAGTAGATTCGTGGTTAGCTTATCTTTGTCACGAACGACACGTCGATGAACACGAGTCGTGTTTTGGAGTTGGCGGCAGTGTTTAGGCCACGCGAAGTGTTTTATGCACTTCATGTCGCTCAGCTTGAGATGCACTTATGCTAGTCGAGCCCGTTAAGTAACCCGACTGGCCATTATAAGTTCACCATGTATGTGTCATAACTGGTTGAACCTAGGGTACTAACTTACCATTGTAAACCCTGTCAACCATGGCACCTTGATCCACAAAGACTCATGAGCCGGGCATGGTGGTATGGGACACCGTGGTCGAGCTATCGGCCTACGCTGGGGCCACAAACCTCCCCGTAGTGACCAGTGAGCACCTATGACTCGTGAGCAGATTATGGTGGTATGGGACACTATATTCTTGCTGTCGGCCTACACTGATCAGGCAACGAGTCCTTTGTAGTGACCGCGAGCGTATTCTGAGTCTACGGGAGGCGACGACCCTTCCGTAGCAGTGAGAGTACAGTAGGCCTGTATTGATAAGGTGATGGGGGAGCGGTGCAACGAGTGCGAGCAACAGCCCTGGCAGCCCTTGCAGCGACCTACAAAATATACATCGTATGAGATTACTAGGAGTGACGACCCTAGACAGGATCTGTGTTGGGATTGATATAAGGGAAGTACCTTGGTTTTCCAATATTACTGTTTGAATGGACTAATAATAACTCGGTAATCATATCATCCTGGAAGATGTGGAGCACTGAGCGGTACGCAAGCATGACGCGGACGAAGATGGTGCCGTATGAGAGAGAATGTCGGTGAGGGCATCCATCATGTCATGTCATATTGCATTAAAAACAGTATTAGGAATGTTTGATTTACTACTTTACTATTATCGCATGATTGATTTAAGAACATGCTAATCTTTGCTCTATTATTCCACTGAGTTAGCTACTCACTCCCACGTTACGGGATGGTGTTTCCGGACACCCACCAGTCCCTATTTTGGTTGCAGATGATGGCGCTGCTTGAGAAGCGGAGCTGGACTTGATGATGATGAGGAGGATCCCTCCTTTATGCGTGTTCTGATTGACGGGATTACAGGGAGGTTGCTTAGACGCCATGATACTTGTCATTTTGGATTTTTAGAGCACTCATGTATATTATTTCTTTCTATTTTGAGGTATACATGTATATGTTTAACCTGGTAACATATTCACACTCTGGAGACACACAACAGTTTATATATATTTTACATACTATCACAGTCTTCCGCTTGTAAATTTAACTATCTCTGGAGTATGATGTGCTGTTCTGGCTTAATCTCACTCATGTTTAATACATTAACATAGACAACATTTAATCATATATATCTATGTTGCATATATAACATTTTGGGACTCGGGAGTTGGATTTTTACTTGACCCCCGATTTTCGGGATGTTACAGATGGTATCAGAGCATGAATGAGATTATACCGGGCCTGGGTTATGGTCACACGATGTACGCTTCGCTTCCTTTGACTTAGGTGGGTGCGAGAAAGGTCTAGAAACACTTATAGGATCGCAGATTCGCAAATAGGCAAAGTCTATTCGTATCGATCGCTCGATCGAGTCTGTAACGCATCTAGGGTCGCGTGAAGCGACTTAAGTAGCTCCTAGGTTGTAGGTAGGTAGGTTGAGACGTTCTTTGAATGGTTCTAAACTCATAAATGTGAATCCTTGGGCTGTGGGACAACCACAACCCTTACATTAAATCGCTAGGGCTTAAAAACCTCGTTTCACCTAATTTCTTCAAAATTCTTCCTCTCACCACTCCATTCTTCAATTCTTTCTCTGACTTTTCATGTTAGGCATTGATCCTAATGTGAAAATGATATAAAATCATACTTTGATAAAATTTTATAATGAATAGTAAAATTTCATGAAAACTGGCCATTAGGCCATTCAAAATTTTTAATCTTTAGCAAATAATGGGCTAGATGGATGTATTAGCTCCTTCTACCCCAAAATAATATGCTACATGATAGGAAAAGGCATTCAGGTTTACAGATTATCTCTGGAATGCCCCAGAGTAAAGTTTGGGCCTCCCTAGACCAATCTAGAATGAACTAAGGTGGGGCCCATACATATTTGGGGTCCCTGAGGCAGGGGGACCCAACCCATGTGGTCCCACCGACCGGATGGGTGACCGGCCGGCGATGCCATCGCCAATCCGGCGATGCATCACCGATGAGTGGGGCCCACTTACTGTAAAATTTGGACGCACACCCTTATGTGGCTAGTGCATCCCTCCCATGTGTGGTCCGTCCGTCGAAAACCCCTAAAAAGGGTACTTCCTTCACAAACAATCCCCTCCCAAGCTCCCTTGCTCATTTTTTTTGCTGCCCATCTCAAAACCGCGACCCCAAATCACTCCCAAATCCTCTCATTGCTAAAAACGACCCTATCCCATACCTCCAACGTGATTAGAAACCCTCTCCCTCTCCGATCTCGTCCATTGGAGCTCCTACAACTCCAATTGTGGTTGAAATCGTGTGGAGCTCCATTCCCCTTTTTACTTCTCTTTCTTTTTGAAAATCCAGCCTAGGGGAGCTTGAAGCATCCCTCTACAACACCTAGATTTCCTTTTTTCTGTTTGGGCAGCCATTTCTCTACATTTTTTACATTTTTCATGGCTTTTGTTGAAGCCATTTTGGATTTTTTTTCTCTCTCTCCACCATCCTCTCTTTGATGGGAAAGAGAAAGACCGCAGCGGATGAGGCTGGGCCTAGTCGCCCTGCGCAATCCAGAAGACCGAGGGGTGGCGCCGCTAGCTCAAGCGCCGCCGCAAGTCCAAGCACAGCCTGAGAGTTCCATACAAAGCGGGATTTGGATCCCCATGCTCAAATTGGGCGAGTGATATTAGCAGAGATGTCTCACGGCGAATATACTGACCGTAAGGTGTTGTTTGAGGCAGACCTGGAAGGACGACTCTTCGGCGAATTCCTATTGTTTGAGCGCATTGAAGCTGCACATTGGGGTCCTCTCTTTGAAGCCCGTTCTCGTGCTAATGCGAGCACCGTTCGTGCCTTCTACGCTCGTATCCAGAATCCTACATTGGAGCCATTGCAGTTCAAGATTCCCTTTGGTAGAGACCGGATGGCTACGATCGATGTTCGGTTGATAGCGCAACTTCTGAACGTGCCCCTTGGTGACGTTCATCCCAGTGCAAAGAATTTGAGGAGTAGGCATGAGGGAGATCTCCGTACCAGGTTCCTATGCAGTAGTCTGGTTCCATGACAGTCTAACAATAGCCTCAAGGCGTCTCATATGTCTGATGATTTGCACCTGCTGCACCACATTTGCACGTTCAACGTATATCCCAGGTCGACAAATCGCATTGAATGTACGCGCCTTATGGTTGATTTCTTGTATCAGGTGGCCCAAGGAGAAAATGTGTGTATGGTCACTTTCGTGTTGCGACAGATTATCCTCATAGCGAAATCAAGAAGAACGTCTAAGTCGCTTCCTTTTGGCCGGCTTATATGCAAGATCGCGCTTGAGTTTGCTTACAGACTTGGGCCGAAGTTGCCAGTTCCGATTCACTGCATTGATGAGTCTACCATGGTCAAGATGAAGATCGGGTCTCAGTACCGTGAGACTCAGCTTGATGAGGATAGCGAGGGTGATTTTGATGACTAAGAGTATCCAAGTGAAGGAGAACTTGGAGCGAAAGAAGAGGAAGAAGTCCAGGAAGAGGTAGAAGAGGAGGCTCAGGATACCGATGAGAGTCCTCCTCCTGCGACTCGGGCTACTAAAGATGATCACATTACCCGAATTGAGGAGAGTCAGGTCGCCTTACGAAGAGAAGTCCAGGAACTTCGGGCCGAGGTCGAGGATCCAAGGCCATCATGAAGAAGAAATTCGGCAAGGTAACTCGTACTTTGAAGGCTATCCTATGTTGCTTGCAGGATAAGGGTGCTCCTCCTCCATCGCCCGACTCGGACTAGTGATCTAGATCCAGATATCGCGGGTTGTAGTTAGTGGTTTTCTGCTTTTGTGTGTAAGCCTGATAAGGCTAGTAGTTTGCTTATGTTGTTGTAGTAGCTGACTGGCTTAGCTCCCATGCATTTCTTGTTATGGTACATGTAAGAATATGTCTCCTATATTATGGCAATTTTGATTTAGTGAAATGCATGGCATTTTTCAGCTTGTTATGTGAATATTTGTGTTGTGGTTTGGGCTTAATATAGCCGAATTTGGTTAAATGGAATGCATGCCGTTTCGTTCGCTGTAAAGTATTGTCCCTAGTTTGGGTGTATCCTATGGTTTCCACAGTCATATTGTAAATCCTGGGATTAAGCCTACAAAATTAGTTTTTATCCCACCCCACCCTCCTACCAAGCATGCCACTTCCAATCCCGACATGGGACTAGGAATGTCGTTCCATTAGGCTGTAGATTACAGATTAGTCTACTAGTTACCTTAAGTAGTGTAAAGCCTGTATATGCTAAGGAATAGTAGGTTAGATTTGGTTGGAATGAGACTCCCTTCCTTGGGTAAATCCTCATAACATTCCTAGGCTCCTTTAGTAACTCTCAGGAAGCTTATATAACTTAGAACCATTCACTCTTAGGGAAAACTTATAAATCCCTCAGATTGAACTTAGAATAAACCAACACACCCCTTAGAATTGCCTTCCCCAAGGGTTATTGCATTCGGGAATGCGGAGTAAAGGAACTGCATGTAAGCGACGTATTCGCGGTTTGAATCGACTTCTTAATCCTAGTGGTTACCAATAAATCCAATGCTCTGATCAAGCAGAAGATCGGCATCGACTCGGATTAAGAATTGATACAATAAATCTTCTGTCCTATCTAGACAGAAAGTCTATGTATCCGGCTCAGACCTACTACACAACCTTTCTTCTGTGATGGCCCAACCACCTACAACCAAACGTGATCACATTACCTTTGGGAAATGTTGAGGACATCTAGCCAATAGAGAGTAGGCCTATTTCTACAATCATAGGTACCAATGTCATAGAACGCATTGCTAATAAAGGAAGACCAACGTAGTGAGAGGTTGTTTTCCATTTTATGTCAAGGATAGCCCCTAAGTTGCATCTCGTTCCGATATACGGAGCAATGCATAAATTCTTGAACTTTAAGTAGAACCAAGTTTTAAGGGGGGTAGAACGTATTGAGTCCAATCCAGTTAGGTCAGCCCATGCAACCGTTCGATCAGAGTGGCGCAGCAGAAGCGTGGTTAGCCTCTTCCCCACTGGCCCAGGATCGAAACAGCTGAGTTAGGTTCTATGTAAGATTAGGTTATTAAATAGGATTTGAACCTTCCTTAGAAAAAGTACTCCTTACCCTTCACCAATTTCGGGGACAAAATTATGTTTTAAGGGGGGTAGATTGTAACACACCGAATTTTTGCCAACCTAGGATTAGACGTCCTTAGGTAATGGGTCAACTAAAACACCTGGGAAATCTCTTAGAACCCAGTTCCATAGCCAAAGAAATCACTTAGGATTAATTCCTTTAAAAACTAAGCATAAGTTAGCTAGCGCTACGCTGGAGTAGCTGGGAAATAGTCCCTGATCACTTTAAATACGTTCTACAAGACCCAAAGCGAGTAGAACCAATAACGCTATAATACTCTAAAACATCGGATCAAACTCTAACCCGGTTTGTTCTCAGGACCTCTTTGAAACTTTGTATTGGATTTCGACCGCGCGTCGAAAGTCCGATATCTACCATATTAGACCGTTATGACCGCTTGGCTGGACTTGACAATCATTTCAAAAATCAAGTCCAACCGACATTCAGAGGCTATTTCATTGAGCCTGGAGTGAAGAGAGTGAGAATAGGGTTAGATTTAGAATTTAAAATTCAAATCTGGCACACGACTTGGCGCGTCAGTATTAAGCGTTCTGACCGTCAGAATTCAACCAAATTACAGCCTCGGATCAGGAAAAATTTCTATTTCATATCACGAGACTTGTAGACCTGATCTAGGTGCGATGACCGCTGAACTGAAACTGGACCGCCACGTGCGATCTGGGAACTCTACCGGTCTGAAAACTTGATGTGTGTTAGATCCAGTATGCATGGGCTTAAGTCCGACCGCATTTGGCCAGGAGACCTCCAGAAATGGTCTTTTGGACCGAAACAGCCCCGATTTGGTTACCCCTCAAGTGAACATTGTTCCAAAGCCTGTTTTGGGCATGTTTTAGGTTATAAAAGGGGTTTAAACCCTCACTCCTCTCACCCATCCAAATTTGCTAGAAATCCTAGCAAAAGTGAGAGATTGTGAGAGAAGGTGGGAGAGATTTTCCTGCCACCTGCTGCTGCTGCTGTACGTGCTTAAGCGACGCACTCCAATCACTTTTTCGGCGATTCCAACGCGTTTCTAGGTAAGAAAAGACCTCAAACACTTGCTGATTTAGAGTTCCATCGATTCCTTAGCGATGTAGCTTACGAATCTTGTGTATCAGGTTGTTTGTTCGCCGTAGACGAAGCGTATACGCTCCCTTCGGAATGATACACCTATAAAGTGAAAGGTGCAGATTTTAGATGCTTTGATTGACTATTTTCGACGCTTTCAATGTCATTTAATTGTAGATTATCGATGGCAACGCCGTTTGACATGTACAACATGTTGTCCGTTTTCTGTTTCGTAAGCAGACGAAAAATATGAGATTTAGGGCATTTTAGTCATTTGTAGGAAATACTGTAAACATCCATATTTTGCTAAAACGATTGACATGGCTTTTTGTCGCCTTAGGATACTAGGAATCCATGCATAATTTGTTTGGCGAAGAGATTCGCCCAAATCCGCACTTTGAGTCGACATACACTATGTAGACTTAAGTGTGTAGACTAAGTGTTTGTATAAATGTTTGTATTAGTATGTATTGAATTAAATGGTGTTATGAATTAGTTTAAGATTCAATTCTCAAATAATATGCTGATGTAAATGATTTCCTACATGTTGACTATATGCATGAATTCATTATATGTATGAAATGCATGTGTTAGATGATTTACTTAAGTTGTATGTTATAACATGTGTTAACTTGCTCACATTGTTGTATTTCATTTCCATTACTCTTATATGATTGCTAATGTGGATTCATAAATGTTTGGGTCTATATCTAGTCCAGGCAGTCGGCAACTGAGTAGATTCGTAGTTAGCTTATCTTTACCACGAACGACGCGTCGATGAACGCGAGTCGTGTTTTGGAGTTGGCGGCAGTGGTTAGGCCACGCGAAGTGTTTTATGCACTTCATGTCGCTCAGCTTGAGATGCACTCGTGCTCGAGCCCGTCAAGTAACCCGACTGACCATTGTATGTTCACCATGTATGTGTCATAACTGCTTGAACCTAGGGTACTGAACTTACCATTGTAAACCCTGTCAACCATGGTACCTTGATCCACAAAGACTCATGAGTCGGGCATGGTGGTATGGGACACCGTGGTCGAGTTGTCGGCCTACGATGGGGCCACAAACCTCCTCGTAGTGACCAGTGAGCACCTATGACTCGTGAGCAGATTATGGTGGTATGGGACACTATATTCTTACTGTCGGCCTACACCGATCAGGCGACGAGTCCTTTGTAGTGACCGCGAGAGTATTCTGAGTCTACGGGAGGCAACGACCCTTCCGTAGTAGTGAGAGTATAGTAGGCCTGTATTGATAAGGTGATGGGAGAGCGGTGCAACGAGTGCGAGCAACAACCCTGACAGCCCTTGCAGCGACCTACAAAATATACATCTTATAAGATTACTAGGAGTGACGACCCTAGACAGGATCTGTGTTGGGATTGATATAAGGGAAGTACCTTAGTTTCCCAATATTGCTATTTGAATGGACTAATAATAACTCGGTAATCATATCATCATCACATTGCATGTGCCTGGAAGATGTGGAGCACTGAGCGGTACGTAAGCATGCCGCGGACGAAGATGGTGACGTATGAGAGAGAATGTCGGTGAGGGCATCCATCATGTCATATCATATTGCATTAACAATAGTATTAGGAATGTTTGATTTACTGCTTTACTATTATCGCATGATTGATTTGAGAACATGCTAATCTTTACTCTATTATTCCATTGAGTTAGCTACTCACTCCCACGTTACGGGATGGTGTTTCCGAACACCCACCAGTCCTTATTTTGGTTGCAGATGATGGCGCTGCTTGAAAAGTGGAGCTGGACTTGATGATGAGGAGGAGGATCCCTCCTTTATGCGTGTTCTGATTGACGGGATTACAGGGAGGTTGCTTAGACGCCATGATAGTTGTCATTTTGGATTTTTAGAGCACTCATGTATATTATTTCTTTCTATTTTGAGGTATACATGTATATGTTTAACTTGGTAACAAATTCACACTCTGGAGACACACAACAGTTTATATATGTTTTACATACTATCACAGTCTTCCGCTTGTAAATTTAACTGTCTCTGGAGTATGATATGCTGTTCTGGCTTAATCTCACTCATGTTTAATACATTAACACAGACAACATTCAATCATACATATCTATGTTGCATATATAACATTTTAGGACTCGGGAGTTGGGTTTTTACTCGACCCCCGATTTTCAGAATGTTACATTATTACATTCGGAAACGCGGAGTAAAGGATCTGTATATATAAGAGAAGTATTCGTGGTTTGAATCGAAATCTCAATCCTAGTGGTTACCAATAAATCCAATGCTCTGATCAAACAAAAGATCGGCATCGACTCGGATTAAGAATCAATACGGCAAATTTTGTCCTAGCTAGACAGAAAGTCTATATATTTGGATCAGACCCATTACACAACCTTTCTTCCATGTTGGCCCAACCACCTACGATCAAAAGTTATCGCTTTGCCTTTGGGAAATGTTGAGGACATATAGCCAATAGAGATTAGACATCTTGTCGCAAGCTCACACCTGCCCCTAAACTCAATCACAATAGAGATTAGGCTCATTTTTATCACCATAAGTACCAATGCCATAGAACACATCATTAACAAAGGAAGACCAATGTAATAAGAGGTTGTTTCCCATTTCATGTCAAAGATAGGTCCTAAGTTACACCTCGCTCCGATATATGGATCGAGACATAGATTCTTGAGCCTTAAGTAGAACTAAGTTTTAAGGGGGATAGAACATATTAAGCTCAATCTAGTACAACCGTTAAATCAGAGTAGTGCAGCGGAAGCGTGGTTGGCCTCTTCCTCACTAGCCCAGGATTAAAGAAGTTGATTTAGGTTATACTTAAGGTTAAGTTATTAAATAGGATTTGAACCTTCCTTAGAATGTCAATATTAAAGTCTCTCTAGGGACTCATTACCCTTAGCTAATTTCGGAGATGATATTATGTTTTAAGGGGGGTAGATTGTAACACCCTGAATTTTTTCCTACCTGGAATTAGACGTCCTTATGCAATGGGTCAACCATAACACCTTGGTAACCTCTCAGAACCCAATTTCAAAGCCAAATAAATCATTTAGAACCAAATTCTTTAGAAATTTAATGTGTTTTAGTTAGCGATAGACTAGATTACCTGTGAAATAAGCACCAACCACTTTAAATACGATCTGTAAGACCCAAAACCTATAGAATCATTGACGCTATCTTACCCTAAAATCCAGAATCAAACTCTAAACCTGTTTGTTCTCAGGAACCCTTTGAAACTTTATATTGGATCTAAACCGCACGTCGAAAGTCCGATATCTATAATCTTACACCATTATGACCGCCTAGTTGGACTTGACAATTATTTCAAAAATCAAGCCTAACCGATATCCTGAGACCATTTTACTGAGTCCGGAGTGAAGAGAGTGAGAAAAGGAAAATATTTAGAAATTTAATTCAATTTTTAATAAATCTGGCACGTGTCGCTTGCGCAACATTTTTAATCGTTCTGACCATTGAAATTCGACCAAACTTCACTCTCGGATCAGGATAGGTGGCCCTTACATGTCATAGCACTTGTCGCCCTGATCGAGTTTCGGTGACCGCTGAACTGAAACTGGTCCGCCACAGTCGATCTGAAAACCTGACCGGACTGAAAACTTAGCTTGACCTAGATCCAATATTAGAGAGCTTAAGTCCGACCGCATTTAGTAACAGGACCTCCAGAAGCGCCCCGTTGGATCGGAACAGACCCGATTTGGTTATAACTTAAGTATACCTTGACTTAAGGTCTGTTTTGTTCATGTTTGGGCTTATAAAAGGGCCTTAAACCCTTAGCTTTCTAACTCATACGAATTTGGGAAAAACCCTAAGAGAGAGAAGAGAGAAAAGAGAGAGAAAGTGAGGGAGAAGTTGGGACTTTCTCCTGGGATTCTTCCCTTGTAACATCCCGAAAAATCGAGGGTCAAGCATAAACTCCACTCCCGAGTTTCAAAACATCACTTATGCAACATTTTCAATGATGGATGAATGTTGTTCATATTAGTGTAGAAAACATGAGTGGGATTAGACCAAAACAGCATATCATACTCCAGAGACAATTAAATTTCTCAAGCGGAAGACAGTAATAAATATATAAAATGTATAAATGATTGTAAGTCTCCAAAGTGTTAACATGTTACCAGGTTAACTAAATACATGCATACTCTAAAATAGAAAGAAAAGAATATACATGGGCGTGTAAATAAAAGGCAAAATACTAAGTGTATTGGCATCTAATCAGTAACCCTGTAACCCCGTCGATCGGTACCTGCATATAGGAGGAATCCTCCTCATCATCATCAAGTCCGGCTCTACTTCGCAAGCATCACCATCATCTACAACTAAAATAGGGACTGGTTGTTGTGTACAACACTCTCCCGTAACGTGAGAGTAAGTAGCTAACTCAGTGGAATCATACAGCAAAGGTTAACATGTTATCAATTCAATCAAGCAGTAATGATAAGGCGGTACAATCAAACAGATCCTAGATACTCTTGTTAATGCAAGGATGATATAAAGAATGATGCATGCCCTCACCACAATCCCCTCTGCGACATCATCTAAGGATCGCGGCATGACTCACTTCCTCAGTGCTCTATCACCAACGTCGTATGCACATGCAATGCGGTGTTATGAATATGCTTACCAAGTTCCTATTACTCATTTTCATACAGTAGGATTGGGAAGCTAAGACACCTCCCTTGTATCATTTTCCAACATTGATCCATTCTAGGGTCGTCAGTCCTAGGAATCTCATACGATGTTATGGTTCTAGGTTGCTGCAATGGCTGTCAGGGCTGTTGCGCGCAATCGTTGCTCCTCTCCCCCATCACCTTATCAATGCAGGCCTACTTATATCCTCAAGACTGCAACAGGACTTGTCGCCCCTATACAATGTCAGGATAAACTCAAGGTCACTACAAAGGGCTGTTAGGGCTGTTGCGCGCAATCGTTGTTCCACTCCCCCATCACCAAACAGTGTAAGCCAACAGCCAGAATATAGTGTCCCATACTACCATAATCTGCTCAGAGTAGGGTGCTCACTAGTCACTACAAGGAGGTTTGTGGCCCCAGCGTAGGCCGACAGCTCGACCACGGTGTCTCATACCACCATGCCTGGCTCATGAGTCTTAGGGGATCTTGGTACCATGGTTAACAGGAGTTTCACTGGTAAGCTAAGTGCCTTAGATTCAAATAGTGGCGACCAAACATGGTGAACAAACATCGGTCAATCGGGTTAGTTGATAAGCTCAACTAGGCCAAGCGTACGTCGAGTTGAATGACATGGAATGCATAAGAACTCTGTGTAGCCTAACCACTGCTGAACACCCCAAGCACGTCTCAGATTTGGTAAACTCATCCTACGTGGTGAACAACCTCAACCACCATTTACAGAACGATTACCGATTACCTGGACTGTAGCACAGCCCCAATCACATACACATACAATAACTAGCATCTGATTCATATTATGCATCCATATGGACAATCATGAAGTATAAATTAAATGTAAACAGTACATACAGGAAATCATACACACATGTAACATGATTCAATTAAACACATAAGCCATGGAAGAAATCATACACTTATTTAACATGGATAACCTAAGTTACATGATTCATGAGGGAATCATACACATCATTGATGTAGTTGAGAATCATATCTTAACCCGCATATAGGTACATCTTACTAACTCCTAACTCATTCAGACACTTTTACATACACTTAGTCTACACATTACATCATACATATTATGTATCCATTAGCATACGTATTAGGACAAATCCTTTCGTCAAAGGGGTATCGCTCATACAACAATCATATATCCATGACAATTAGTCATGGCGAGAATGAAAGCAAATTCCATACTCATTTAGTCATTTTCACAAACACTTAGGCTACGCATACTAACTACATATCGTATGTTGATATATCATGTATTTGACCAAATCCTTTCACTAGGGAGTTGCCCCATATATTACTTACATATACCCACGACGGATAATCATAGCATGCATGAATCCTGGTTTCGTATTCATTTAAACATTTTCACAAACACGTGAGCTACACACTTTAACATATACAGCGTATATTGGTCGTGGCGTGATTTAAGGCAAGTCCTTTCGCTAAGGAGTTGTCACACATGTAACAAGCATATATACACGCTAAATAATCATGTTGAACACAAATCCAAATTTTGTACGTATATGGTATTTTCTACAAATACAAGAAATAAAGTATATTCAACATAATCAACGTATAACCGAAAAATGAAACGGACGGCACTTTATACATGTGAAATAGCATCCTAAGTAGGAATAAATCATTACTTAACATTGAAAGTCTTGGAAACCGTAACCTAAATGCATATAGTCTGCACCTTAAACCAGAAAATGCGAAACGGAGTTGATTTAGACGATAAGTCTTCGTCAACGGCGGATTGACAACCTATGGCAAGAAATAGATTAACTATAGCTTCACTACAGCTATTCTAAGCTTCAAAATAGGTTAGGATTAGGATTTCTTACCTAGGAACGGAGTTGGAGTCGCCGGAAGAACGATACGATAGTGGTATTGAAGCACGTGGAGTAGCAGGAAAGAATCCTAGGAGAAAAGCCCTAACTTCTCTCCCACTTTCTCTCTCTTTTCTCTCTTCTCTATCCTAGGGTTTTCCCCAAATTCGTGTGGGAGGAGAGGTGAGAGCTAAAGGCCTTTTTATAAGCCCAAAAATGACGAAAATAAACTTGGGGCCAAGGTATACTTAAGTTATAACCAAATCGTTTCTGTTCCGATCCAACGGAGCATTTTTGGAGGTCCTGTTATCAAATGCGGTCGGACTTAAGCTCACTAACATTGGATCTTTAGTCAGTTAAGTTTTTAGTCCGATCGGATTTTCAGATCATCCCTGACGGACCAGTTTCAATTCAATGGTTACCAAACTCCGATCGAGGACACAAGTCCTTAGACATGTAAGGGCAAATTTTTCTGATCCGAGGGTGAAATTTGGTCGAATTCTGACGGTCAGAACGCTTAAAAATAATGCGCAAGTGAAACGTTTCAGATTCTAATTTATTTTCTAAAAATCTTTCTTTTCTCACTCTCTTTACTCCGGATGCAAGGAAATGGTCTCAGGACATCGATTGAGCTTGATTTTCGAAATGATAGTCAAGTCCAACTAGGCGATCATAATGGTCTAAGTTCATCGCTATCAGACTTTCGACGTGCGGTCTAGATCCAATACGAAGTTATAAAGCATTCTCAGGAACAACTAGGTTTAGAGTTGGATCCTAGATTTTAGGGTAACGTAGCGGTAACAATTCTAGAGGTTTTAGGTCTTACAGATCGTATTTAAAGTGGTTAGTACTAATTTTACAGGAATTCTAGTGTAGCGCTAGTTAATACACGTTAAATTTCTAAAGAATTAGGTTCAAAATGATTTCTCTAGCTTTGGAATCGAGTTTTGAGAAGTTACCAAGGTGCTATGGTTGACCCATTGTCTAAGGATGCCTAACTCCAGATTAGCAAAAATTCAGGGTGTTACAATCTACCCCCCTTAAAACATAATTTTATCTCCAAAATTTCCTAAGGGTAATGAGTCCCTAGAAAGACTTTAGTATTGACATTCTAAGAAAGGTTTAAATCCTTTTTAATGACCTAACCTTACGTATAACCTAAATCAACTTCTTCGATCCTGGGCCAGTGGGGAAGGGCCAATCACGCTTCCGCTGCGCAACTCTGATCCAACTGTTGTATTATCTGACCTAACTAGATTGGGCTCATAAGGTTCTACCCCCCTTAAAAATCAGTTCAACTCAAGCTCAAGAATCTATGTCTCGATCCGTATATCAAAATGAGGTGTGACTTAGGGCCTATCCTTGACATGAAATGGGAAACGACCTCTCACTACATTGGTCTTCCTTTGCTAATGATGCGTTCTATGGCATTGGTACCTATGGTTGTAGAGATGAGCCTAATCTCTATTGTGGTTGAGTTCAGGAGCAGGTATGAGTTGGCGAGAAGATGTCTAATTCTACCCAATAAGGGCTCTTTCTACGGTCCTAACTTACCCTCTTTAATACCATGATAAGATCTATACATTATTAGTACATAAGGAAGTTGGACAAAGCAAGTTGGACGATATGTATACCAGAATAGTCTGCGATTTGGGACCTAATTCTTAACTTTTTATTGCCCATTGAGATATTTCTATAACCTAAGAAGACAACTTTCTATCGGCTGTAGGTTCCTAACACTCCTCAAGACAAGGCAATAAGCTTTTGGTTGTAGGTGGTCGGGCCAACACGGAAGAAAAGTTGTGTAGTGGGTCTGAGCCGGATACATAGACCTTCTGCCTTGCGATGACAGAAAATTTGTCGTATCAGTTCTTAATCCTAGTCGATGCCGATCTTCTGCTTGATTAGAGCATTGGATTTATTGGTAACTACTAGGATTAAGAATGCAATTCAAACCGCGAATACATCGCTTATATACAGTTCCTTTACTCTGCGTTCCCGATTGTACTAAGTCCTTGGGGAAGGCAATTCTAAGGGGCATGCTGGTTTATCCTAGCGTTTCATCTGAGGGGTATATAAATCTTCCCTACACGTGACTAGTTCTAAGTTAAGCAAGCTTCCTGAGAGTTTCTAAAGGAGCCTATGAGTATTATGGGGATCTATCAAGGGAATGCAGTCCTACTCCAACCAAATCTAACATACTATTCCTTAGCATATACAGGCTTTACATCGCTCAATACAACTAGGAGCCTAGTCTGTAACTCACTAACTGTAATCCAAAGTCTAAGCTTATACACTAAATGGTTTCATACCATTTCTACTACAAGGGATTGTTCTATCGCTTAGAGTCAAGATCATCTAATTGAAATTGGATTTCCTATATCGTCAGATCTTTCAAATCTAGGAGTACTAACTCTAGGTCCAAAATTCTAGATGTCCTAGCACTGGATGGTCACTGTTTATGGACTAAGCTACTACGTTCGGTCTCATCCGTGGGTAAAAGCGAAGAGATTGAGAAAATGGCTAAAACGAACTCAAAAAGAGCCATGAAAAATTAATGAAATGGAAGAAAAGACTAACCTAATGGCTTCCCACAGATCTAAGTCTAAGAGAGGAGGGAAATAGGTCCAAAAGGCAGGGATCAAAGAAGGGAAAAGGAAGAAATGTGATGAGTTGAAAGCTCACACGATTTTGAGCCTCAAAGGAGAGCTTGGGAGCTCCAACCGTAGAAAATGGAGAGTGTAGGTGCTGGGTAGGGGTGAGAATAGTAGAGGAATGAGAGAAATAACAAAAAATGAAGGAAAGAATGATTGGAAGGGAGGTTGGAGAGAGAAAACAACAAGTTTAGAGGAAAGGGAGAGCTTGGAGGGCCAATTTGTGAAGGAAGTATGGGATTTTGAATGAATGGGTGGCCGAACCCTGAACCAAAGGGTCCCATTCAACCCTAAAACTCATCAGCCCGGGCGGCCCGGCTCGACCAGCCCGCTGCCTCACCGGTTCGCTGACCTATGGTCAAACTGGCGATGCCTCGCCATTTGGGCGAGGCCCTCCTGCCCCCTAGGCCTCAAAAAGGTCTGGGTCCCACCCTGGAACCCCTTGGAAGTTGATCGTTTAGCCCCCTCTTCCGATTTGAGTCGTTTTGGGTCATTTCAGAACTAATCTGATCTTTATTCACTCTTACCAATTTCTAACGACTGGAATGGGATAAAACGCGTCGTCGTATGTGATCAAGAGCGTGTACAGACTCAATCTTGGCGATCGGTTTCGGTAAACTTTTGCCAAAAAACAAACTGGGGGTGCTAAACTTGTTTCTAGATTGTTCTCGCACCCTCCTACATTAAATTGGCATCAGCGTGCGGTGTGTGACCATAACCCAGGTTCAGTTTAATCCAAATCATGCTCTGATACCATCTGTAACATTCCGAAAAATTGGGGGTCGAGCATAAACTCCACTCCCGAGTTTCAAAACATCACTTATGCAACATTTTCAATGATGGATGAATGTTGTTCATATTAGTGCAAAAAACATGAGTGAGATTAGAACAAAACAGCATATCATACTCCAGAGACAGTTAAATTTCTCAAGCGGAAGAGCGTAATAAATATATAAAATGTATAAATGATTGTAAGTCTCCATAGTGTGTACATGTTACCAGGTTAACTAAATACATGTATACTCCAAAATAGAAAGAAAAGAATATACATGGGCGTGTAAATAAGAGGCAAAATACCAAAAATTTTAGAGCATAAATCCAAAAATTTACATGGGTATTTTTTCAGATCATTTTAGAGCATAAATCCAAAAATTACTGGATCCAAATCTCATGAACCATATACGTGGTGATTGTACACCTACCGTTAAAAATTTCATGTGACTCATCCTAATGTTTCCATAATTTTTATTTGTCATCCAGCGTGTTGATAAGGTTACAGTAATTTGAATGAATGTAAAAAACAAATATAAGCTTGATTTGAAAACTTGTATTTTTTTTGTTATCAATGGAAGGTTTTAAATAACCAATCACCACTTTTCCAATAAGGTATGGTCAACATGAGATTTGGCTCTGTTTATTTTAGGATCATTCCCTAAAATGATCTGAATGGCTGGATGGACAGCGTGGATATATGATGCATATATCAGTGTGGGCCTCGGGATAAGAACTGCACCATATCGGGTGAGGCCTGAGCATGGATATAAGATACATGTATCGACGATAGGCGCTCAATCCTCTTTGTATTTTTTGGTGCGGTCCAAATGAGCTTCAATTTGCATAAAAAAATAGACTCATGCCCTAAAGGTGAGGTGGAAAACGGATGAACGGCGTAGATAAAAAATACATATATTTCGATAGGCCCCACAGCTTGTGCCACGTCGTGCTATAGGGATATCCCTGCAGCGGGAGAAATAACCAACTGTACGACCAGTACATAGCCCATTCCCGAGACGAAGCCTATCCCATTTTACTTTTCAAATATACACCCTGGGTGTTCGTTTGAAAATTTCATGGGCGTTTTTTCATATCATTTTAGGGCATAAATCCCAAAAATTTACTGGATCCAAATCTCATGAACCATATACGTGGTGATTGTACACCTACCGTTAAAAATTTCATGTGACTCAACCTAATGTTTCCATAATTTTTATTTACCATCCAGCCTGTTGATAAGGTTACAGTAACTCGAATGAATGTAAAAAACAAATATATGCTTGATTTGAAAAAAAAAAATTTAAAATTGTTATCAATTTTAAATAATCAATCACCACTTTTTCAATAAGGTATGGTCAACAAGAGATTTGGCTCTGTTTATTTTAGGATCATTCCCTAAAATGATCTGAATGGCTGGATGGACAGCATGGATATATGATGCATATATCAGTGTGGGCCTCAGGATAAGAGCTGCACCATATCGGGTGAGGCCTGAGGGTGGATATAAGATACATGTATCAACGATAGGCGCTCAATCCTCTTTGTATTTTTTGGTGCGGTCCAAATGAGCTTCAATTTGCATTAAAAAATGAACTCATGCCCTAAAGGTGAGGTGGAAAAACGGATGAACGGCGTAGATAAAAAATACATACATTTCAGTAGGCCCCACAGCTTGTGCCACGTCGTGCTACAGGGATATCCCTGCAGCGGGAGAAATAACCAACTGTACGACCAGTACATGGCCATTCCCGAGACGAAGCTCACTCGATCTTACTTTTCAAAAATACGCCCTAGGTGTTCGGACGCCTTACAAAAGGTCGAAAATGCCATGCTTTTTTCTTCACGCGGATCGGCTGGTGTTCGAGGACGAGCGCTGACGCTCCTCGAACTCCAAGTTGTACGAACAGTTCAAAGGAGATCAACGTTACATGGGCCCAGCAATTATGTATTTGTTATATTCACGACGTTCATCCATATTTTGGAATCAATTGGAAGCATTATAAAAAAAATAAAAAATCATATCCAAAGATCAATCGGACAGAACATTTATTTTCCATCTAATTTATACGTGAGGTCGCAAAGACCTGGATGAAGAGGAAAAATCAATTTCGTAATGATTCAAAACTTTCGTAACCCCTAAGTGCCTGTTTGGCCAGCTGCAGTAGATGGTATTAGATGGGATTATATTCACAATACCATCTGATAGATGATGCTGGCGTGTTTGGAAGAACGCCGAATACTTGGATGAAAATTATTTTGAGTTTCGCGCCTAAACCGTCGGATTTGGCTATCCGTCTCCTTGTTTTCCAAATCCCACCCTTGAGTTACAACAGAAGGGTGGAGCCTCTACTTGTGGGTCCTAACATTATGCATATTTTTCATCCAAGTCGTTCATCCGATTTTGCACGCTAGTTTAGCCTTTGAAACCAAAAATAAAGTCAATCCTCATCTCAAGTGGGCTACACCGTGAGGTACAAGCGTAAACAACGACTCTCCCGGTTGCATGCGTAGAGATTTGGAATGGGTTTCCACTTGTGGGATTCATCGTGAGGTATCTGTTAGATCCACACCATCTATCTCTTTATCCCAGTCATTTTAACCCTTGAGCTCAAAAATTAGTCCGATCCAACAATCAGGTGGACCACACTATAGGTGACTGTGGTTGAGAACACCTCATGTGAAAGCCCCTCTGGAGTTTCGCCCACTGTTGAAACCTTCTTAAGGTCCAACATGATATT